>OY776112.1:115163086-115763086 GCA_963675035.1 Allygus modestus | reverse complement strand
TTAAGTTGTTTACACCCTTTATGGTATATAAGTATTATTTAAGGGAAGGTATATTTTTAAAATGCTAATGTACCGTCAACTAATTTAACAACATAATAATTGTATTTTTAAATATTCACTGCTTAACAGTTTTAATTTTACATTTAAGATTCAATTAGTTTTTTTAAGGGGGTTTTATCGAATTTCCCTTATAGGGAAAAATCTATTACCGTAGATCTCATGGTAAGACTTTAGTTCGAAAACCAGAAAAATCTGACCTTGGTTTATAGAGGTTTTAAATTTTCTAAAACTCAGTTTTTTGCATTTTTCACCCTAAAATAAAAAAAGTTTGTTTTGACCATGTTATAGAGCTTAAATAAATGTAGTATTTTTAATTATTATCCTAGGTTAACTGGTTGCGGAGACAATCCAAAAAACATACTCATAAAATCTCCTATTTTAATCTTATGGGAAAAAGGTTTTGGCTTTTCCTCAGTTCATTTTACTGTAAACTTCACATTTGCGTATACCAATCAGCTCAGCTCCACAAAAAATCATTTTGGTGTTTAAATTGTGATTCTACACCCAACCGTTACAGAGATATTCAAAGTGATAAACACAGTACGTTGTCCAATGTTATCCTGATAGAGAATAAACAAATTGTGATATCTTGATTATTTATGAATCTATATTGATGAAACTTGGTATGTGGCTTCACGTAGTACTGTATATTGATATTTGCACAAAAAATGTATTTTTTGTTGATTATCCCCGTAGCAGCAAACCTGCGTACTCAGCTCCCATGTTATTCTTGATGATATTTGTAATATTTTGTTGTGTAGTCTTGTTACTGACTAAGACCGACTGTTTCTTTAGCCTTGATCTTTAATTATCATCCCAATGACCAATGGCAGCTGGATGTTTATTTAATCCTTTTAGAGTATTTCTTCTGTTAGTATCCTGCTCTATCACCCTTTTTTCGTTATTTTTATTGCTGATTTGTCTTTTATTTAAATAAACCATTGGCAACCCAATGGTAAACATATTTACGTAAATGTAAGTATTGTTAAACATATGGTACGTAAGGTTCTTAGACTAACAACTTGAAAATACATGTTTTATTCATGACCGTGATTTTTTAATGTATTATTAGTTAAATAAATTTGTAAAAATATTAATTAAGCATGCCCTAAAACTAAAACTGCTCTAACACTTTTACTTAATATAAACAATATGACAAGAATCATATCCAAACGAGGACTACGAGTGGATTCTAGGTGTAAAAAATGGTGAAAGAAAGTTTCACTTATTTGACATTCGAATAACGTTCTTCCATGGAAATGAAAGTAGAATCGAGCAGTTTGAATGTACACCACGTAAAGAAACACTTTATCACATCCATCTACAAGAATTATTGTTACTTCTTACACCAGACGAAAATTGTCTTTTTAAAACTAAAGGCCTGAAGAGGTTCACAAAACATGACATATTGAAGTTTTTTCTTCATATAAATGTTGTACCATGTTTCAATTATAGTGTTGTAATAATGTTTCTATTATCAATAAAGCAAACACTGACACTCCATTATTCAAAACCCTAGTGTAAAACGTCTCTTACGGGTTTTTTCCAAAGTACAACGTCAAAGATACATACAATGCCTCTATTTTTTAAAAGGATCTTACTTTTATGAATTTAGGTAAGTGTACCTAAATACCATTTTCCAATTGCAATATTACTCGCCTACTTTATTTCATTCATTTGAATTTTTTAGCTCCATTTCTATTATTATGGTGAGTATAAGTTCCCATGCATATTTACAGAACCAAAAGATAAAATACTTTAACATTTTAACTGATCGTTTGAATTTTTAACTCAGACTTTTACTTTCAATTAAAACTTAATAAAATTATTTGAGTCTTCACTGACTGTCCAACAGTAGTTTAGATAAACAAATTATAACGGTTAAATCAGTACAGAATACTACAATGCAGATAAAACAGTGAAACCTTTAATAAAAAGGTGAACTACGTCAGGTTTTCAGCTTTAATACAATTTTGATTTAAATTAGTTTTTATAAGATAAAAGGGTCAACTCCATTAATAGTAAAATCTATTCAAAACTTACTTTAAAATACATTAAAGATACTTACAAACCATGACATTAACACAAATATAGGTAATGTTTGTTATTTATTCGTTTATATCATCGATATTTCCACTTTTGACTCTGGTTAGTTGAAAGATCAACAGTATTGTAATCATAGCAGAAAATTTGTTTCAATGTTTCATTATTATAATACAAAGCGATAATATAATTTTCTGAAATTGGGTTGAACAGTAATAATCGAATAGTATTAGGTTATGTTTGATTTAAAATCTGTTTTAAGTTGTTAAAATAACATTAACTCACCATCTCCAACAACAAATCTTAAACACACGCAATATCTTGAAATAAAAATAAATAAAAATACCCCCGTCGCAGCAAACCTGCGTACTCAGCGAATTTCCAATGCATAATATTTGTCTGAATTCCACATAAAGCTGCGTACCAAGTATCATAAAAATATATTCACATATAATCGATTTTAATTATTCTTCATAAGAATAGCATTGGTAATGAGTACGTAGGTTTGCTGAAACAAGGAACACAAACAATTGATTTTTATGCTAATATATATATAATTTAACTAGGCGAAGCCACATACCAAGTTTCATCAATATTCAATCATAAATAAGCACCATATAACATTTTAGTTATTCTCCATAAGAATAACATGGGGGCTGAGTAAGCAGGTTTGCTGCAACAAGGAAAAAAAAAATGTGTTTTTATGCAATTATGAATATAACTCAACCAAGTGAAGCTACATACCAAGTTTGATTAATTTATGTTCAAAATTAAGGAAGTCATAAGATTTTACTTATTCTATATAAGAATAACATGGGGGCTGAGTATGCAGGTATAACCAATACGGGAATAACCAATAAAAAATCAATTTTTTGTGCAAATATCAATATACCAGTACTACGTGAAGCCACATACCAAGTTTCATCAACATACATTCATAAATAATCGAGATATCAAATTTTATTTATTCTCCATAAGGATAACATTGGACAACGTACTGTGTTTAGCACTTTGAATATCTCAGCAACGGTTGGGCGTAGAATTACAATTTAAACACCAAAATGGTTTTTTTGTGGAACTGAACAGATTTCTAAAAACAAATGTGAAGTTTAAATTAAAATAAACTGAAGGAATGCCAAAAACCTTTTTCCCATAAGATTAACATGGGAGATTTTATGAGTATGTTTTTTTGATTTTCTCCGCAACCACTTAACCTAGGTTAATAATTCAAAATACTATATTATTTGTTTTTTTAAGCTCTATAACATGGTCAGAACCAAAATTAAGTTTTAAAAAAATTGTAGGGTAAAAAAATGCAAAAAACTTATTTTTAGAAAACTTAAACCCCCTTAAACCCCCTTTCCATGGTCCGATTTTTCTGGTTTTCGAACTAAAAGTCATGAATGTCATTTTACACATTTGAGCCAAATTTCATCGAAATCGGACGTTTTTTACTCAAGTTATCGCATTCAAGTTATATATATATCAATATACCATGAGACCTTACCATAATGAGACCTACGGTAATAGCTTCTTCCCTATAGGGAAAATTCGCTAATAAAAAACAGTATTTAGCACCAGAATACTTTCCTTCAGAAAATTTATTTAATCAAGCAATATTTCCAATAATAAAGACACTTTAGACTAATTCATTCATATATCGTTTACAATTACTTAAAGATTTCATTGTTTAAAGAACATTTACAATAATCTTTTTAAAAGAATCATATGTATCTGTAATGTATTCAGGCAGTACGGATATTTCACGTCTTTCTATATTAGGTATGAAATAATATTAGTAAACTTAATTTTAGCTTATATCAATGACCGACGGATTTTTCGGGAGTTGGAGAGTGGACTGATGAATTGTATGGATCTTTTAAGAAAAGGAATCACTTCGCCAATCACCTTGCTTTATTTTGAATTATCCTTTTAGACCAATGGGTCCATCACCTGATCCATGGCATGCTTTATTTTGCCAACTGCCTGAATTACAATTATGTAGCAACTATGGTAATCCTAAATCAATCAATCAATTTCACACCACCCCCTTTAAGAATTAAAATTGTTGTTGTAAAGTTATGATCCTAATGTCAAATTTAACTTCACACGCTAAACATATAAAAATAAAAAAAATTGGACATTTTGCAAAAAGTAATATAAGTACTGCAAACTTTAACAATAGACGGTAAAAGCTTAATAAGGAAGGTACAGTAATATACTAAAGAGATTGTTTACAAATCCAGCTTCACTACAAGTGTCCGCTCTCTGGCCGAATATCTCCTTCTAGATTGTTTTGGTGAGGAGCGAACAGCTGACTGTGACGTCATGGATGTCACTGCGTGCATCCAGTGGGTGGTATTGGTTATTTTGTGGGTGAAACAAGACGCGCGCGAAGAAGGAGAATAGCATATTCTCGGACTGCCGGAAGGGCCGGTATGCAGCATTTTAGGAGCTGATCGACCTACCTCACACTCAGGTACAGTTTGAAGCAAAACAATATTGAGGATTCATTTGTTCTTTATGTTATTAGTCAACCCCAATTGAATGAAAATTTGACTTAAGATTTGTATATCTTCTTCTCCCTCAATCCATTTATTCCAACCTTGGCAGTCCTTAGTTAGTAATTATTATCCTACATACATTGTATCCAATACATTTTATTCTCATTCTGTATTGATTCATTAAAAAAATGGAGATGTTTTCCGTTGGTTTAAAATAGATAATTAAATACAGTTTCCTATTACTTTTGCTAAAAAAGTTACGTATTTGTTTTTCCTGGTTTATGTACAAAGTTTGGGATAGAGAAAGCCAAATTTGGTGTAGCCTAAATCACAAATTTTGGTTTAAAATAAGCCTTGCTAACGTTTTAATGGTCATGGAAAGTTCAAGTTCGTATATCCTAGGCTAATAGTCATTCACTGAAAGATAGTTCCACATTTTCATTATTTTTAATAGCACAACAGATTCTCTTTTAAACAATATTAACCGATTTCTCGGCTTGTCCATTGCTAGCCAGGTGAAAGGGTGGTGTAAGAGTATGTCTGGTACCATTTTTCTTTAAAAACTGATCAAGTTCATAGGAAGTGAACGGTGGGCCGTTATCTGATACAAAGCAGAAACATTTAACTGTATTGGCACACTATCCACAAGATGGTGAGTGATATCCTATGATCTACTTCCTCTTCCTCTGCATAAAAGACAAAAACTATTTTACATGTTAATCTAGGAAGTACCTAACCCGAAACTCCTGATGTTTTGTATAACCTAATTAAAATTGTTGCTTCATATTTTACCGCATATTTGACGTTATAATAGATTAAATTTATGAATAAATCTTATATCTTTTAACATACATACAACACTATCCGTAATAACAAATATTTAAATGGTTTCAGGCATAAAATGAATTTTAACATGACATTGAAATCATACAATGTTTAAACAGTCTATAGCAAAATGTTACCTAAACATCAAACCTAAAACTATATTCGTTGCATTTCCATTTAAATGCATTTAAGTAAAGTTTAGCTATGCAACAACCTAATTCCGTCTGAAACTGATTCCTGTAGAACTTTCATTGTGATTTAATTAGTTGGTCATTTAACTACTATTGTTTCAGACTTTTGCTTGAAATTAGCTTTTAGAAGGAAATTATATCTAAAGGAAAGGATTTTTAAGTCTGATACCCAAATTAGACTTATGCTTATTGGACTTGTGTTTATTTAGGACACAAGGTCTATTTTTAAATAATCATGGCTATTTTTTCAGGATGAATTTTATGACAGAGGCATGACGGTTATATTTAAAACCATAATTTATAGGGAAATTCAATATTTTTCATCACTCTTCAAAATCATGGTAATTTATTTTCAGGGATATTAATTGAAGTTTAAATATTTACGCTATAAGATCCCTATAGCTCTACCCCAAAATTTGGTGAACCAGTTAAAATCAAACGATCAGCTCAAACGATCTAATTGATTTATTTATATATTGAAATATTTGAATCTAAATAAACTAACGGAGCAGTGCATGTAGAAATTACGAATTTAATTTTAGCATATGTACAAATAAGTTTACGTGTATGTTTTTCATCATAAATGTACTATTGTTATTCAACTGTGTTTGTATTTAACTATAGCTTCAAGGTTTTCAGTAATTTTACAAATCAGTCGACTTTGTTTTAATCGGCTAATTAAAATTGAATTTGAATTACAAAACAATGACACAATGTTAATTACTTTTAAGAAATGTTAAAATTTCATGCCTGTATCAGCGAGTGTAAAATATGTAAAACTCTGCTTGAATATAATGTAGTTTGAAAATATTAAGTTTATAAAATGAACAATATTTAAAAATATATCTAATGATGTATTGATATACTGGATTAAACATAATGTGAAGAGCGTTCTTCTTTATTTAAAATGTAATAGGGAACCTAAATGGTAACTGCTTTCTGACTAGCTTTTGTGGTTTAAATTTGGCCAAATAATAAATTTAACAATGTAAAATATCAGTATTCATTAAAAAGTAAGTTTAGAGCGCCATCTTCGGTCACTACCTCAGAAACCAACTCCAGATGTGGGTCAAGCATACAAACTGGACATTATTGATCAATCAAATCACTCCAGACATTCAGCCGGCTGACCTTTCACAGGGCACTTAATAATTACTTAAAGATTGTCATCAGTGTTTTTCTGCGACTCTTTGTTTTGTCGCGATTACCAACTTACTTTTACTATATTTTTTGGTAAATCCTTACTTTAGAAAACTCAAAAAAAAATAACAAGTATAGAAATGGGAATGCACTCCTTGTAATTACGACATGCGCTAGGTAGTTTATAAAAACGGTGACCCTTAACTCTGTGGTTACGTACGCTTTGTAGCAATATTTCTTGTTAAAAAAAATAACATATTTTACATTAGATTATAAACTAGGGTCTCTGGTGTAGCTGTTCATACTCTAAAGTTTTCTTATAGGTAGAAAGGATGCATTATGAAATTTTGAAAAGGTTGTCATTATTGTGAAACTGAATAGATCAAACCCCTAATCACAAAAGTTTGATGAAAAGACAGCGTATGGACCACTCCACCCATCAGTAGGCTAAGCTCGTAGTCGCGCTAGTTACCATGTCCAATACCTACTCTGTACACATCCACACATCTCTATAAACTAGCAATTCCTTGTATGACCCTATAAACCGCCTTTACGATCCGTCGTTTATTGCCCAGTTGCTGGTAATAAGTGAATGATATCGTTCCGGCTCCACAGCTTTTACTGTTTATTAGTGTGTACAGTTGTGTAGTAATATTTTAGTTTTTGATGTTCTTTACGCCTTTTTGCGATGTCAAAGTATGATTACTTTATTACAGAACTATAATTTGGTGAATACTTTTAAATTTAAAAAGTGGCATAGTTTTTCCTTAAAACATGTTCTAAACTTCAGTTAACACTGTTACCTACCTTTTCTGTTTCATCCTGTTTGTCAAGATAACACAGAATTACTTCCTCATGACATAGGAATTACAAAGTCTAGTAAAATATGTGCAACACCTTTTAATTCAAGTCAGATATCAGCTCTGGTGGAGACTCCCTTCTAAACTATAATAAGTAGAATTATTTTATTTATATTCAGGTAGATTACGTTTTAATTGGTATATTTACATTTACTTACAATTTGTCACTTTATAGTTTGTGTTTGATCTAAAATCTCTGTGAACCTAAAATACTACAGCTTTGTCCGTCGTATACTGTAAACGTTATTTGTAGTTAGCTACTTTAAATCTCCAAGAATGTGCTCACAATCATCGGTGAATATGGTTGGTTACACATTTATCGACTAAGCTACAAGATAATCTACTCTAATACAAAGAGAACAACAATAACATTTCCTGTTGGTGTTGAGAACACATATAGCGTCATTGCAACTGAATCATGCCACTCGCATGAAATCAAGTCAGCTAAATACAAGTATCAAGTAACACATTCAATACAGAAGTGTTGTGATTAAAAATCAACTGAGTAATTAAGTATAAATGATAGATTTTAGGCAGAAAGAACTTATATTTCTTGTAAACAATACATTTGAGTTAGCTAAGAAACAATAAAGAGTGTATGTTGTCAAAATAATATAACTTTAGAAAAAACACTGGCAGAAAATTAAACTGCTTTATAAAACAATATATTTGCCTACTTAATTTACAGCCTTAATATAAGACAATTACTATGTGTGTTATGGGCCGCAGGTCTGAAATGATGAGCCGTCCGTAGGCACAAGTGACTTGACTTTATTTGGAAAGACGACTGTATACAAGAGAGAGGGGCACGCAGGCCGCTCTTATAAATTGACCTTTGATACGTCAGGCAACCAAGGCAACAGAATACAAAGACATATTATAACATCTCCCTTTTTTTAACAAAAAAAAATATAGCCTATATATACAACAAAATAAACACTATAGCCAACTTCTGCATAGTAGTAAACAGTATATCATGTGACAATCCTGTACCTAAACTTTATTTGATTTTTTTAGAACACACAAAACATATGGCCTATTCAAATTAATTTAACAAATTCAAAATTCAGACATAAATAAAACGTATACATTTCTGAAACAAATGTCTAGATAAGCTACTTGCCTTCACTTATCAAAACAAATAATACGTAATAACAACTGTATATCATAAAGCATCACTAGGCTATATGAAGATTAGCAAGAGTTAGGCTAATGTAAAACACAATATGGTAGGCTACTACAAATAGAGCCTATAAATCTAACCTACTGACAGGCTTAACAGTGCGACTAGACCGTGTAGCATATTCATTAGGATTAGTCATAGGATTTACTCCTGAAACAGGACTTGGAAAATGTACATGCCTGGAATTACTGGAAGTGTGAGGTGATCCAGGATTAGATTTTTTAGGAGGTGATAGTATTGATTTTGGGAGAGACTGGTCACGGAAGGGAGATTTCATTGGAGATCTGGCTTTCACAGGTGAGGCCCTTGATGTTACATGTTGTTCTGTATCAATATCGGTGTTACAGTTATAGGTAGGCCTATCTGAATAATTGAACGGACGGAGATGCCGTTTATTTCTAACATAAGTTTTGTTTGAGTGTTCTCTTTGTACAACATAAGACCTCGGTTCATTTATTTTACCAACAGTTTTACCTTTTACCCACTTATTCTTAAATCTCTTTAGAGTATGTTCATTTACCTGAAGAGGCCTTAAGGGCTTTGCACCCCTATCATAATACATTTTTTGTGAGTTCTGTCTTAAGATCAAGTTTTATCTAACATGTCTATGTACTTTAGGCTGAAGCATTTTGTTATGGCAGGGCAAAATACCATTTAGTTTTCTACTAAACAAAATACCCACAGGAGAAGGAAGATTACAGCTAAGAGGCGTATTTATAAATTCTAGCAAAGCAAGATACAAGTCGGTTTTCTCAAGCATTGACTTTTTTATAATATTTTTTACACTTTGGCCCTTTCAACCATTCCATTTACCTGGGAGTAGTGAGGACTCTTACATACATGATTGAATTCCCAACTTTCAAAGAATTTTTTTTTAATTCTAAGCTATTAAAACTTGTATTATTACCTGAAATTACCGTTTTAGGAACACTATGTCTGCTAAATACAGATTTCAAACAATTTACAACATATGGACTGGTCATGTTTTGTCAAATTATCATTTTAAAAAATTTGGAGAAGTTATCAACAACAAGTAGGAATTTCTTATTATCATAAAAGAATATGTCAATACCAACCTTTTGCCAAGGTAGCTTTGGTACCTTGTGCCGCATCAGAGGTTATTTCGTATTACTGTTAGCATTCATAGCTCACGTTTCACATTTTTAGATTACATTTTCAATTTGAGAGTTTATCTGTGGCCAGTACATTATATTGTTGGCCCTGAGTTGCGTTTTGATGATTCCTAAATGAGGATAGTGCAGTCTCTTCAGCATTTCACTTCTAATCTCCATAGAATACATGAACCCTTGAATAATAAACCATTACAAAAGCTAAGATCATTTCTTACAGACCAGTACTGCCTAATATGTACAGGAAGTTGTTTTTTGTGGTTAGGCCACTCATTGCTATGGACATATTTAATAACTGAAACAAGTTCTCAATCATTAGCAGTTAGCTCTTTTAGCTTTGGCATATTTACAATACTTACATTAAGATTTTGTTCAATAAGACTAACATGAGCTTATATTTCATCAATGTCTAAGTTAAGTTCAGTCTTATCACTAACATCAAAGGACCTTGACAAATGGTCTGCTATGAAAGGTTCTTTACCTTTCTTATATACTAAATTGATATTGCACTACTGCAATTTGATTAGCATCCTTTGCAGTCTAGGTGGACAAGACTCAAGATTTTTTTTTATCGCAACAGGTGGTTTTCGGTATGTCTCCACAGTGAAAGTCGAACCAAAAATATACTGATGGAAAAGTTCACAACTGAAAACTATAGCTAAGAGCTTCTTTTCGATCTGTGAATAACGTATCTGCATTTAATTTAATACCCTACTGGCATATGATACAGGCAAGTTATTTTGAAGTAGGACATAGCCTACTTCAAATAATTTTGAAAACTATATACTGTAAGTACTATAGGCTTATTTGCATCAAAGTACTGTAGCACAGGCCTATTTGTCAAAAGTGTTTTGAGCTTTCCAAACGCTTGTTGCTGCTCATGTTGCCAGTTTAAAATACAATCCTCCATCAGAATTTCAATTTCGAAACTCATTCACAATTATGAACTGTTTGACGGAAGGTATGAACAACCTATTTTAGTCTTGAACAACAGTTCAGGGGCTATAGCATGGATTTTAACTAATACTAACCTTAGTCTCGTTTTGTGTTCAGCTTTCGTACGACCCCACAAAATTATGTCGTCAACATAGACCTCGACCCCTTCTATGTCATCAAAGATTTGTCTCATTTTATGCTGGATCACTTACGAGATAGAGCATATACCGTAAGGTAACTTCAAAAATGTTTAACGCCCAAAGAGTGTGTTGAATGTGCGTAGATCCGAAGACTTCTCAGTGAGCTTAACATGCCAAAAGCCATTTTGACTATCAATTGTACTAAACATTTTCGCACCTGCCATTTTTGCAGATATATCTTCGAAAAAAGTAATTTAAAAATGAGGCCGCATGGTCGCAGCATTGAGGTCCTTCGGATCCAAGCATAAACGCATGTCTCCATCTTTTTTATTTACAATAGCCAATGACTGAACCCATTCAGTGGGCTTTACTACTCTTTCAATTATGTTAAGTTTTCTAAACTATCTAACTTACACTTCCAACTTGGGCTTCAGTGCCACAGGCACTTTACGAGAAGCGTGAATGATTGGCACAGCATCCTTTTTTAATATAATGTAACCTTTGATACATCCAATACCAGTCATCAAGTTTGGATACTCATTAAATATACACTAAGACTCCACGCCTAGGCCTATCTTAGGACCTTGATTTCCAATGCTATCAACTTCTTTAAATAAGTATAGAGATATACAGTCAGATAACCCTAAAATGCATGGGGATTTGTAATTTACCACAAAAATTCCAATTAGTGCATTTCATTTTTGAATTGAACATTCAGTGAACATTTTTCCAAAATGTCTAACCTCTGTCCTGTGTATGAGGTTAGATTAGCCCTAGTTGGTTAGTTTCACATTTGAATTAAGATTATTAAAAACCTTTTGTTTAAAATTGTAACGTCAGCACCCGAATCCAACTTTAAGTTTATAGGTTTATTGCAAATCAATAAATCTGTATGCCATTGGCTCTTACCGTACTTGTTTTTGTTTGAGACAACATAAATCACCAACATACAAATCATCATCACTATCATTATACTAAAAGAATAAGGTGATTTTCGTGCAGAAGATTATGGCCAAACTACTGGGTCGATTTTGATGATTTACGTGTCGTTTGAAAGCACTTAACGTCTAAATGTGTTTTTTGGGGGTCTTAAGTCAGAGTGTAAAACCAGAGACCCTTGGGAAGCCCTCAAAGTACGGTTTTGGCCCATTTAAATAACATTGGACAGCAAGTAAAAACAAAATAAGCAGAACAGCTTGGATCAAAGCTACAAACATATGGTTTGCTAGTTACTACTATTTACAATATTATTTTCACGTTTTTTTCTGCATTTAGTAGCAAAATTATACATGACACCACATTTAGCATAATTCATCCTGAAGGCCGAACATTTACCAAAAGCATGTCAATAGCCACAACAAGAGCACAAAGTGTGTTTAACATTGTTTGTGTTGTTGTTGTTGCGGCCATTTTGATTTTTAAAGTTGACTGTTGCCTTCTGGGAGATCGCCCAGCTGAAATTGAAATGAAGTTCTGTCTCATGCGACTGCGCGAGCGTGACGTCATGGAATCTTGCCTGCAATCCTTGCTTGCACTTTTGTGCACGTCTGCACTTGAGTTTTCAGAACATATTTCACCTAATTGCTTGGATGCGGTTTCAGCTGCCCTACATATCTCGAAAGCTTTATTAGTGAATTTTCTTTGGAAAGTGAACTATTAGCATGATCCGCACGGTGAAACTTAAGCCCGGGACCACCATAGAAGTTCCTAACGTGACCCCCTGATCACGTTTTGGGGGTCGTTCAAAATTGTATATATATATATATGTGTATATATATATATATATAGACATATATATATATATATATCTCTAGATATATATATATATATATATGTATGCACTCTAGCAGTCGAATTTTTTGTCCGATTTACTTCAAATTTGGTAGGGACGTTCCTTTCTATAATCTGTTGGACAAGTTCGTTGGGAAAAACAATCGGATAACTCTAAACCCATTTTTTGGGGATTAATCTTTCAAATTTCGAGTTTTTGGGCCCAAAAAGGGTCAGAAAAGCCCCAGATGTAAAATTAATGCTTGTAAAAAGATGGGAATTAGAAAAGCAAAAGTTGTAAGCCTTCTCTCGTCATTCTAGCTTAAATATTTACCGAGTTATTAAAGAAAATGTGTATCGGCTAAACACAGTACGTTGTCTTATAGGGGTTTTACACTAGAAAAGCCTGTTATTCCTTTGTTAGAGTACTTTTTTTACCACCAGCAACCTCACGCCTACTTTCAAGCTTGTCTGGACCTTCTCCTAACCTTATAATGCGCAAAATTGTATTCCCAGCATTGCAAGTAAATGAAACCAGGAGTATCAGAACAGCCAAAAAATCTAAGTTTTCAGATTTCGATAAAAATTGGACAAATATATGTTTTTACACTGATTTTGAGTTTTAAAAGTTGTCATGTGGAAATTCACTTCCCTCACGTCAGCGTGCTGCGTGCAAACTCGTTTAAATCTAAGTCTTTAATTTGCAGAAAGTCTGTTCTTTAAAGATCTGTTTCTTATTCGTAAGATAAGTTTGTCCTAAATCAAACTATCTGTAAGCTTACCAAACTCACAAGCTAGTCAAGACTCTGAGATCAGTTACAAAACTGTCGATTTTCTCAGCAGTTTTTTGCTCACTCAAAAATAAAATGTGATACTCATACGTTACATTTTTAGTTGGGACAAAGAAGCTGTCAAATTTAGAAATTATAGTGACAATCTTTGTTTTTTCTTAATTGCTTGAAAATTTAAAATTGTTAAACATTTTCAAAGCGAGATCACCAATAACAGAAAGTAATAAAGAAATCTGGTAATAACTTGGTTCCTTATCACTTTGGCTGGCAACCATATAGATCTTGAATTTATACTTAAAAAATAACCAATTTTTGGCCATTTTACTTGTCCAGTTTAACTCCGATGGCGGTCTAATTGAAGGAGACACCGTACTCTGCACTACAATGGCGGCGGCAGCGGTGGGCTTGTCCCCACCTGACGGTTCCGAACTCTTTTCCTTATCACTTGTTCCAGTCATTTTCTTTTAAAATTAATTATTCACTTATTTCAACTAAAAAAAACATTTAAAACATACATCTATTTTTAAAAATTACATTTTACCGACTGCGCCATTTTGTATGGGTGGTAAGTCTGAAATAATAAGACATCCGAAGGCACAAGTGACTTTATTGGGAATGACGACTGTATACAAGAGAGAGGGGCACGCAGGCCGCTCTTATAAATTGACCTTTGATCCGTCAGGAAACCAAGGCATTGGCAACAGAATACAATGACATATTATGGCAATGTGTTTATTTATGTAATGCTCCTGACAATGGTACTTTTAAAGTAACACTTAATTATTTATATCACACTTTTTAGCGTCTTATAATGATTATTTGAGTCAGTTATATTTTTTGTTGAAGTGTAATTTTTCTTATATTTAAACCGCTGGTGGTTGAATGTCAGAATCCAAAAGTTGTTTACAAACCTCGGCCAAGCTACACGTGTGCCTCCGTGTTGACCTTCTCCAAACCTGCTTTTAACAAGCCAACGCCAAAACTCTCTGTGTATCATTCGTAAACATTTTACTATTACTGTTTTGTAACATCGTATTTAGTGTACTATTTTTGGTCTTTTGGATTTTATTAATTAGTAAATTAAATGTACAGTGTGTAATTTCGAAGACGGATAAGTTTTGTATACAAAATGAAAACCGAACATGTGTGGTAATAAAATATATTTTTATATAATTTGAGTTTTTGTTATAGTTTTGCGACTTATTAAAAAAGGCCTGATTGAAAATAATGAATTAAACGTACGATATGAAGGGTGGGGAACGAGAAATGAAATCTCAACCAATGTTAAATCATACATAATTGTTGGTTTGTTGTTTGTTTTTGGGGGGATTATGAGGCCCCGGCATAGCCGGCTAGGCACGTCTCCCTTGGGCTCCGGAAAGAGGGATGGGAAAGGTGGTAAGATGGGGTCAGTCTGCCTCGCTCCAGAAAGGGAGGGAGAACCTTATCTAGCTCCCAGGCTCTGTGGGTGACATAACCCTAGGACGATTCGACCTCTAACCCGACGTCCCCCTAAGTCCACATGACAGGAACCGTCATTGCATAGAACCTCCAACCTCTCAGGGGTCGGGTGGCCCCAGGACGGTTCGTCCCCCAGCCCGGCAGATCGGAGACCGTCGGGTAAGGGCCCCTCCTCCCAGGAACCTGTCCCAGGCTGCAAGGAAGATCCACTACTCCCTCCAAGGACTTGGACTAGTCTGGGTATCCAGGCTCAACTAGGAGTCAAGCCCCTAGAAGAGACAAGGAGGAACCGAGGAAGGGAATTTGGTCACACTGGATAGCCAAAAGACTTACCAATACTGTGACAGCTTCATTTTGCTGTACCCAATGTCGAACTCTGTACTAGTATAGACCAGTCAGAGAGCTGTCGAGGGCCTAAATCATACATATAAAACAGATCAAATGCAGATTCTCCTGATAACATTATTACAATTTATAGTAATAACGGACAAATTTTTTGACAGGTGGTGAGCATATAGCTTCAGCATTTAGAATAATTACCACTTTTGAAATCAGAAAATTAATTTGGTTGCTAACAGTGACCGATACACCTCAATAATACCTACACTTTGAAGCGCTAGAAACCCCCAAACAAAATTACTTACTCCCCAGCTAACCGCCCCTTTCAAGTGCAGTTACATAGTAGAAATTTTACATGATCTTTTGAATCGTTAACCCTTATTGTAAACTAATTTAAGTGAGCACCTGTGTACTCTGAGCTTACAGACGAACTTAATCCTTAGGATAATACATGTGCTATATCAAATGTGTCATATATTCACTTATCAAGCTAACAACCTGCCTACGCAGTACAGTGCACAATAGCCGTTTTATTAAAATGCGATAGTAAGTAATATTACATTTTCACAGTAAGAAATAAGGTGAATTCCCTGCGTCATTCTGCTCTAGTTCATAACGCTGTATAAACATAAATATCATAATTCCGGTGGCCAAATATGTATGGGAATAAATCAAATGTTATGTTGAGAATTGATGTTATATTGAGACAATTCTAGAAAATAAACATCATTTTATCTATATCAATACTGTAATAAATTATAATGATATATTCTGTATAAAAATCGGTAATCTTAGAGTTATTATGGTAAAATATTTGGTTAAGATACTAGTAGTTATGGTATTATGAATAGAACCTTAACACGGGAACCTTGGTACATACTTTTGGAAATGCGTATTTTAGGGTCCCAATAATTAATTATAAAATAAACTGTATTTTGATCTGCTGGATTGTGAGAGTAGCGTACTATGTGCAAGTCTCTACGAGGACCTTAGAGATCGCATGTCTGTCTTGTGTAAGCCTTAAGTGCTATTCGATATTGTTGCTCTACGCCGGTGGGTATCCGATGTCAGTTATATCAATATAGCCCTGTGCATTTCACTGTTAGATGCCGCCACTCATGGGTAACATGTTCTAGACTAATAACCTATCTACCCTCCGTTTTGATGATACAGTACATTTTGTGGGAACTGAATGTTTATTTTTAGTGAAGGTATTTTCATCTCCCATAGCAATCACAGAACAACGATAGTTCCAATTTTTATCGTATATTTAATGTAGAGTTAAATACTATTTGAGCCCAACTATACAATAGTCGAGTTAATACTCAAATAATACAACCTTAGTTAATATAAAACAAATTGAGTTAATGCTCAAGTTTACTCAAATAAAATAACCATTAAACTTGTATCATAATAAAAGTGAATTTAAGTACTTATTCGATTAAATAAAGCTTAACTGGATTGTCATCACAGTTAAATCAACCAGGGCCAATGGTGTTTTATACAATTGTTTTAACTATGATACACGTAAACATCATACAGAACATTTTGATAAGCTTCTTTATTTTGCTATATGCCGATACACCCACAATTCTATTACTGCATAGACTCTGCTTATTATTTTTAAGTTTAAATGTACTGTGACAAACTTTAAACTTAATAGTTAATAGGCCTCTGCAATAATAAAGTATTACATACCTTTGATTATTTGATCTGATAACATTTTTAAGAAATGAAACAGGTCGAAATGTGTTATATAGAATCGGATGAGATAGTTAGTTTTATTATTCATATTATTTGAAATATACTAGTAATCTAGTGAATAACTTAACGTTGTTCATATATGTTACATCGTTTGACTAGAAAACATAAAAAATAAGAAGACTTAACAGGTATAATACCGAGCTATCCCAAGGCGCTGTAACGACTTATTGTTAATGATAGTATATGTCATAGCATTGCAGTGTAAATAGCATTTTCGATTCACCTGTTCCAAACACATAGAAGACAACACAACTGCATGATAGCATGTCTGGCCTGAAGTGATGTCCAATACTGGTATTTCACAGCCAGTGGCAGCTTCGATGCCAGTTGCATCGATACAACTCAACTATGCACACAACACTGTCAGTACAGCTATCAGTCAGTCTTGAACCATTTATAGCAGTAAGGTATTTGGTATATATGATTTAACTCTTGAAACCTTAGTAATTTCGCGATATTATTTTGATAGTTTTCATTTAAACGCTTTATTTGACCTCAAAAAGCGTCAACATTACTCAATCACTAATTAAATACGATTAACCCTTCTAATTACAATCATTTAGAGCTGCTGTCATAAAATAATTTATTTTCCTTTATTTCTGTTTATCTATACTATTTATTTCATGTGCTAATTTCCATATGCATTGTTTACATTTTTTTCATATGCTGCGAGGATTAGTATGCCTGCAATCATTTTGCTCTTATCATAAATACTTTTTACCGAAGTGTTATAAATATCTGAATTAATGACTAAGAAAATATTGCTAATGTCAGATAAGCTGCATATATTAAAATTGATGATAGTGGAAATATTATAACAGATGAAGCTTCTAAATTAATCTAAATATATGGTGAAAAGGAAGTATTTAATATGACATCAGTAAAAATATATACGATATTATGTTTGGATTAATGAATATAAACGTGCCTTGGTAAATAAAATTAGTGGTAATCCTATATAATAATTGTGTGCAGCGGTGGCGTGTAACCACCTATTCCGAGTAAATTACTGAACTTAGACAGGCCAGGTTGGTGTTAATAGAATTTCCTTAACCCAAGGATGATAAAAAAATTCGATATTATAAATTTACTCAGTTATAAGTTTGCAATTGGCAAAAACCATTTTTTTGCTTTTTTCGACATTCAAATGTACGTTATTATGTTATAATTAATGTATATAAACGTGCCTTAGTAAATCAAATTAATGGTAAGCCGATATAATAATAGCGTGCAGTGGCGATGTGTAACCACCTATTTAGAGTAAACTACTAAACGTAGAGAGGCCAGGTTGGTGTCAAAAGATGTCCCTTAGGCCATGATGATGAAACAAATACGAAATTGTACATTTATTTAGTTGTAAGTTTGTAATTGGCAAAAAACACTGGTTTTTTGGCCGTATTTTATTTGCAACTATTTTTGTTACCGAGCCATGTGTTCCCTACTTTGCATCCAAATTAATTAAAACAGCTGAGTAAAGATAAGGTCGTATTTGTAAACAAAGCAGATAACTATTCCTAACTAAATTTAGGTTTTTAGATTGAAATTTGAAATCAGTAAAACACACAAATTCCATGGAGAATAGGAATAGAGTTTATATTACTGCATAAAAGGGTCAGCAAAGTTCAATTCAGATTATTTATTTATATATTTACTATTTATATTTCAGTTGTTGTTTACTTTTCCTCTTGCGGCATAATTGGGTTGTATCACTGGTAATGGAACCAGAATAGATGATTTTCCTTTGATAAATCCTGGGTCTCAGATAATATGAGAGTAGGGTGGCATTCCAGCGGTTCACTGCTGGAATTGTAGTTGTTTAGGTATCTTTTAAAGGTTTGTGTAAAACTGAATCAAAATCTTGTTAAACATCGATGATACCCATTATACTCTCTCCAGTATAGCAATTTGTGTATGAGTATACAAAAAACATGACTAAGAAACAAATACAGTTTAAAATGGGAAGAAAAAATGCGAAGTTAAAATTAACCACATAAGGTTTGTGAAGGTTAAGACAATTGATATAATCCAGTAAACTATATTTCAGTTACATGTTTAAAGTTTACAATTCTGATTGAGTTTGTTTATGTTAAAATGTAGTTTGATTTCGATTTCATGTGCTTTATTGGATGAAAATGGGAGAAACTGGATGAAACTCTGGTAAGAAATTGAATGCAACGGGTAATAAAACTAAGGATTACTGACCCATCCTATTAGCATTGAATACAATGTAAAATAATTTACCATACAGTTTATAGCTAACTAGGATTTCCTATGCGCAGCTTGCGCATCCCGTTTAGAGAAGTGAAAACAGTTAATAGTTAAATTGTAAACAAAACAATGACAGTCTGCATTTATATGTAATCCATATAACAGCTGTTTATTTAATTGATTTGAATTAAGAAAAAACACATGTGACATAAACCAAATAAAACTCTCATCCATGTGAATAACATTGGGACCTGGAAGTCCCATGGGGCAGAGCTCTGAGGCCTACATCGAAAATCTAAAGCCAGTTTGCATATCTGCACACCTAGACCTGTTGAGTGTATAATATTTTGGGGTAAATCATAAAACAAAACACCTTATTTTTTACAAAGTTTGCATGCAGTGTATTAATAATATAGATAGATAAATTATGCCTTTTTGTTGGTCTGTCTTTAGATAGTTTATATGTTAGTAGATGAAATACAATTATATATTGGTAAATATGTAGACTGTATTTTTTATCTTTTAGTTATAAAAGCAATTTAAGTAGTTAGGTTAATTTGCATTACAAATTTAAACCCGATGAACAAACCTTTAAACACTTAACAACATTTAGCTGCAGTTTTTAAGAAGCCAAATTTGGCTTGAAGTGACACCAAAATGGGTTTGATTCAACATCCAAAACTAAACTAACAACAAAGTTTAAACTAAACTCTTTTGGGCTACTGCATGCAGGCGTGAAATGTCTTTCGCAAAAAGATACTGTTTGAATTTAGACACGTTCTAATGAATATTTATATATGCATTATGTTGGGGCTTTGTTACAATTATACCTTTAAATTTTGCACGGTGGATTCCCATTTTATTACATGCAATTCAAAATTAGTTTTTTAAATATAAATTATTAAGCCATTAAATGAATTGTTTAACTTCTGGTAGTGAACAATACTTCTTTATAGTTTGTTTAAGCCCGTAATTGTTTACGGGCAAATAACAGCTAGTTATTAGTAGAAAAGGTGTATGAGCTTTAGCAATTTGATTTGATGGTTCAAATGTGGGTCTAACAAGTGTTCTTGTAATAGTTACCTATCTCCATTGATAATGTGTAAGGGGATATTACGGTTACAATTAAAAAGTTCATTAAAATATTTAACGATTCACAAAATACTGTTACAAACACAGGCCTTTTATGCTAAGTGGATATAATCTACAACATAATCAAATACTGTTCGACATAACTGGCTTGCATCTAAATATGGAATATTCAAAGGCACACGTGGATTTATACATAGCTCCAATCACTTTTCAATCGCCTGGTTTGCTTTGGATGCTTCAAATACACTTTTGACTAAACCGATCTCATGGGTCGATTCCAATTACCAATAAATTTGTGACCGTAATGTTCCTTAACAAAAATGACGGCCATCTATGTCCAAATTATTGTATCGTCTGTAAATACAGTTTTGCACATTAAGAAGGTTTTGCACAATTTGCGCTAACCAAACTTTACAGAGGCTGAAGGGTGGTAACTACAAATTCAGTTTATTGACCGTTATTTAGAACCACTGCGAGGTTATCTGAATGCTAATCATCATTGCCACTGTCTTGCACAAAGCCTTGGGACATTTATTACCCTTCCCGGAGACGCTGTATTACTCACTGTACAAGTAGGTTTACTGCTGTTTGTAGAAGATGCTGCTTGGAGCACCTTACATGCCATCGAACTTATTTCCCGAGACTAAAACAAAATACTGCAATAAATACTCAGAAAATTCTATCTTCAACAGCAGGATTATTATGATTTTTTAAAAAGAAAATATGTTAAGCTTAACAGTATAAGTGTTAAGTATAAATAATTCCAAATATGTGTCCTTTATGTTTTCAAAATGTTGTACAAGGAATTATAAAAGAGAGAAATGGGGCACGGGGTGTTTGTGTGTTTGTTAGTAGGAGAGGGGTTTCCAGCGAATCCTAACAATTAAATAAATGTCAATAATAATAATATTTAAATATGTAATACTGTAGATTTACTTGAAAACAAGAAAATAATTCCTCAGCAGAGAATTTGGCTACATCGTGGACATTTGTTACTCCCTACTTCTGTATTCAATATGCTCTGGGTAAACTATAAAGATTTCTGGTACTGAGTTAGAAAACTAATAATTTTGATTTGAGGCAAGTGGAAATAATTTATTCCAACCGGGCAATATAAAAACCCTGATATGTTTCTATACAACTATATCCTAACCTCAGAAACACTTTTAAAAGTAACAGTATTTTTTATTGTGATTTTTAAATATTCGTCTACTGATTTTAATTGGAGTACTTACTAGTTATGTTTCGTATTGTGGGTTTTACAGCCTTAAGTAGGAACGGTTAAAATCCTGTGCTTGCTACTAAACAAAGTCGATTTCTTTTTGGTAAAATGTATATATATATATATATGTATATGTACATGTAAATATATATATGTATATATATTTATATTAACGTTTGTTAGTTTGTTTTGAGTTTGTATATGCTAATCCAGATATATTTTAATGCATATATTACAAGCAGTGATACGCAAGTATAAGAGGTTGGGCGGGGTTAAGCCAGTAAGTTACTGCCTAAAACTTGGTAGTAGCACTATCAATGAGATGTTGCGATGTACTTCAGAATCTGTCATGCTGGTCACTCAGGAATATATATATATATATATATATATATATATATATATATATATATATAAACATACACTTTATGGTTATATATATTTTGGTGAACTTAGTTTATTTTTTAAAACCTCAACTGCCCATCACCATAGGCTATTAACCTGTGCGGTGAACTAAAGACAGCGAGGTACCGTAACGGTATTAGTCACATAGGTCTTACAGGAGTCGGCCGGGACCGGGATCGAACCAGTCACGTCTAACTTGCTAGTCAGGCACTTTACCTCTGAGCTACCGCGTCCGGAACGAATACGCTATGTAATGGAATGTAATTACCATTTAAAACTTAAAAGTATAGTAGTTGGACTTGTCCTATGCGTTTCCTCCTAGTGTCTACATTTTAACTTCAGAATTGCCTTATACTATATTATCGTTAACCACATAATTTACTAGAGAGTATTAGTTCTTAAACCGCTTTGAGGTGAGCAAGGTATGAATCTAAGGCAATTTGGGTGGTAGCAAACAATGAAACGGTTAAAAAACCTCCCTGCACTTTCAGTTAAAGAAGATGTCAAAGAAATATACCTACCAATTTGGATGTTCATTTATATTTCGTCACTGTAGCCCATTTTACCGTTTTACTGTGGCCCATATATGTAAGTATGGCCATTTAACAAGTTGAAGCCAGTTGTAGCGCGTTGATTCATTCGCTTAATGATTTGACCCTTTATTGAGCTCCCAAAACAATACATGCTAAGATTTACTACCAGTCAACAAACGACCATTAGTTTACCATTTGTAACTGAAGCACTCCCATTTCATCATCAATTAAGATTACTACTGCTTGTATACCTACAGACATCCCTTATGCCAAGTTGTTTGAGAAGGATCGTCACAAATAGTACATCAACCTTCTAATCAAAACTTACTTGATACAAATAAATATTAATGACTCAAGTATGTGTCCCATAAAATCTTATTAACATCATTACGACACGTAAAGAAAATCATTTATTAAAAAAATCATTAATAAAATATATTAATTAAATCATTTATTAAAATGGTCCCTACGTTAAAAGCAGTTATTAAAAAGGTAAATTTATCTTTAAATGGTTTTAACCATTTTATTATGTTTAATTACATCAACACTAAACGAAACCATTAAAGTAAATCTTAAACTTACATTAACTTAATCAAACGTCACTTGACGTTAAGGACAAAGATCTTAAAAATCATAATTTCTTTACTTATCTAATACAGCTTCAACATTAACTAATAGTTCACACAGTACATAAATATTCATGAATTATGTCTAATAATTTATACTCTTGTTAATGATAAATCGGGGATCTTGTTAATGTTGGCGGGTATATTTTTGAATCGTAAGTATGACTTATTGAATATTTTACTGTTGTTAACTATTAAACTAAACTAAACAAAACAAAACAACGTTTAAACATAAGTGTATCTCTGTGTTACAGTCCCCACAGTTACAGTGCGCAACTCATAACCAAGTTTGCCAACCATTGCATAGGGTAGCTAGAAAATCTGAATGTAAACTATCTCATCTACAGTTGGACACATAGCCTTGGGACCTGGACAGTTGTATTATTCACTGGACAAGTCAATTGACCCCTGATTTTCTATTATCTTTCTATTATAATTATCTATGTCATTGTACGTAACAAAGTTTTCTTAAATGAAACTCTTTTAAGTTAAAGTAGTATCATACAAAACGCTGATTAGAATAAATATATTTGTTTACCGTAGCCATAGAACCATATATTGAACACCAAACATAGTCTATTCCTCTCTGACTCTCATAATTATTTGAAGATACATACAATTAAGGAATTCCAATCAGGGGCTGAATATTAAAATTCGTCTTGTGAAACTCTAGAATTTGTTGCACACAGATTATTTATTCACACATCCACATATTATTTATTTAAAATATGGTTTTACAATACCTGCTCTGTCCAGTTCACATGAATAATCATAAGATTACTGCAGTTTCGAGATTAATATGTTATTATCAGATCTTCAAGTACAAAACACAGCTCATTTTCAATAAAAACATTGTCAAAATGTATTATTTTATGTATAAATTATACATTTTACTATTATATTATTTATTGCCAAAAATGGATTGCAAATGTGGAGGTAGTTTTAATCTATCATTTATATATTTTTAAACTATGAGAAAATCCACCACGATAGTTATATTATATTATATTTAGAATATTATTGAATCTTATGAACTTGCCTATAAATCTATGTGAATAGCATAGCTGATAAAAAATCAATAGACTGTAAAAAAACCAACTAATTTGTTTATTTATATTTTTATTTAATATTTAACTTTTTTTTACAAATAACTAAATATGTCAGACTTTCATAAGAATTTGACAATCTGTACAGTTTAGGTTTCCAAGAGAGGTTGAATGTTGTCATAATGCGTATGTGATTATGATGGTTTTAGATTACATATATGAGTATTTCGCAGTTAAAACCTTACACGAAGAAAAATCAATATAATAAAACTATTGTACATAGCGTAATTAAACTTAATTTACTGCAGCGTTTAGTAACGTTACACTGTCTTGCTAAATGGGTTTTAATCAGCTGTAAGTAAAATAATGATAACTTGGTAAAATACTGTTTATGAATCATAAGTTATAAATACTATAAACAAATATTCTTTCACAAACCAACGGATTTGAATGGTGTCTAGATTACTTTTTCCTATTAAAACCTTTCATTGTTCAATAAAAAAAATCCAACTGGTATTCTAGTAAATAAAGTGTTTCTTTACCAGAACCGCTGTATATTAGGGTTTAGGGAGGAAGGTGAAATCATTATACTATATAAAAGATGCAACAACAAATTAAAATTTTCTATATGTAGAATATAGTTTGATGGATCGAAATGTACATATTTCATTCCAATTGTTTTATTTATCGGTTTATTCATTTTGTTTCATTTTTTGTTGACTATAAAATGGGAATTAATGGTTTGGATATATATATATTAGTTTATTTGTTTTACTAATTTGTATGTGTGTTTAAAGTTAGTTTCTTTTCTTATTGTATTTAGGTAAAGCAAATTTTCTCATTACGAAAGTTGGATCAACTTTCATGTTTTTTAGTTGTTTTTTTACGTTGAAAAAATTAATTCTCTTATTTTTCTGTAAGATGCTGAACCGGCTGTCGGCTATATAAGCCAATGCTTTTAAGTGTAAATAATGATTTACCTGCGTGGAACAAATAATTGTATTTGAAGCTAAGTTCAATAAAGCACTTTTTCATTTAATTTATTCACATTTGTTACAAAACATGTGTTCCTTTCTTCAAGTCAGCGATAAACAATCGATAGAAACGTGTACAGGATAAACAAGACCTTAGTTGTTATGTCGCGCTTGGCTGTGCTACATAGTAAATCGTTCAAGGATACTTATGTGTTAAAGATGTCGATATAAAAAAATGTACTGCAGGAATTTGAATCCCGTTGGTGCTTTTCAAATCGTAATAAGTTCACCTTGATTTGATTAGTGGTATTGGTTCTAAAACATTCTTATAACTCGTGCTTCGAAATACATGTACAATCACTTTCCTTAATATACATAAATTAGTGACTATAAAAGTAAGAAGAAAATTGCAAGAGATGAACACATCGGAGTTAATGGTTAAAGAAACCTCTGAAAAGATGTCTCAAGAGATATAGTTGTTTCTATCATGGAAATATAAATTCACATACTATTGCAGTTAATAATACTTAGATACACCTACTATTATCCATTAGCCGAATAGTTTGCTAGAAAGTAAGAAGTTGCCCATCCCCAAACCGAGACGAGCTTTTTTGATGAGTTCGAAAACTAATTTAGGTCCGAGGTAAGAACAATCACTGTTTCCAATTTAACAATATAAACACATAAATGTTACTAAATTGCTGTCTCGCAGTCCCAGAAATATACTTTATTTATATCTTTCAGTTAATCTGTTCGAAATACACCTTTAAAATAAAAAAATAAAAATGTTTAAAAAAGAGAATGATCAAAACCCTGATCCTATTATCAAAGGTGAAAATCTTCGGAAATCAAAGAGGCCCAATGAGACAGTTTTGTCTGATTTAGACATTCAAAATTTGCCAAATTTTCTCTAAATCTACTAAGCAAGCATCCGACTATACTACAAAATATATAGTTAAAATGTATGTGCCGACGGTAAGTTTAAGAACTTTGTAACAACATACAGTACGTTACTATGTTACTGGTAACCATGTCCTTTCCTTTAAAATGTTTTCTGTAAAATCCAATTATATGTATCTTACTCATATATTTTTGTATATATGTATAAAATAAATGTGATTTAGAGGGTTAATCTTTTTACAACACAACCCTCTCAATTTTACATACTACATATAATAATTCATTTCGCTTATCATTCTATAAGCGAAATTGTTAAGTCAAAATTTTGGGAGTTTGGAAAATCGCAGGCTAATAGGAGAGACCTCAAATTAAAGACTTTGATCCCAGGTATATCCCTGGAGAAATTTCAGTAATTCGAAAATGATACCAGCAAACGAGAAATAACGTAACACATCCCCCATGAGAAATGTATGGAGATTTAAAAACCTCTACTTAGTTTACAATAATACATCGATAAGTGTCTACTATATTTATGAAATAAAATGTGATCCTACTTATACTGTTTTATTCTCCTCAGCATCTAAAGATTAAAAATATTAGATGAGGTAGAGTATTGGAGTAAGGTTAGAGGCTGTCACCCCTTAAAGCCAGTAGTTTGAACTAAATACCAGACGCGTAGTCCTACTTTTTATGTAACTGAAATCTAAAAAAAAAACTACATATTTATAGGCATCCAGGAATGATGAATTCAGTAGCAGGTTCAGCACGATATCAACAACTGAGGAAGTCAAGTTTATCCAGTACAAGTTCCCATTCATACTTTATATCTTACTCGGTATTTTGTTAGTGATTCTTTTAATCAATTTTTCCTGCCAACCGAAATACTTTAATTTTAAGTAAACATATTTTGTTTTACATATCATAATCATAATTCCTTTGAATGATATTCCTTTATTCAATTTATTTTCGAGCAGATATAATTGTTAACTGATATTTCTCTAAGCTATCTCTAAGCGTACATCTACACAATGCAAACAATCCTAACATCAACTTATTACTCTGGATGTCCTCAAAAATTATTATACACTCATTAAAACGCAAGAAGAGCTCAATTTAAACATAATTGTAAAGTTATTTATTGGTAAAGGCATTGCCGCAAATTCAACACGGTTAGTGGAACTCACAACCGGCTAAAGTTTACAGTTAGATGTAATATAGAATGATCTGATATATTACTTATCTTATGTACTGTATTTTTTTAAATCTGTTAATTACATGAATTATATTGTTAATAAAAAGTATATACTACTGTGGTATGAACAGGCAACGATTTGACAAGGTTAACTTGGTTACGTAAAACGACAAAGATAATTGTCCACAAACAGCGGTAAATCGACTTGTACAGTGAATAATACAATTTGTCCGGGTTGGATGATTGTCCCAGGGCTTTGTCCGACTGTAGCAGTGATGATTAGCATTCAGATAACCTCGGAGTGGCTCTATATAACGGCTAATAAACTTTGTTGTAGCTTACAGTACTGCAGTGTTCTGGGACAAGGGGTATATTCTGTTCTTGCATAGTAAACGCATGTTTATTCGATTTGAATTTGATAACGCTAAGCGAAAACATAAAACTCATAGTTAATTTGTACTATGTACTATAAATACTACATAATAATGTAATATTACATACTGAGTACTGAAAGTAAATTTCTCTATAACAATAAACACATTGCTCTCATAACTTACTTGACCTTACCAAACAAATATTACTACCGATCCATTATACCATGGAACTGTCCTCCTTGTTTCTCGTGTGTAATAAATCGTTAATTTAAGGTTTAGTATAAACACATAATACCTAGCTATTTTCAAAATAAATATAGTAAAATATATGTTGTGACTTCACTGCACCATAGTGATGTGGTACCAAGTTGTACTTAAAATATGTAAAATCTTATTAAAAACTTTGTTGTAAAAAACTTGGTAATATTTTAGGTTGCGTAGTTTAGATATGACTTACTAAACAACAACTAATCAAAAACTTGATTGTCTCTTATTATATGACAGGCACTAATACAAATTCATTATTGTTTAACACGTCACGTTCCATAACTTAGTTGGATTCTGTATGAAAATTTATTTTTGTTAAATATATAAAGTCAAGCTGGGCCAAAGCCCAAATCGGGTTCCCTCTCTTATAACATAACAAACATAACAAATAAGCTAAGAAAAATAGAATTGCCAAACTGTTATACAGAATAGACTTTTATAATAATCACAACGATATAAAACAAATGGAGTAAATATAAAATAATATAAAGTTATTATAACAACGTTTCTATCTGAATGTAAATTAAAAGGGCTCTTATAGGTTGGGGAACAATTGCTTTGAGATAAGCAACGCACAGAAATCAATTGGTTATTAAATATTGATTTTGCACATGTAATGATTTATCTCGAAAGTATTTTAATATGTTGTTCTCACGTTTGCTGTGAACATTTTATTACAGTAATTCGAATATATGCCATAGTCGGACTGAAGTGACTTATTTCCATTAAACAAAATAAGTTTTATACGTTTACATAATATATATATTTTTAAACAAACACATAAAAAATATATATACATAACATTTTATCCATATACTTTTTATTAATATATGGTTTTAACCAGATCGATATGCGAAATTTGTATAAGTAGTGGACCGTTATATAATTTTCAATTGGCAGAAACAAATCTGGATTTATAAAATGTTTGGAATGAATACAAAGGTTATACTGGGACTATGGCTCGGAGTCAAACGAAATAATGAGCTGGTATGTTTCCCCTACGCAATGATCGTATTGTGGGCTATTCCGTTAACATCTAACCTCTGTTGAACATTTCTTGTGGTTGTTTGTGCCCTCATGATGCTGTGATGGCTTAAAGTCCATATGTTTTAGATTCATTAGCTCTAAGACTTCAACCTTTCTCCACTGCTGCAAAGTGAAAGCAATTTATGAAATGCCGCAGGACCGATTTCCCAATGACGCTGGCAAAGTAATATCTAATTGACTTCAATACCCTTTTGAGCTTTACTTGTTTTCAATACGCAACATTGTGGCCGAAAGAAACAATATACATAAGTGTACAAAAATTATGAAACGATTTTTTTTTTAATCAGATATCTTTTTTGTTATATTTGTCTACATTGATTGCATCGCCACAACCATATAAAGACTGAAAATGTAATAACTAGCACGCAACTATACTTCTTGTTTTGTGTAATACGAACTTTTTTAAATATTTATTTCATCATTCACCTTTATTAATGATACACCGAAGTAAGTTACACATAATTGTATTTTACTATCGTCATTAAGCTTTATATCAATGCCTTTTCCAAGCTTAAAGACACCTCTTTTACTTCTTCTCAAGTCATCTCTTCTTTTTAATAGGGTAATTATAATTACTAATAGACAAAAACTTCAAATCTTGAATCGTATAAATCCATCTAATATTTCTAATAGATTAATCATATCTTACTAAATGTTTTTGAAAGGACTATGCTTACTAAGTAGGCTAAACGTAGATTTCTATATAATGGAAGTTAGCTACACGTATAAAACATTCTATCATAAAGCTAGAACTACGATAACTCTAAAACGTAATCAAAACTTAATGGTAAACCCACTGTCACATCCTATTAGATGAAATTAAAAAAATATATATAAAAAAACACTAACTATAAGACAGGTTGATTTTATTCATATTTATGATTATTCAACGTACCCTTGTATGATTAATACTTTATTCAATGTTAGTGACTATGGCTTATGTTACCAAAGGTTACGGAATAAAGTTGCAAGACATATACCCACATATAAGGGAACAGTTTGATACCGTACCAGACTAACAGTGCGGCATCTCTTGGACCATCTCCAACATCATTAAGAGATGTTCACCAGCGATTGCCCGCTGCTCTTCTTATAACTATATAGTTATTAATATGCTTTATTATTTTTTATAATTTCCTGTATTTTATTTGAGTTTCACATGGACAAAACGTAACAATATCTAAGGACAAATCCAGGTTATACTTCTAGCTATTGGCTTGTGATATGGGTAGGAGAAAAACAAATTTATAATAAATCATGACTAAAGTCATAAGTCGTCGGACTAATAATAATGACACAATTAAGTTAAAGTAGTAATAACTTCATGGGATGTATCACAACAAATGTAGATAGAACAAATATATGTTGGTTTGATCTTAAAAAATAGGATAATAACAATTTAATGTTTGGTTACGTTTAGGAACCAAATATTATATATTTTCTTAAGTAACATAATACATGTTGTTAAATTTAACCGGGTAAAATAAAATACGTCTCACAACATCAAAAATATATTTACACGTATACTGTACTTAAATAACAAATAGTAAATATACACACAAAAAATGGTACAATGCAATCCATTTCAACCAGTGTTATGTCTCATCAGGTTCAGTCACAGAAAACATCACTACAAATCACGCAACAAACTTAATTTCTCTGATTGGGCCTCATGATGTTGTAATCGATTGCCTTGTACCATTGTTTTATTATTTGCCATCTTGTATGTAACTACGGTAAGGGAAAATATATTTTGTAGTGTTGTGAGCCGAAGTTTATTTTAACCTGTTAAATATTAAATTTAAAGGAACACGTTTAAACGTTTAAAAAACTATTAACTAGTTTCTGGTGCATTTCCGTCCTTTTTTCAATACATATGCAATATTGAATTTAATGTCGAACCTATAATTATAATTTATATCATTAATATAAAATTTTCAATATAATGACGAACCTATCTTGACCTGTAAACTATATACTTTAACACACCTACCCTCAATACGTCAACCATTTTTATATACATCAATTGAATTTTATAATGACCTTCCTCGATTTTCAAAACTTTTACCATTCCTAAAATTAAAAAGAGATACAATATTGATGAGTAATTGCATATATACTAGTGGCTTGAAGTCCTAACTACTAAGGTGATTAACCTTGCTCAATGGAGAACACATGCCAGTTTGTGAACCAAGTACACACTTCATCACATGTTTTAATGTAAATTTAAAGCAGACGTTTTTAAATCCCCATGCTTTTCTTAATGGGAAGGTTTTACGTTATTTCTTGTTTGCTGATCACTTTTTAGAAATACTGATATTTTTCCCGAGTCCCAGGGACCTTTAATTTGAGCCCTTTCCCATCATCCTGCGATTTGCCAAACTTCCTCAATTTTGACTTTAAAATTTCGCTTATATAATTATATATAAAGGTTGTGTAGAAATTCTTCGTTATTAAATTTTATTTTTAGTAATACAGTTTTTGTTTGTTCCTTTTGTTTCTATGCCTTAGTGAATATTTTTGTAGGAACTATTTTGAACTTGTTCGTATGTTATATTTCATAAATCTAAGCTTTGACTATGAGCAATAAGTCAAAACTGTAATAAGTGTTTTTAATTTTTTTCTGAAGCCGATTTTATATTAAATTATTTTATTATGATTTTAGTATAATCTTAGGTTAGTATCCCTACGATTTAAATATATTTGATATCCTAATTTGTTGTTTTACAATTAACAAAGATTTCCCTTGAAGTTTTTGAGTACTTATGTCGATTACTAAGTTGCTTATGATACATCTCAATGTAGATGATTTAAATTTTACCTATGGTTAATGTGATTAGCTCAATTTTGTGATTGTTCCACGGTAGCAATGGTTTTAACTCCCGAAAGTCCAGATAGAGAATCACGCGATGAATCGAAACTGGAGTCGTCGTTAGTACCATAATATAACATAATCTTTGCGTTGAACACACTACAAGGAAAATAACTTGAATAAACTAAATATATATATTTGTTATTACTTCCTCTTGAATTAAATAAATACATATATTTGTTTTTACTTCCTCAAAGGCCTTAAGTCAAAGAAACCCAATGAACACTGTTTAAACAAATTTAGAAAAATCAAAGTATCATTACCAATTCTTGGTATAAAGCAATGAGGAAATATTTTTACCCTCTGCGTTTATGTGATATCTTGCAAATGTATGTAAAAATAAATAAGACATTATTTCATTACATGTGATTAAGTAAAAACATGTCTATACCAGAATAATTGCATCCAATTAAACCAGGAAATATTTAAAACGTAATTTTGTAACTAAAATATAATATACCTAGCATATTATATTAAATATCCGAAACAAGAAACTATTTTTGATGAACCTGGGAAGATAGACCTCTCTTTTACATTATAATATAAATATATCCATAAACAATATTTGATTGATCAGATTCTATTACATCTACATTTAAAAGCTATTTTCTCTGAATATAACCTACTAAACAACCTGACATCTGTCTGTTCAAGGGGAAGGAGTAAACATTACAAGTGAAATAAATGTTAAAGTAAAATTACGTTCAAATGTCCTTAGGCAAGTTAATAAACTTGCTCCTAGTCTTGATATTTTTCTTAACGATATTTCTGATACATGTTATAAGCAGAAATTTTAAATATGAAATTGTAAAGATAATTTCATAATAATTACACAAAACTCATTTTAAATGAATATTACGATAGTAAAGATTGAGAATGTATGGTTACAACCGCATTACGTTTGTAAATTATTGTTTATATCGTATTGGGAAAGAGAAGTGTTATTGTTTAGTTAACATTCAGTGAATGTTCGCCAGGAAAATAGATATATAACGTTGCCATCCGTATGATCAACACGTAAAGAAACACTTTGTCTCATTGAAGTAGAGAATCATTGAGGCACTCGTGATCGAGAATATTGGCTCTTTGTATTTCCAATTCCCATTACTAAAACTTTTTATTTCTTGAACCACTATAAATATCTAAATACTTAGTAAAATAATACAACACTGATAGTACAATATATTATAATATACAATTAATATATGTAGTAAATTACAATATACAATTAATATATTTGAAGATCAATTTAGAGTAACGTCTAAACTTGCTACTTACATGAAATAGGTTGAAAATAACTGTCACAGCGCCAGAAAAAAACATCGTTTTCCTAATCATAACAAAGTTATTGATATTCCTAGGTATGATAATTGAAATTCACAAGCAGTAAAAAATGAAAGAATTACGAATTATTTAAGGACTAAACTATCCTATAAATAATAATGCAGACCGATTCACCATACAATTTTGGTTGGACTGAATAACCAAGTTTTTCTCTCGTGAATGATGGTTTAACGGTTTTAATTTACAGTGAATGTCTGGAATAACTTAAATTGTTTAATCAGGGATATTGTAAGTGGCTGTAAAGATTGGTCTTAGATTCTTAAATTAAATTAAGGTAAGTGGTAGCAGATCAATTAAGGTTCTTGGTACTCTAAATCTACATTCAAAGACTTCAGTGTTTGCTGATGACGACGATTCATGAAGTACAGTGCATGCACATTAAATACAGAAATCATAAAATATCGACCAACATTATTACCATCCTATAGCCCATAACATTGTTCTTAAAGATGCGGCGTCTCAAGTATAATGCAATTTGTTGTGCGGTGATAAAATATTTTATTACGCGTATATAAATGTATGTTATTATTTCCACGAGTACTAACCCAGATGAAAAAACACATGTAGGTGTGGAGGTGTTAGGTGTTAGGCTTACGTAACTAAGGTGCTTAACCTAGCACAAGTAATCCGGATTTTACACTTACATTTGTTTGGATAAAGCTTTTATTTATTATTGCTGCCACTTAATTTTAGTTTTTATGTTTTTTATTAAAAAGTCATTGTTCTCGAAAACTAAGTGTAAACTAAGTTCTTAAAATTGTCTTTAAATTTGTTTACTTCACACAAACGGTGATATGTGCACTCATGCAAACATACAGGATGTTAACCTAAACAATAATACTAAAGCAGAAAGTCATTAATAAACGTCTGGTAGCTATACTCTATTCCTGCGTGGAAGTTATTTAGCACAGATTTAACAGATATTTTTCTGTTCAAGGTACAATACATATGTTACAAACATTTGTCTTTATTTTTAAAAGAACTGTTTTAATTATATTATTTATACCATAAGAAATCAAACTAAGAAATAGTAACTTTTAGTCTCTCAGATACGGTTTACAAAGGTCCTTAATAATTACAATAAACGGTAAAATCGGAAAAGGTGCAAATATGAAATGAGTACAATCTTCCAAACTCCAAGAAAACCTTTCCTCTGAGAAAAAAATTAAATAATGTAAAACACACTAATAATGGTTATCAAGAGACACTGAAACCCCTTTGTGCTCAAGTGGCTCGTGGCCGATATTGCCTTTGTTTTAAAATTTGATATTGTTTTATTTTAGTAACTTTTAAATGACTTTAGTGTTTTGTAGATATATAAAATGAACGGTTTAAATTCATTCGTATAGCCCAACATAATTTCTTTGGCGAAGAAAGTACAAATTATCGTATCACTAATGTTAGTTCAAACCTTCAAATTGTATTTTAATGTACAAGTTACGAATAAGCATGGGTCAGTAAAGGTGCTTAATCATTGGCATTACGGTATTGAGACTAGTGTATATTTACATTTATTATGTTTTGTTCAAAAATCTATCGTAACTATAATTTAGATTAATGTTGCTAAAATAGTTGTATCTAGTGACACTTTTTAAAAACAAAATTGCAATACTAGTACAGTACAGTAATATCATATTCTGGTAAATTGTATTGTGCGAATTAAAATAAAAACAAATAACTCAATTATTTGTTTTATAAATTAAATTAAAGCAACTTTACTGGTTAAAACATTTCTTCTATTTTCCCAAACAGGTACTACTCGCAAATACTAAAAAATATAAATAAACAACTTGAAAAACAATAATTTTAGAAAATTTATTTACTTGGTTAAGGTTGAATAGCTAATTAAACCTGATGAAAAAGAGCAGCAATAAAGTTAAATTGAATAAGTCTTTTATAGTTAAAGGTAATTTTAAAACGTAATTTAAATATACTCTGTTATTAAAACTGAAGGAATAAAAAGAAATACAAGAGGCTAAGTCAGTAAATACAATTTAGAAGGTCTTATTTAGTTATTTAGATATATTTATTTAATAATCTCGGATGATGTTATCTACTACAATTGTAATACAATAATCAGACAGTCACAAGGTGTTATATCGTCAATCTGAAAACAACACTTAGTTTGGTTTGGTAAACTATTAACAAACTAAAATCATTATTACATATTCGCTATATTTCGGCAAGCATTTATGTTTGAAGTAACCAAACATTTATATACAAATACTATTTACAATTTTGCGATCCAATTATTAAAACCCCTTTATGCGTGACTTTCAGGGAAAACAACGGATGATTCTAATGCAGTTATTCTTCACTATCTACTAGGTATACGCTCCTATGTCCCGTAATGAGATGAAGCTTGCAGTACCACCATAAGATGAGGATTTGTAATACCACCATAATAGGCAGTTTAGGCGCCGGATTAATTAATTAAAAGTAACTTACCTAACCTCACCTAGGCCAACATTAGTACTTCGACTAGCCTACCACATTCCAGTTTATTGTTGACTCTAGTAGGCCTGTTTAGGTGTAGAACCAAAATTTATTCGACCTGAAAAAGAACTACTTACCACATAAAATTTCCTCTCAGAATAGTCATTGTGTAAACAATTTGTCATTGAATTCTCTATTGTTAATTTGAAGTGGGTATAAGTAGGCTGTAGGTAATAGGCATATATTTGAACAAGCCTTTAAAGCCCACTTACTTCTGGCCTACTAATGGACAACTTCAGTCAATGTAATTTTTGAGAATCAGGCAATAATTATGTGTCAAATTATTGCCAAGGGAAAAAGCTAGTACAGTGTCCGGTAAGACCTAGGCCAAATGTGGAAGTATCCTCGTTGGTTGAAATCCAAACAAACATTATCATATTTGTAACTTATCGGAGATTAAGTGACTACAAGTAACTTACAAAACCTCACCTAGGCCCACATTAGTACTTCAACTGGTCTACCACATTCCAGTCTAGTGTATTAGGTGAATAACCAAAATTGATAGACCCTGAAAAAACTGCTTACAGCATATAAACATACCTCTCAGAGTGACCAACATTTAAAATTTGTCTTTGAAGTTTAAGAGAATATAATAGGGGTAACCCCAGGGCTCTGAGAGGTGGGATATTTCCGGCTCAGAGCCTTGGGGTTGCCATAGAAGGCTATGGGCAAAAATTTGATAATTCTTTAAAGCCCACTTACTTCGAACCTACTAAGGCATAACTGTAGTCAATGTTACTTTCAAGAATCTGCCATTGCCTTCCTTACTATCAAACATTAATATAATGTAAAAATCGCAAATTAATATAGCTATGAAACTATGTTAGGATAACTAACCTGTGACTGTTTTTATTACTTTATACGGTATATGAGTTGAAAAATAAAATTTGAGTTTTTCCAAAAGCCAAAATGTTATTTGAACACATGACATGATATCTGATTAAAAAAATAATTTCTACGAAAAACAAGAACAATTAATGGGGTTTTTCCAATGGCATCAAACACTTCCGATTTAACTAAAATTACTGACACTACGATTTTTGAAGTCAAGATATCAGCACTTTCAAGTCTCAAGCACAAAATTGTTTTCAAATTATAATAACAATTAAGATATATTTATCCGTTTCTGATGCAAGGTAATTTTTTATATAAAAATGAAAGTTAATAATCTCCTCTTTTAATTTACTGTCAGAATCACAAATGAAGAAATGTTAAATACGAAACTATGTTTACAATAACTAACCTAAGAATAACCTACCTAGGCGCTTAACAAATTGAAATGTAGTAGGTTAGAAATCTATATCTCTTACTGAAATAAGGCCTATACGGTTTTAAGTAACAATTTTAACCCACAGCGTAAGCATAGAACAACGATGTATTAGCCTCAGGCTGATTGTGACTTTAGTATTGTTATTGGCTAGGATTGATTTTATTAGATGTCACCCCCACACTGAGGCTGAGGTATCACCCCCACGCTGAGGCTGAGGTATCACCCCCACGCTGAGGCTGAGGTATCACCCCCACGCTGAGGCTGAGGTATCACCCCCACGCTGAGGCTGAGGTATCACCCCCACGCTGAGGCTGAGGTATCACCCCCACGCTGAGGCTGAGGTATCACCCCCACGCTGAGGCTGAGGTATCACCCCCACACTGAGGCTGAGGTATCATGCCCACACTGAGGCTGAGGTATCACCCCCACGCTGAGGCTGAGGTATCACCCCCACATTGAGGTGGAGGTATCACCCCCACGCTGAGGCTGAGGTATCACCCCCACGCTGAGGCGGAGGTATCACCCCCACACTGAGGCTGAGGTATCACCCCCACGCTGAGGCTGAGGTATCACCCCCACGCTGAGGCTGAGGTATCACCCCCACACTGAGGCTGAGGTATCACAATTTCTTTTAGTGTCAAAGTCATGACCTAAATTATTCAAACAATAAGAAAGTCATAATAATTAGATATGTATTACATTAGACTACGCCTAGGCCGAACCAAATTTTTCATAAATAATAACCAACATATAACAGGGGAGTATCCAGGGGGGGAATATCCCCCTGAAATTTCTAAAATACATAAGAAAAAAGGAGAAAGAGTGGGATGTAGGTAAGACCAAACCCTATCCACCGCAAAAAAGAATCCTAAATAAATACGCCACTGACAAGTAATAGAGCTAACGCATAACTTACGTTATGGCTAGATCTAATGAACCATAGTTTACATCGTACCGAACCTTACGTAGGTTAAAGTCGTAACCGAGTAGACACAGACTGTGTAGCCTTTTCATATGGCCTACAACTTGCATTAAATCGTATAGGTACTTTCATTATAATACTGAATACATAATGTTTATTGTTTTAAAACGAATGAATGTGGAATGATGCTATTACAAGTTCTTGTTTAGAAACTCATTTATTCGCAAACGCCATTAACTTAACTACTGAACTGACCGGCCACTGCCAGCCAGGAGACCACAGACTACGGACGACATGATCAGTTGTTTTGGTTAGCTGCTATTGTCAACATCCGGCCGTAGTCTGTTTGACTGCAAAATGAGTTGAGGGACTGTTTGCTTACCACCTACTACCATAGATTAAGCATACTCCTTATGATGTATCCAAGGCGCATCTGAATATTTATGAAAACGAAATAATAGTAATATAACAAAATAATAATCCAATTATAGTTTATTACGTCCCTTTTTACAATTAAGAGCTACCCTGACAGTTTAAAAGCAATTCATTAAACCGTTAAAAAGGAGTTAGCGTAACAAGAGAGTGACTATTTACGAGTATGAAGGATTCAAGTCGCTTCGCTCGCTTCATCCAATAAAAGGAACATTCCTCAAGCAGTGAGGAGACTACAATATTTGTCATTAAATCTGGTATTAATTATTGAAGTCGTGACTGACTCTCGGTGATAAAAAAACTCCCTCATTAAAACTTCAACTTACTCTTTGAAGGTAACTTTACTAAATACAAAAAAGTATGTTATTGAACTCCAATGGTTCAGTAAAACTTGTCAGCTTCTTTCTCTAAAGTACGAAATAATGGATATTATTTAGTACTTGATGTATCTAGTTAATACTAGTGATCTCATGTTTGTTGCCAAGCGCTAGCAAAGACAAAGCGATCAATATTATTTTACAGAAGATTTTTTCAGACTATTTTGTCAGTAGAGTTAGTGTCATAGGTAAAGGTATAGTTCTCCCAGGTAGAGCATCCCGTCCTAATAATTTGTTGACAAACCAGCACTTTTTTTGGAAGCGGCCACCCGTCGTGGCTGACATCCCCGTACTCGTTCCAACAGATTGCATGTCATACTAGTATTCCTAATAAATTGAAATTCCCTGTTTTGTCAGTAACAGGGCATCGTAGAACTGTAATTAAAGTTTTTTCAAAATCGTCTACTTTAGACGGGAAAAATCAGCCATCATATTGAGATGTAAGCCTAATGGATAAATTTATAAGAAATTCTACTAAGACGTGGAATTACTTGGAAAGAGCTGGGGGATGCCGGCCGTGCCGGTGGCCGCTCCCAACAAAAGTGCTGGTTCATCAACCAAGAATTAGGACGGGATGCTCTACCTGGGAATCTGTGCCTTTGCCCATGACAAACTATAACTGAAAATATGAAAACTAAATATTTTGTTTGTAACTTTACCACCTATGGTTGAATACCCTATGGTTGAGTACGGAGAGAATAGGTGGTATTGTTGAAAAAAATAACAACGTAGCAACAAAACTGCGTACTCAGTGAATATACAATTCATATATATATGTATCTTAATACCACTTAAAGCCACAAACCAAGTTTCATCAATATACATTTGTAAATAAATTATTCATGGCAGTTTATTTATTCTCCATAAGAATAACAAAGCATCTGAGGATGCAGGTTTGCTGAAACAAGGAACACAAAAATGTAGTTTTATGTGAATTTGTTATAGCTCAACTAGATGAAGCCACATACCAAGTATTATTATTTTATGTTCATAATAATTAAGTAAAATAGTATGCCGACCTTTATTATTAAGGTCGGCATAATATTTTACTTAATCTCCATAAGAATAATATGGGGGCAGAGTACGCAGGTTTTCTGCTACGGGACCTATCGGAAAAAATAGTTTTTCGTGCAAATATAATAGACCACAAAGCAATATACAAAGTTTAGCCAGGATAAGTTGATAAATAAGCAAGATATAAAATGTTTCTTATTCTCCTTAAGGATAACATTGGACAACGTACTGTGTTTAGTACGTTCAATATCTCTGTAACCAATTGACGTAGAGCAATGATCAAAACACCAAATTGATTGTTTTAATGCTGAATTTAATGGTGAAAAGTAAAATTGGATTAACTAAATTATTATTATGAAAATACTCAAAATGCCAAAATGGTACAAAACTCCCCCAAACGCCCTTTGGATAAGGCGATCTGGCTGGTTTTCGAACTTTAAGTCATAAATGTTGCTTTATAGGTTTGTACAAAATTAAATTAAAATCGAACCATTTTTTCGAGAGTTATCGCACCCACGGACACACATATATATATATAGACTAGCTGGCCCGACAGACGTTGCCCTGTCCTAATGTCATTGAATTTGTTTTATGTTAAATACTCGTTCATTTTCAATATGAGCTCGTTCGCTTCGCTCACTCACCTCCCGGATTAGCTCGTTCGCTTTGCTCACTCGTCTATCGAAAAAAAAATAGTTTACGTACTATTCTCAGACCTACCGAATATACACATAACATTTAATAAGAATCGGTCTAGCCGTTTCGGAGGAGTTTTTTTTTTTTTAACACTGTGACACGAGAATTTTATATGTTAGAGATTATATCTATAGATGGATATATATTTATACAGTTTTTAATGATTGGTGTTTTTGGCATCTAGGGATCTCAAAACGAAAAGTTATCATGGTCCCGGGCTTAGGTCTTACCAAGCCGACTACGGTAATGGCTTCTCCCCTTATAGGGGAAATTCACTAAAATGGTTTGGGAGGAATACTATTTATCTACAGTCACCCATTCCATGTAAATTAAGGTTTTTTTTAAACTTTGTTATGCTAATTAGTTATCTGTCTATTTTATGTCAGTTAGTGGAATAGTCTTGGAGTAGTTATTGACCACGCCTGCCACGCTCAATCCCCATTAGAGTCACTCCAGTTGTTATTATAACTCAATCTTCCGTCAGGTAGTATTTATGATGTATACACATTTGATTAATTTGGATATTTCCACTCTGTATGCAATATTCCTCCAGTGGTTTTAATCACTGTTTAATCACTTGTTGATACTTTATACATCTTCCATGTGGAAGTGTTACTGTGATGGTTCACCCTGGATATTTATTGACACGATGATATTTTTCATTTGTTTTGATTTTAACCTCCATAAGTCCAATGTTAAAATTTCCAATTTTCAAAAAATAATTGATCAGGTTTTACTGGGATTGAGCTTTTACAAATTGATTTTTAAGGGTCAAGACCCTCCAAGCCCTAAGTTTAATAAACACTCTTATTCTGTATTCTGATATAAAATTGGAAACGAACAAACCATAACAGCGACAAACCAATAGATGTTGTTCTTATTATAGTATAGGTTCTATGACATTTTTTATATCATGACAAAATGAGTCTGTCTAAATTATATTCAGTGTTTCTCTAGCCAATGCGTTTTCAACTTCACCGAACGTGTGTCGGGGAGGATCCATTATTCAGAGCGCGAGGTCCTTGTGAATGACGTGAAAAGCCTGAATGTAGGCCGCGTTGGCCTTACACGATCATTCGGCGCGTCTACAGTGTCTGGCTACACATTGGGGTCAATAAAATACGATGATTAAACCACACTTGTATAGAAACCAAGCAATCACATTTAAATGTTACTAAAAAAAGCAAGTAAAGCTAACGTACAAAATAAAACTATAAATTGCGCAAACATAGGATGGATAATTTTCTTTACTGAATTAAACTACCAAGTTTGATTGTTAGTACTTAAACTGTCATATATGTTTATTACAGCCATGTTACAGTTTAAATGTGTAACTGGTATGAAATATTTTAGGTGATTATGCAGAATAACTATTATACAAATCATTAACTTTACATTATCTATGTTTTGCAATAATAACTGAATGTAAAATTTTGAATTTACAGTTTACATATTTCTAGGTTAAACATAAATTTGAGACTCATGAAAAACATTTCAAAAGTATTACTTTGCAAATTGAATGGATTTAAGTATTAAAGTGGTCCATGTACCTGCTCGTGTCTGTCCAGGTCATTAATATATAATAGTCTTAATTTAAACATGTTACCGTTACAAATTCTTTACTATAGATAATATTGTTTGCTTGTACAAACATTAACAAAAACCTTTATGTGTGCTTGTAAACATAGTTAGTTAAATTTTGCAACAATAACTAGCTAATATATATCAGTTGTTAGCCAATACCTATTTTATTACTAGGTATTGCAAATATCGCTTTGTTTGGCTACATATTATGCTCGTCAATATTTATTTGCTTTATTTGTGGTATGCCAAACTATTCTTAATCATTGTATACATCTAAAAACATATAATTACATTTCTGTTTATCCCCGTTATATTTCGAATTGAAAAAAATAAATCTTGGATCCTATAAAGGAAACAAACAAAAATATGAATAACTAACCTGTTGGAATAATAAGCTTTAATGATATTTGTATTGCTTTAAAACACTACTTGTAGAACATTTACCTTGAGGTCTATAATAAAGTAAAAAGGATCTACTTTACCACAAGTGGTACTGAACCTACCATACTGTATTAAATATAAATTGATTTAGAAAGAAACTTATACAATTGTTTTAGCATAGAAGACCATTGGTTTTATTTGTTCACTTTTTTCTTCATCATCCTGGGGATAGCAGCCGTTAGGCCAGTAGACAACAGACTTACTCTTCATGCTTCTTGGCCTATCTTTTGAGTTATTGTAAGAAGTAAATTTCATATTCCACGAAATTGACAGCTTAGCAGTTTCGTTCCTCTGTCTATTTTTCTATTTTTTATTTTTTACCGGTCTGTCATGACAAAGCATGTATCTAAGAATATGTCTCTTCTCTTTTTTACTTCTTTCAACAATATTATAGTTTCTCCAAATCTTCCAAGGATCTTCATTTGTAGTTTATTTGTACAACTCACTTTTAGGAAATAAATGCCTTCGGTAGTCATATTTTTCAAATTCTCTAACCTCTTTGTTTCTTTCCCTAATCTATCCAAGATTCACTCCTATATAAGGTGATACCTCACGCGTAGCTTTTCATTAGAGTTTCCTTTCTCCTTCTTATACTCTATTTCATTTTATTGATTTTACTAACACAAATGCAACACAAGTATAATAATTTTGTTTAATAAATTCAATTAAAGCTTTTATGGTTACGTAGGGATTTAGACACAATTCCAAAACCAATCAATATTTTCAGGTAGGATGTCATTAGGGAAACATCTTAATGCCAGATAAAATGGTGGATGTAAAATAATAAGAAAAATTAAAAAACGTACGCATCTAAGGGAAAAAACAACAAATAACGTTGACTAGAAATTACTGATTTTTTATCGAAGTTAAGAGCGTTTAAACGAATTTGAATTATCATAACTGTCATAAATTTTTATTTTGTTTTATAAGCCGTACACATACAAATCTATTATTTTACTATTATTTTGAATTATGCATGGATAAAAACATTATTAAAACGTAATATTACTCTAAACTTAAAAAATATGTAAAAGTAAGAAAAATCTAAAGTTAATTTCAGATAATATTGGATATTTTCCAACCCAACGCCCCTCCCTAGTGTACAGTTGGAATCAAATGGCTTAAACTCGTTAGTCTACTGCCGCAAATAAGATTGAATATCGATAAGTAGGTCTGTCACCCATATTTAGTTGTTGTGGTAGATTACTATCAGTGAATCAGTGTTAAATCATTAAACCATTCGAAAGTGGATAAAAGAGTCTGATAAAAGTAAAATAAATTAAATAGAAAACTGGTTAGGTAAATGTAACAACAATCAAGTATAATAGCTCGATTAACTTTAATATGATGTAGTTAAACAATGGATGGGCACTTTTAATGCCTTATTAATTTAAATAAATATAATGATTATTTATTAGCTTTTAAGACACTCTGTTAACTTAAAAATAATTAATCCCTATTAATATACAGTGAAAAGTAAAATCAGTGCCTACGTACAACATCACCTAATAAATTAATAAATTATAATATACAAAGACAATACAGACACACATAATGTATGGGGCGAAACAAAATTATTACAAACCTTACTTTTACTTCTATACACCTCGTAAAATTGTTATATCCTTGTTGCAAAGAGCTTTGCCCAGTATATTTATATGAAAGATGTATAGTTTTTATAATTAATGTTTTTATTGAGACTGATATAGTACTTCTCTGATACTTAATTTTTTCAATTCCTACTACTCCTATATTGCAGGGGTATTGAGGTATGACTTTAGACAGTAGCTGGCCTAGTAGTAAAGGCATTGGACCTCGGAACCATAGCTGCGATCATTGTGGGTTCGAATCCTAGCCCTGAAAAGGACATGTTATATGTACTGTTCAACTTGTATTGTAACAGCTCACTCCTTACTTTGATTGATACGTACCACGCACATAAATATAGCCTATGTAGATGGGCAAAGTAAGGCAAAAAGAGAGGCTGCCTACCTGTTTTTAATGTTGACAAATAGACGAAAACGTAGAAATATAAAACAATAATTGTAGCGATCATAATTGACCGTGGTAACTAAATGTCCCTTTACAAACGATCTTTAATTGATGTTTATAAATTACTACATAAATTAAATCAGGAAAAGAGTCCCTCTACTTTAGTTCCTTTGGGATATATATCAAATCGTAATTATATCTATAATTTGGAAATATATTTAAGCATAATATTGCAGGTGTTAAGCAGAAGAGACTGTGGATTAACGACTAAGCCGTTTGAATTTGATCCGGATTTCATAGTTCCATTAAACAAGCCTCTCTTTCGTAAAATATTTTGTTTTGTTACCTCTTTTATTTCCTTAATATTTATTTATGTACTACTAAACCTTCTAGTTTATTTCTGTATAAGAGAGTAATCAAGTTCTAAAATAATAAACATCCTAAATAAAGTAAGTGATAGTATTAGATTTGTTAAGATTATAGTCAAATTCTGTAATTGTAGCTTTATAATTAAGAAGAATACCTGCTTAGTTTAAAGTGATTAGTTAATATGATAAGATACAAAATGTTTATAACCTTTCTACTTAAATAATTTGCATTATTCATAATAATGCATCAAGAAATGTTATTCTATGGGAAATATAAATACCCCCATAGCAGCAAACCTGCGTACTCAGCGAATTGCCAATGCGTATATATGTATCTTATTGCCACATAAAGCCACATACCAAGTGTCATCAATATATATTCATAAATAAACTATGACATTTTAATTTTTCTCCATAAGAATAGCTTGGCGGCTCAGTACACAGGTTTGCTGAAACAAGGAACATAAAAATAGGTTTTTATAAAAATATTAATATAACTCAACTAGGTAAAGCCACATACCAAGTTTTATTAATATATATGTTCATGATTAAGGTAAATAACATTTTTCTTATCCTCCATAAGAATAAAATGGGGGCAGGTTTGCTGCTATAGGAACAATCGGCAAAATTTTGTTTATGCAAACATCAATAGACAACAACGATATAAATCAATATACCAAGGTTTGTCAGGATAAGTTAATAAATAAGCGTGATATACAATTTGTCTTATTCTCCATAAGAATAAAATTGGACAACGTACTGTGTTTAGCACTTGCAGTATCTCTGTAACCAATGGTTGTAGAGAAATGATAAAATACCAAATTGTCCTTCTTTTTAAGCCGATTTCAAAGGTGAAAAGTAAAATTTTATTTACTAAAATATTATACTTAAATAACTTAAAAACATATTTTTGGAAAACAAAACCACCCCAAAATAACCCTTTGGATACAGCGATCTGGCTGGTTTTTGAACTTAAAGTCATAAATGTTAAATGTTTGTACCAAATTTCATCAAAATCAGACCATTTTTACGTGAATTATTGCACCCACGGGCACACACATATATGTATATATATATATATATATATATATATATATACAGTTTTTAACGAATAGTGTTTTTGGCATCTGAGAACTTACAAACGAAAAGTTATCATGGTCCCGGGCCAAGTTCTTACCATGCCGGCTACGGCAATAGCTTCTCCCTATGGGGGAAATTCGCTAAAACAAATTATAAATATTTAAGCTCTCAACAAAATTATATCACATATTTGAATTTTAATTTGTGACGGATTACCAAAATATTGTATTCGATGGGATTACAACTTTATGTTTAAGTTTGATCCTCACTAAATTAAATATTTATAGACTACCATGATAAAAAATCTGTGGGAATTTCTTTAAACTATAATGGTTGATTTGGTTTAGAATTGTTTGCATTTATTTTAAACCAATCAGTGAATAAACTCTAACTTCATAATTTGTTATTCAATGGCTACTTAATTATACAATAGTTTTAAATAGATCTTGATTACTTTTACTTTCTCATAATATAGCTACGCTGTTCTATACAAAAATAAAATATCGTTTCGTAATGTAGAAGTACATTTACAATAAAGTACAAATGAATCACACTGAAAACTACCACATCACAGTTTTACAGTTTAAACAAATTTTATATTTAAACAAATAATAAATTTAATAACAAATCAAATTAAAAATAAATAGAAGGTCATGTTTTGTTATATCAATAGATATTTGAGTTAAATCACAGATAAATAATGAACAAACGTCATTTAATACAGTATTAAAAAAAAATATCTAAGTAAACCTACCATTTCAGCAAAGTAGACAAATTTTCTCTTTCTCCTTATGATGGGCTTATGATACAATGGTGATCACAAAGTGATAACCGTACGAGTCCATAACCTGGAGTAGGATGACTATTGCTTAATGGACCGTGTGGACTCCTGTTAGCGAGAAGCTAATCTGGATATAACGTTGCACTCTACTGCAGTAGTTTCTGTAATGTCCAAACTTTATCCCGCACTGTCCACTTTTTGTACTTTTTACTTTACCTACAGAAATCCTAGAATCGATTACATATTTTAAACCTTGTACTAATAAATAATTAGAAGCAAACATAATTTTAATGGCGTGGTATGTAGCTACTACAAGTAATTATTAAGAACGTCTTACAGCTCTCTAAACTGCATTGAAATTCGTACCGTATTTACATTTTGATTTAGACTAGTTAATCAATCATAATCAGTCCCAAAGAGAAAATTATAATTACCAACAGTCATTATAAATGAACAAATATTCGCCTAGGGTATATTGAATGTCAACCCCTAACTAAATGAGTTAAAAAATTACCTGTAAATTGAACAGTGAATCAACCTGAGTGTGTTACCGAAATAAATATATGTTTATAAACAATATTAATCATAGAGTGTAAATAATACAAATTATAAGTTATTAACTACTTATAACACAAATAATTTGTTATATAACGATTAATTTTAGTAGGGTAAGGGGTACGTAATTTGGGAGAAACAGAAATAAACAAACTATTGCCTTTTTGCTAACTTAAGCTTAAAGTTCAGAACTTTATACATATTGTCAACGCGTTTTTTGCTTGCAACAACTGCAGTGGAAAATTGTGACAGCTTTAATTTGAATTTATTAGAACTATATTACTGGCAACTCTGTGCATGTCTGGGAAAACACTGTACTATTTTTCAAGCAGAAATTTGTGGCATCATCGTTTGTGCCAATCTAGGCATTGCCAGACGCTATTGCGACAAGAATATAGTAATCTTGGCAGATTATCAGGCTGCCCTCAAGGCTCTTGACTCCAACGAAATCAAGTCAAATTTAGTATGGGAATGTTACAACACACTCAGCAAACTCGCAACATGCAACTCGGTGAATCTTGGTTGGGTTCCTGGCCATGTATAGTTGGCCATTGCATAGGTGGCAATGAGTGTGCAGATAAGCTTGCTAAAAGAGGTTCCGGTATGTCATTCTTTGGTACAGAGCCAAGCTGTGGCATAAGCAAAACAACTGCTTTTCACACAATAAACAAATGGTCCAGGGACTTACATCGCCAGCAATGGCAAGGTTACACTGGTCAAGCACTTGGCAAAAGGCTGCTAGCAGATACTAGCACTTACTTCACTGACTGGTTGGTGAGGTTGGGCAGAGGTTGGGTTAAGCAGTTGATTGCTTTGATAACTGAACACGGCCACTTCAGGAAATATAACCGGCGTAAATATACGCCGGGTATATTTATGTTGCTTTCTTTAATAGTTTAAATTGTTCATATAAAACCACCTAAACAACTTCCATAATACAATAAACTGAAGAATATATATAAATATACCGTATATATAAAGTTGGTATTGGTAATTACATTTAATTGTTATTCAATGTCAATAAACTGCTATCTTATTACCACAATTAGGACACTGTCCTAAATAAAATGTAACAGATCTTTTTGTATCGATTTATAAATACATACTTTGCTTAATCATACAATCTATTATACTTTAAAGGTAGAATATAATTGTTTCTGCAAGTCTTTTCCACTTATACCCAGTTTCAAGACTTTGACAAACTGTTTTAAAGCGTGAGGTTCATTCAAACAGCCGCTTTCCGCACCTGAGTAGGAATAGGTAATCCAAACATATATCAGTATATATATGTGTGTGTATGTAACAAATTTTAATTCATTCCTATTAGTGTTAAATAATCTTATATTCTGTTTATTTTCTTGATGAAGTTTGTTATACAGGCGTAATGTAGTGTTTAAAATTATGTTAAAAATTTTCGGCCTTAGGGTTACAATGAACAACAGTTGTAAACATAAATTTAGCAGAAACAAAGTGGTTTTTAATGTTTTTTTAAATGAATACAGTTAATTTCTAAGACCACTTCCCTAATGAAAATACTATTTGGTCTGATAACTTATGCATTTAAGCTTGTAAATCAGAGGCTAACCTCCATCTTAAATTTATTTTATAAATATTTATATTGGCTAATAATATAATGAAAAACATAAATATATGATGTTTGTATATTACGTAGTGTACTATACTAAGCCAGATAAATATTTAATATACAGGGTGAGTTTTAAATGAGTGGGTATATACATTCCCATATTTTATATATTTCTTAAGATATCGACTCCTGACCACTCCCGATCAATGTTGACCAACTTATACTTCATTTTGACTTAGTTAATATATTTTCCCGCCATTTTAGATCCGCCATATTGGATTCAACTATTTATTTTTAAATGTAAAGATGGGGTTGTGACCCATCTTATAGAAGTTATTTTTATGGTGAACGCAATGTCGCAATCCGTAAAAATGAAGCAAATGCCACTGAAAAATGATTGGAAGTAGTTTATGGTCATTATTTCCTTTAATAATGAGAATATGGACATGTTTTAAGGTTAGGATCTTTGAAACTCTGTCTAAAATTCATTTTTTAGTTCGCCAATATCTTGAGAACGAATAATGATTTTCAAAAATGGATTGCGGCATTGTGTTCACCATGAAAATACTTCTATAAGATGGGTTACAACCCCATCTTAACATTTAAAAATAAATAGTTAAATCAAATATGGCAGATCCAAGATGGCAGCCAAAAATATAAACTTAAAAATATTAAGTCAAAATGAAGTATAAGTTGGTCAACAATGATCGGGAGCGGTCCGGAGTCGATATCTTAAGAAATGTATAAAAAATGAGAATGTTTACACTCATTTAAAACTCAGCCTGTATCTTTTACAAATCAACCAGTAAGAATACAGTTTGAACTTATATTACCAATCACTTTATTTCATTCTATGCAAATTATTTTTATTGTGCCATTGCAGTTTCCAAAAAAGTTATTAATTTTAAAACAGTAACTTTATACGAAAGGTTTTTTAAACAATATTTTTATTTATAATGAACAAAAGTGAATAAAATTTATTGACAAAATGTTAACATATTTGAACATTTTTTTCGCAAACAATTAAGTGTACAATGAAAAAAATACAATTACTAAATTAAAGTATGGTGGTTACAATGTTAAATTTAATGATTTTTTTAATTCAATTTAAATAGTTTTAAATCTAAATGCAGCTTTTAATAATAAATAAGAATGAAGTAAAGATTTAGAAAAATGGTACTAAGTTACTTATTTACTACCTAAATATATAAATATATTTATATATATGTATATTTACTACCTATATATATATATAAATCTGAGCGAATTGTGTTACTATATGGGGAATTTTTTAGCTTATAGATTATTAAACAAATGCCAAATAATGTAGAATATTTATTAAATATTGATAGCAGTAAAAGAAATCTGAATGGAATGATATCGGTTTTATTAAACGTGTCTATATTTTTGTAACGATACAAGCAGGAAGGGTTCATTCTAATAAAAATCTATAATCCAGCTATAGAAGGCTAATGGCCCATACACTCCTGCGAGCACGGAACCAATCTACATGCAAGCTTGTACTCCGCCGTCGTGTTTACTTAACTATATAAACCTAATCTAGAACCAGCTCAGTGCTTCTAATAGCTTTGTGCGACGCTAAGATTGGAAATTGTTTTAAACTGATAAAGTTTACTGGAATTTTAACAAAATAATTAAACGTTAATAACGAATAAACAACTATATACGTCATGTACTTTCTGTTGTCATTTTAATTATTGGACTATAAGGATGATTCAGTATTATTAACATCATGATTTTGTTCTATAAAAAAAAAGAATCTGGTTAGGTAAATGCTTTGCTTAAACGTAACTGGTTATTTAATGCTAATCCTTTCCATAAACTACAACTGTGAAAATATCATTAGTATATAGTAAATATTGGGTGAGTTGAAATTCCTCCCTACTAACTGTAATAATTGTATAGAAAATAAAGAATCTATATCAACTCTTTTAAAATATGCCTATATAATAAGCGTATGCAATTGACTAGATACGACACCAAAACCCGACTTAAAATAGGTGGGGGAATTGAATGTGGAGCAAACCTCCCATTGAAACGTAAATTAAAAATTTAGTCCTGCTTAACGTAAGACACTCAAGAATTGATTGCATTTTATATAAGGTCTTTAAAATATTTGGGTGGGCTTAAGAAGTTATTTTAGTCGTTTTGTATATTAAGACTTTTATTGCAGATTACTAAAAACCCGACCTGAAAAATATGGCTTTGCTGGAAACCAAACCAATTAACTTTGACAAGGTGCCATTTCAGAGATATAAGTAATTTTCATGTTGTATTTATAGTATCGCATTTTACCTATGAGTTATATCTTTATGTACATTCAACTTACAGTATAACTTCAGATTTGATTGTGAACTCTGCAAGTTGCCTTTGATTGGAGGCGAAGCGATAGGAAGCTCGTCAAACCAGCTAAGTTTCATATTTATATGCGCATTTGGTGATAACCTTTTCAAACTATATCCGTGCGGAAAATGTAGAGGGTAAGAGACTTGAAACTCTCCTCGTGGTTTTTAAATGAAGATATATGGGTTTGTGTAGGGTAAGGGTTCCAATTTCCGATTGGGGTTCTTTTACAAGAGGTGTTTCAAGCTCTCACCAAAAGAATAATTATTTGTTGTTGGCTCCCTGCAATCTTCCTGTAGCGTGTTATTATGTGCAGTACACTTGAATGTTTACGTATATTTTGATAAATCACAGTTCAACGTAAATGCTATCAACACATCAAAAGTTCAACGTGATGGTGCTATCAATAGGTGTTAATATGTATAACCTTGAACTTACACTGAAATATTTCCAGTTTAAACAAATTACTGGCTGGCTGCTGTCTCGGCCTATGAGTAATGGTTTCCAGTGCCCCACATTCTCTTAATCTATCGTACCTTGGTTTTGTAATTAGCTTTCACATCACCAGAGATCACTAAGTCAGGGTATACATTAAAAGTCATCCTCAGAAGGTTATGTAGTAATATGTACAAAAATTAGTTTTGCAATCGTTAAAGTAAACGATTATGCTCAACTGTAAACAGAAACATTATAGGTGTTATTTGAAATTTAAAATAAACATTCTTGATTAAATCCATCAAAAACGAGACGTTTTTGTGACAATAGTTTACACGTTTAGCTCATAACTATTATTTTGACAGTTACGTGCCAAAATATAAACGTAATGAAGTTCTTAAGATAATATAAATCCCCTAACCAAAAACTTTAAAAATATTTTTAAAAAACGTTAAATATAGTAAACTCTCTATTTTTAGATTATCGACAATCTCTCCATGTGGATCTTTTGATTAGTGTATACTCTATACATTTGATTAGTGTATTTCCCATGAGAATAGACATACTACAGACTTTTTTTTTAAAGGTTACATATTTAAAGGTTATTGTTAGTAAAATGTTTTTATCGTCACATACTAATCGTGTACGGTTTATTTTGAATAACTGTTATGATCAATTTTAAAAGTCGTACAGTTTCTTCCTAGGGGTTTTAAACATTTACTTCTTTAAATACTCACAAAACATTTCTGATAAATCAAAATATACTTTGAATAGTCATACATATATATATGATAACAGTACCATAATTTTTTGCAAAGTATAGCCATTATCAAAATAATTTTTAGTCATAGTCATAACGCTGCATTCAATATGTTGTACAGAAGAGTTCAGGAGTGGCGTATGAAAATTAAATGAACAAAATATAATCCTTATACAATTTAGAGTTAATCATAGTATTATATAAGTTATTTTACATTATAAACAGGTGAAAGGAGTATTTATAAAATGTCCAACCAAATAAATTACTATTTAATCCACTGTATACACTACTAGGCAAACAAACTAAAAAAGAGGATGCAACTTAAAAGCCAATAGTGCATTTAACAAAATTTCCTAACAATAATACATGCAGTATATTTTCTTTCAGTAAAAAAACTCTGAAGGAAATAAAGCGCTAAGAACTTGTTGTATGTTGTATGTCAAACTAAGAATTTGTTGTATGTATAAAATAAATCTAGATTTCCTATTAATTCGATTTAACTGTGGAGATACGCATATCTGCATAAGATCGCTTTTATCTAGAAACATTATATTTTGTAATAAAAAGGCAAGCTATTTACTGTCCCTTAATAAATAGTTGTGATTCGAATCAAAACTGGAAAATAATTCGGATGTTTCCTTTTATGAATGAATGAATGAATGAATGAATGTGAAAATATACCGTTCGAAAACTGTAAGAGTTATAAAATTGTACCGTGTTCTTTTACTGAATCTTGTAATTTTAAACTTAAGATCATTTTAATTTCTCGTTATTCGTTTGTGTTATTCAAAGCATTCGTTATATATCGTAGCCAGGATTTTCCCCATCGTTTGACCCTATCACCCTAACGTCTACAAGATCAGTATGCATCGCACGCATACGAATACTTCATCTCCATTGAAGCGAAAGAATTGTGCCGCCTTCAGGGAAGCCGGAATACCAATTAGTTTGGCTAGGAATATAATGCAAAGCTATGCAGTATTACAATTTATACTCGCCAAAATATATAGCCTTAAATAGGGATTATCATCAGTTACGTTTATATTTGTTTTGATGCAAAACATCTTTCAACGCTATTACTATTTATTTTTAAAAATTAAAACATGTTTCTTTAAATCACTATTTACTTGAATATTTCTTTTATGATTATCTTAACTTATAATGGAATATTTCTTAATACATAATAACAATATTGCATATATTTTTACTTCAATGTTAACATGGTTTTTATTTTCATTAATGACATAACTATGAAACTGTTATATTCGGTAGAGACTTTTTAGCGAATTTACCCTATAGGGAAGAAGCTATTACGTAGGTGGCATGGTAAGACTTAAGCCCGAGGCCATAATAACTTTTCATTTTGAGGACCCCAGATGCCCAAAACACGATTCGTTAAAATGTTGTATATACATATATATAAATTTTGTATATATATAAATATAAATAAATTATATATATATATATATATATATATATATATATGTGTATAACGCAATGGTGTTCTGGGCATTTATGTGTCTGTAATCACGATAACTCTCGTAAACAGGTCTGATCTTGATGAAATTTGGTAGGGACGTGTAAATTAGCATTTATTTAAACGAGTTCGAAATTCAGGTGGACCATACGAAGGTGTATTTTGGGGGGGGTTTTGGACCCAAAAACTGGTAATTTAGATTTTCCACATATAATTTTTATTGAAATCAAATTGTTTTTATCATTGTTCTACGTCAATTGGTTACCGAGATATTGAAAGTGCTAAACACAGTACGTTGACTAATGTAATTATTATGTAGGAAAAGAAAAATGGTATAAATCGCTTATTTATGAAAATTCACGGACGAAACTTGGTATATGGCTTCATCTGATTGTGGTTTATTGTAATTAGAACAACAACACACATTTTTGCTGATGATTCCCGAAGCAGGAAAACCTGCATACTCAATCTCCATGTTATTCTTTTTATATTTGGAGAAAAAGTAAAATATCATATTTCCCTTAAGTATGAACATAAACTAATAAACTTGGTACGCAGGTTTGCTGCGTGGGTCTATCATATTTTAACAGTGTTAGTAGTTTTATAATAATTTTACTATTATACAACTATATTTTCCAAAATGATTATATTTATATAAACGTATATTGAATTGGAATACATATATATATATATTAGAGTAAGTTAACACTTTTCATAAAATTTGTGAATCTCATAACCTTTTTTCTTGGGGGCCTAAGTAGTTTAGATGTTAGACATTGAGTTTGGGACAAGAGGCCACTGGTTCTATTCCCGGGGTGCCCACATTACTTTAACAAACTTAGACGTTGTGAGATGCCTTTTTCGTGGACAGGCTTAGGAAAAAATTCAATTCTGTGAGAAAGTAGACAGATTTAACCTATTTAAAAAGGAAATGGGTTCCTATATATTCAAACAGTTATACATACTGAATTATAAATTGGGTCCCTATGTTTAAATACGAACCTTGTAATGAACAGCTGCCTAATCCACAGTCTAAGAATGTTTTAAGTTAAATAAAGTCTTACAAAACTGGTTAAAATCAAAACTTTCCTATGTCTTACTTTACAAAACTTAATAAGCGATTACAGCCAAATTTTTTTTGTGTAAGGTTTATTTTCGATAGATTTTGCTTTCCACTGACTGAATAATACCTCCAAAAGAAGAATACATATTTATTATTTTTTATTCCGACATGTTTCATACTCTTTATTTTAATAACTTTAAAATTAAAATGGTAGGTTATCGATTATAAATTCCATATGCGAACTTGCTGTTGTACAACTATTTTGTTTTTCAATATATTTACTTTGTGCTTTGTTTACCTTCTTAGAGAAAAATAACTCTAGAGTTGTTGAAACCGTCAGTAAAAAATAAAATAAACCTTATATTTCCAAACATTTTTTAAATTCCTCATAAATATTGGACCAATAAATCACATATTTACTACACGATATTTCTGAAGTACCGTGCAATGCCCTGAAATATCTGATAAACGCTCAGTTTATCAGATAAGTTATGTCTTATGACAAATTAAAATAAATGTTATTTGATTGTATTATTTAGATCGGTAATAAAATAAACTTGTTACCTTTCAATATCCTATTGTGTTGCAACTATGCTACATGTTTCGTGGCAACAACCACATCTTCTGGCAGCATCTTCAAGATTTGTCATAAAAATTTAAAATTGAAACACGAACACATATAGTACAAACAAGATACAATTAAAAACAAGACCGGCCATTTTTGGTAACTATAGTATGCTCCCGTCGCGTCATAGTCGCAACACAATAACACAGCAACACAGTAACACAGCAACACAGTAACACAGCAACACAGTTGCAACATAGTTGCATTGAAGGGTAACAAGTTTATTAGTGAATTTCCTTTGGAAAGTGAACTATTAGCATTAGTAACTTACCCGCACGGTGAAACTTAAGCCCGGGACCACCATAGAAGATCCTAACGTGACCCCCTGAACACGTTTTGGGGGGTCGTTCAAAATGGTATATATATATATATATATATGTGTGTGTGTGTGTGTGTGTGTGTGTGTGTGTGTGTGTGTGTGTGTTTGCACTCTAGCGGTCGAATTTTTTGTCCAATTTACTTAAAATTTGGTAGGGACGTTCCTTTCTGTAATCAGTTGGACAAGTTCGTATGGCAAAAAAATCGGAAAACTCTAAAACCCTTTTTCGGGGATTAATCTTTTAAATTTCGAGTTTTTGGGCCCAAAAAGGGTCAGAAAAGCCCCTAAAGTACAATTAATGCATGTAAAATTAGTGAATTAGTGAAGCGAAAGTTTTAAGCCATCTCTCGTCATTCTAGCATATATATTTACCGAGTTATTAAAGAAAAAGTGTTTCGACCAAACACAGTACGTAGTCTTATGTGGGTTTTACATTAGAAAATCCTGTTATTCCTTTGTTAGAGTACTTTTATCAACCCCAGCAACCTCACGCCTACGTTAGAGCCTGTCTGAACATACTCCTAACATTATAATGCGCAAAATTGTATTCCCAGCTTTGCAGGTAAAAGTAACCAGGAGCATCAGAACAGCCAAAAAATTAATGTTTTCAGATTTTAATACAACTTTGAATAAATGTATGTTTTTAAACTGATTTTGAGTTTTAAAAGTTTTTATGTGGAAATTCACTTCCCTCACGTCAGCGTGCTGCGTGCGAACTCGTTTTATTACTGATTTAAACGTCAATATCCAGCAGTAGGACAATGAATTCAGGTATTATTTAGGTTACAGTTTATAAATCGGTGTCGTAAAACTTAATTTTGTATCTTGAATGTATTCCCTCAAAAGACCAGATTATTATTTTGTGCGTAAGTCATTTGAGGAAATACAATTTAAAGTAACTCGCCACGGACTATAGATTAACATCAGTTGGGCATGGAAGTGTTCCAAAACCAACAAAGCCTCGCCTCCCCCGTGTGCTGTTAGAAAACCAACGTGGAACTTCATTAGTCTTCCACCTCCCTCAGGAGTTCGATTCATTCCTAGATTTATAATGATCATCTTTTGTGTATTGTCTACATTTTATTGAATTTGAATAACAGGAGTAAAAGAAAAAATTGATTAGTACAATTATTTTTAAATGGCTTAAATATGTTTACCTTTGATACTTATGCCCCAGAATAAAATAGCCAATACAAAATAATACTATGGGACTTAGGTTACAGAGAGATAATTATGAGAGTAATAAATTTCATAACTTTTGTTAAAAATCTTTAAATTTGTAAAATAAGTTGATTGAATGTTTTAAAAACCTTCATAGTTAATAACAATTGTGTTCTATTATATATATGATTGAAAGCAACACGTTATAATCAAATATAAAAATAAAAGTCAGAGCTTTTTAAAATTATAGATATTTTTTAACTGGCAAAATATTGGAATACCTTGTGCCTGAAAATACCCTTAATGAATATTAATTAATAACAGGTTGTACAAATTCAACAGTTTTTATTTAGTTATATGGATCATTTTGAGATTAATTTTGTTTCTATTCTTAGCAAATTGACTTATATCAACTGAAGCTAGGACTGGTGTAGCTGACCAAACCTCATCAAAGAACACAGTCAGGCGAGGGCTTTTTAGTTGATTAAAACTTTTCTTAGCAATGGATTTCTGCACGAGACTTCCTCGAATATATCATTTCGAAGAATTAGTAACAACTGATATATTTTAATTTGTTATAAATCTTGTTTATTTATGGAATTGCAATTAGTTATGTATAGTACTTTGATCACAAATTAAATTACTATAGTCAAATGTGAGTTACAAGACGGATTAGATAATTTTAACCTAACTTACAAATAAGTAATATATCGTTTCAGCATATGATATAATAATTATGCTTTTATATTATTGCTAATATTATAACTTGACGGTAGAAACATTTAATTAAATCCGTCATAATAATTATCATACTATTGAGACACTCTCTGTTGGATTTCCTTAGGGCTAAAACATTCGTCAATTCAGGGAAAATAAATGACTGTTTACATAAGTGCAAAACTATTTTTTAAGACTAATGGAACGAATACTAGTGCGTTATTTTATACTATTTGAATCTTGATATTTGTAGAAATTATATCTTATAATAGTAGTAGAAGATCATATTATATTATATGTGATTATGTCTTGATAAAACATATCATAAACTTTGGTATAATTTACGATTTCAAATTGTATTGTGTGTATAAAAAATAGCGCTTAAAGCATATATTACATATGTATATATATATATATATATACTGTATTTGAATAATCTGCATCCTATAATTACAAATATAATTAAAAGTATTTTGCGTTTTCCATGTCTTAAAACCTAATGTAAAACATATATTTGTTGCAGGTATGAAGAACTGCTGATGCAAACCATTTTGTAAGCATTATATGTTTAAGTTCGTTTCAACTTCTTGGTAAAATCCTTAGATTAATTAGTACTTAAGGGTTTAGTTATGACAATTTTTCAGTTTCTGATTAAGTAATAATTCATGTTGACGACTTATCATTCTATTAAGATATTTGTTACAAACTTATTAAGAGATTGATGTTATTAAGATATTTTGAGTTTTACATATATATATCAAGGGTTTTATATTTATATTTTTTACATTTTATGTATTTACGTACTGATTTTGAAATGCATTAAAACTATTGTCTTTGACGAGAGCTTCGTCAGTTTGTCGTTTGGAGTTTCCATTGTAATTTTATAATGATAGTTGTATTTGGTTAAAGGGTTACTCATTATTATCAACTGCAAGATTTAATAAGGTACATCATAGATGCTAGTAAAACTAATTTATTCCGTGTATTAAATTTATTTTTGTGCCGTTTATGGACATTTATTTGTATAATTGTGTTTATTTTACTATAAGGAGCGTGCAGTTGCCCGTGTGATGTCTTGACATGTTCTAAATATTAGACTCTTGGCTATTATATGTGTTTTTGTTTATAACTAACATAAATTGTTTATTATTATTATATAATTTCAACATGTTTCGTGCTATTCCCGGAGCAATAGGACACAGTTCAATTTGTTTAGCTGTACAATTTTTAATGAAATATGGCTTATACTGATAGGCCTCATAGCCGTTTGTAGTTGGGCATGGAGTTTACGAACATCAGCCCAGTTCAACCACACGGGTACACAATACTAAGCAGTGGAATAAACCGGGAGCAAAGCAGTTGTACATAGTGGATGCTGACCAAACTTTGATCCAAGAAGATATTGAACGTAAGATGAATTCAGTTTCATAGGTTTCTAGTTGTCATTAAGGGCTGTAAGATGGTTGGTGAGGATTTATTTTGTTTCCTGTTTGTTTTTTACATAGCAAAATTGCCTACTCAAAAAGCTTTGGAAAGACTGTGTAGGGTTTGTCAGCTATAAATACATTAACAATAAGAAGTGCAAGAACTTATCCCCGAGGCAGACCGTTACTCAAATGGCTTAATGTCAACCTCAGCAAGCAATACATGATATTGTATTGGGCATATCAACGGAAAAACTTTTGTACTAATATTTATAAAAAGAGGGAATTATTTTGGTTTAAATGCCGACTGATGTCGAATTCTTACTTCTTAAATTGTGATTATAGCTTCTCTGTAGACAAGTATCGTGACAAGAAACAATCCCAAGAAAAAGTTTTAATCAAATAAAGTGGCCTTGCCTGACGACGTCCTTTTATGTTTTTCGATCATCAAACCTGTCTCTGTTCGTGAAATCACCATTAACTGGCCTTCAAATTGCGAATGGTGGTGAAACATAGAGATGTTGTTATCACTCTTTAAACCTAGTTAGTTTGAGCAAAATTAAATTACTAATAACCACGTTATTACTGAAAAATATTTATAATCATCTCTACCGCAGGTGATGAAATAATTATAAATTTAGTATAATGTAAATGCCAATTAATTATCTTATTTTGTGACAATCCAAAAATGATATTTCGTCTCAATTATATATTCAATCTCTAAATCCTGAAAATTATTTTTATCTGACGGTCAAAATTTTTTTTAAGATTTGCATTCGTTAACTCACATAACTTATAACATTACTTGTTAGATTAAAATACTGCAAAGAAACTTAAATGTTTCATTAAACATATTGGAACTTTAATAAAAATCCAAAATACAATATTTTTCAGATTCATTTGGGGATAATTGACAAAAATTATGGTGAAGACCTTTATTTGTAAAGGTTTATCGATTTATCAGCTATAGGCCTATTGTTTTGGGAAATGTTTTTTTCAGCTTATTCTGTAACTAAACCCTATAAAAAGACTTCATATTTATTACAAAACATTGAATTAATTTTTATAAATGTAACCTTCAAAATCTAGGACTTTAAGTAATTTTAATTTGAGGTATGCAAATTGTTTACATAAAAAATAACCCAAAATAATTGTTATAAACTTGATGCTTTTGCCATTAGCAATAAGGATTTTATTTTTATAGATATTTTAAAATATAGATTTGATGCAGAATATGGCTTAGTTTAAATACCCCTTTTCATTGAAGTGGAAAAACGTTTAAAAACGTTTTCAGACATATTATTAACACATTTTCTCCAAAGAAAAGTAAATATAACCTCTATAAATTTAATCAGGTTGAAAAGAATGCATATTTTTTAAAATTTGTATTTCAATGCTAATCTAATATCAAAACCATTACAATTGTATTAAACTAATTTAATTGTTTTATGTTTTATCAACACATATAATATTCCATTACAAATTATGGATATTTAATTGGTTCTGATAAGCTACGTTTTTATTCCATCAAGGTCGTGACAAATACTCCTCAAACGTGAGAGACATCCAAACTGCTACTTCTCTTCGAGTGACTAGCGCCATTTTGAAACTTCTCACTGGCCCCAGAAGATTTTACTCTGCGTTGTTTAAAATTGATGCAGTAATATTATTCTGTATGTTTCAAAATCCATTATTTTATTCATGCAATTATAATAGTTGTCAACTTACTCGCATCAGATTAAAATTGTATAATTCTTTTCATAATAACGAACATTAAATAAAATGATTGATCCGAAAATATTAATAGAAGATAATACGAATTAATAAAAATAACAATACATTATGGTGCAACAAATTTGTCAAATTCATTAATTATTTTAGAAAATGTGGGTACCAACTACAAAAATAACATAGCAAAAATAAATAATATTATTAAATACTTTTTATCCTACTTGGCAAGATACATATACAATCAATCTAACAGCTAGTAAAAATAATTTAAATAATACAAAATGTATAACCTAAGCCTGTCTAAAAGAAGAAAACTATATGCAATAGATTTTTATGAATTGCAGAGCTAATAAATACAAATATACTAAATGATACACTAGAAACATTAATTGATAATAATTGGGTAAATGTCTGAATATATTAGACCAATATGCCGGTAACATTTTATGAGTTAAAACCGTCAAGAAATTAATCTTCCGATGTATTTCCTTATGTTTTGTAAAACGGTGGTAAATTGGTAGTAAACATAAATATGTTCATCATAATGTACATTAATTAACCAACAATTCTTCACAATTTTGAATTTTACTTTTCTTACCTGGCTGCACACCTGGAATAAATAACTGGATTTTCTACTATATCTTCTATAAAGGAGGTATATATATTACATTGATTAAGAGAGTGGTCCGTTCAAAATTATAAATGTGCATGGAACAACTTAAAATTACTTGTGAGGGGTCCAGCTGTTAATGTAGCAGCTTACTTTTAATTTTATTTGGAGGCATTTATGACTTTCTACTAGCATATACAGGCCACCAATAGTTATGTTGAAAGTGTAAACTAATTGATACAGTTATTTCTTGCATGATTTTTAATAAAATCAAATCAGAGCCTTAAATTTTGAGTTTGGTTACTAATTTGAATTAAGGCTTTTAAGTAAAAAGTCTAAATTTACCATTTTTATAGAATCAGACTGTTAGTAATGAATACAGATGACATAGTTTAGAATATGAAATCAAATAATTTATTGTTACCAAATTGCATAAAAAGCATCGAAAAAGAGTAATTTAATGTTTTGTAAGAACATTAATACTGTACAACTTATTGAAATTATAATATTTATAATGTAAAACAACCCAATTAACGAACAGACTTTTCGTTAAAGAAATATCGGACACTGTAAAATTCCTTTTTAATGAGAAGCTGTTTCAACTTAGATAGACAATATAGATTCTCCAACATTCGATTCTTCTTTTAAGCTTACGGAAAGAGAATTAAACAGTTTTGAAGAAGACAAATAAGTTTTATTTTCAAAAAGAGTTCTTTTTTGCAATTGAAAAGCAACGGTTTTGCAAATTATACTGTATATTATTCATAATGTGATATATCATGTGATTAGCTGATGTACCCGTTCTTAGCACAGGAGTTTTCTTTACCCGTTCTATAGTCAATGCAATGTGCATTTTAGTTAGCTTGAAACACCTGTTCTTGCTTCTGCTCTTTAAGCTGAAAAATGGAAGTGGCCTCAGCTGTTCGCATTACAGTTTCTGACTGTTTACTTTCTTCTGAAATGTAAACATTGAAACTTAAGACGTTCACAGGGCGTAGCACGGAGGGATTTTAAGGAAGTAAATAGACCTATGTGTTGCATGGGTTCAAGATCTACCTTTGTGTAAAGTTTCAGCCCAGTCAGTTCAGTAGTTCTTGGCTTTACCTGGAACATCAGACAGACAGACAGACAGAAACCACCTCTTCTTTATAATATTATAGATATGTTTTGTCTTCAGAATGTATAAAAATTTAAACGTCAGTAGATACAAATATAACTAAACTACCTTGCATTAACCCGACTTATTCATTTCAAAAAACAACTTCAGTGCTTTATTCTGACAGCGAACAACTTGTTGTGCTTTCGGTGTCATATTCAAGACATTAGAGTTTTATACTTTTCTCTACATAGTGAAACTTATCTACAAGACCTTATTTTGGGTAATAGCAACAAATGCTATATTTCATGTTTTTTTATTAGAACAGTTAATATGAAATCTGAAATAATATCTACAGTATTTTCAATATTTAAAAAAAGTTTCGAAATATAAAAATAATATATGGTTTGCAAGCAGATTGACTGAAGATGAAACAATCCGTAACCACCTTTACCATAAAGATCCTTTTAACAGTCATGAAAATGGAACAGATTTATGAAATATCAAAGAGAGTGCTCAGTTAAATATTCAAGCTCAATAACCAAGGCTTTCAGTTTTTTGAAAGAGTCAGTGGTCATTAACATTTCACTTATAAAATACAAATTTCTTTGAGTTTAGAACATCATTGGTGATAGAAAATAATTACTAATCCTGCTTATCTTAATTTCGGGTGCTTTTCAAGGTGGATTTTCTTTTAGTCCACTTTAACTCTACATAATCTCATTTAACAAGTATAAATGATATAAATAGCCTATATTATATCACATTTAGATATTTAAGCTTTGATAATTTATAGAAATCGATATAATTTATTTCGACCGACGTATGTTAAAGAATTATTTGTAAACATGCTGGAATAAAGTTTCAAAACCTTTTATATTGATACCAAATAAAAATACCCCCGTCACAGCAAACCTGCATACTCAGCAAATTTACAATGGAGATATAAATGTCTTAATACTACGTAAAGCCACTAACCTAGTTTCATAAAAATATATTCATAAACAAGTGGTATATATAATTTTAATTATTCTCCATTAGAATAACATTGGGGCTGAGTACGCAGGTTTGCTGCAACAAGGAACACAAAAATGGGCTTTTATGCTAATATCAATATAACTCAACGAGGTGAAGTCGTATACCAGTTATTATTAATTTATATTGATAATTAAGGGAGACATAGCATTTAATTAACCGCCATAAGAATAACATGGGGGTTGAGTACGCAGGTTTGCTGCTACGGGGGCCTTTTGCAAAATATTGTTTTTTGAGCAAATATCAATTGACCACAACCAGAGCCTTATACCAAGTTTCGTCAGTATACGTTCATAAATAAGCGAGATATACAATTTTTCCTTTCCTCCATAAGAATAACATTAGACAACGTACTGTGTTTAGCACTTTCAATATCTCGGTAACCAATTGACGTAGAGGAATGATCAAAATAACAAATTGTGTATTCTTTTAAGCTGAATCCAATGGTAAAAACCAATCTTTGACTTTTTCCAAAAATATATATACAAATTTCAAAAAACCCATTTTTGGGGTACAAGACCCCCCAAAATACCCCTCCGGATGGAGCGATATGGCTGGTTTTCGAAATTAAAGTCATAAATGTTGCTTTACACGTTTATACCAAATTTCATCAAAATCGGATCATTTTTACGAGAGTTATCATGCTTACAGACACACACATATAATATATATATATATCTACAGTTTCGAACGAATGATGTTTTTGGGGTCTGGGGACCTCAAAACGAAAAGTTATCATGGTCCCGGGCCTAGATCTTACCATGCCGACTACGGTAATAGCTCCTTCCCTATAGGGGAAATTCGCTAAAAAATACATGTTTCGTATTATAAAGTATTTAGGTTATTAAGTTAGTTAAATAGTCACTAATCATATATTTTTAATCGATTTTATATTTGTTTTGTACTTTGCAGGAATACTGTCCTTGACACCAAAATGGAAAATAAAATAAAGTAGATACAAATATATTTAACATTAGTTCTGTAGTAATTTGTTGAGAAAAAAGTCAATCTAAACACATGTATAGAATATAACAATTTCTTTCCGTTAAAGATGATGATACCTATACTTTTTTTAAAAGTTTTGGCTTAAAATTAAGATTTAGATTTATCAACTACTTTTGTTAAATAATCTATTAAGTTTAATTTTAGTGATTCTATTTCAAACCACTCTCACTACATGTCATTAATATATATTTTAAATATTCTTGAATGTTTATTATTACATCTTATTACACTCTGATAGTTTTTTTTGCATAATAGTTCGAAACATAATGTTCGCTTGGGAATATATGCTTTATTTTGATAATGAATTACAGAGGTCGTAATATTTATTTCCCATCAATGAAGATTCCTTTCACCAATGTTGATGCAGTAAGATAACTAATCTGATAAAAATTAATACGATAAAACACACCTAAAGAAAAGGGCTATTTTACCATTCTAAGTGTTCATATAACACGCTGTTCGCCTGTCAGTTGAAACAGGTTGAACGCATTGTTGCTACAAGTGTATGGACCATTATCTCCTGCTTGCTGGATTATAGCTTTATGTTACAAGAGCAACAGTGTTACAAAATGGGTCCCTCATTTCCTCCACAATGGCTTCAGATAGCACTATACCCCTCTAGAGTATAAAATGTTAGACGAAGGTTTGCGTGAATAAGGTTTATTGTGTTACTAATAAGACCTAAGACTATTCTTTTTACCGGACACAATCTTAGTTGATCGATTAGTAGATATGGATCTACATTTTTAACGGATCTGTTTTAGTTAATTTTTAATAAAATGTGATAAAATAACTTCTAAATTTGTAATGTACTAGTGTTTAAAAAATACTTATATTTACAACACACGTTTGTGAACATAATAAATTTCTACAATTGCATTTTCAGATCTTAAAAAATTTCAAAACAATTTAAGATGAAAGATCTACTTACAGAATTGATCGTACCCTACAAGTTCCAAGACCATTTTCAACATATTATAAAAAATCTCTTCAATACATTCGTCCACAAATTTATTTTAAAATCCACTTCTTTAGTTAAACTTCCACAAAATATAAGAAATAGTAAAAATGTAGTGTTAAGCGGAATACTAAAGATTGGCTATTTAGAATCAAATATGTTGAGGAATTGTTAAATAGCCAAACTTAATTGTAAGTTAAGAAGTAATTCAAAGTAATTAAGGTTTTGAGGATCAAACAACTTTATTCTTATTTCTTTTTATATTTTCTTTTATTATAGTATTTATATATACTTATATAAGCATTAGAGAAATGTATCAAGATTATATTTAGTTTTGATTTGTTGTACTTTCTACGATATGAATAGGTAAATGTTAAACTGATGGAACTTCAAATCAGGCATTGCCTTTGAGGCCCTATTTATTTCCTCAGACATTTTAAAATAGTTATTTTGCTTTGGTATATCATTTTTTGTAACCGAGTGTACTGTACAATGTATCGAGGAAATACAAGTTGTCTTATTCTTATTGATCGTTGAATACACGTAGAACAAATTTATATAGAGCACTGATCTTGAATATAAACAAATCTAAACAGTCATATCATCAGCCAACAATTGCATTAACCCTCTAACGTTATGCATCATTTTATTACACAAGTTACAAGTTGCGAGTCTCTATTTAAAATATAACTGAAGTACATTCCAAGTACCGCGATTCCACGATACTATTATTACACGTTCTCTGATTACCTTACCGTTGTTCTAATACCAAGCAGTTTATTTGATTTAAAGATGAATTATGTTTGTTTCATCCAAAGCCTTAAAAACATAAAAAATTATAATTACATTTTGTTGACCTTAAAAAACGTATTTTTGGGGGTTTTACCATGACTATTTTAGAACCTTGAATAAACACTGATTTACCTTAGAATTGCCAAAGCGTATTTAAATAGACATTTAACAATTATTTTAATGAATCAAAGATATCGGTAAATATTGGAAATATATAATAAAGGTTGAGATTTGAAAAAGGCTAGTTTAAAAAAAAAATAAAAGGTCTGGCTTACACACATGTTGGGTCGGTGTTTCAGTGGCCCAGGTTCTCCTAATGAGGCCCATTTACTCTCCAAACTCTGTTATTTACTTTCTAACCTTCGTAATTAGAGTCGTGAAATTATTCACCACTCCTTCGTTTTCCTGTTAAGTTTAGTTTACTGTTAGAATAAGTGCACTTTTTATAGCCGAGTTAAAACAGAATTTTTAGTCAACTTTATACTTTTTTCAGTTTGTAGAACCGTAGGCAAGAAAGTTTTGTTTGGTAAAGACATTATTTCTTCTCAAACAATATTATAAATTTGCATTGGTAAAATATATGAACATTTGTAATTATTACTTAAAAGTAATTTTTATAGTATAATAAATTTCGCGGAAGGAACTAACAGTCTATAATAATGGTAAAAATAAATTGTTGTAAGAAATATTTTGTGAAGATTTAAAGTTAGATCCTGCTAACATTGATAATTTTGCTCTTAATTAATGATCCTACATAAATAATCAGTCAGTCTTAGCCAGTAACAAGGCTACAAAAAGCATCTCGCCCACTCTACACTCATTGTTATTTCATATTCGCCTTAAAATAATCCTTAGTTGCTTCGGCGTCTTCCACAGTGATAACGTGAAAAGTATATACGATTGTGGGAAATAGAAGATATATGTAATTTGACCTTTAATAGATATTTAAAGTTATATAATACTTAGCTATTTTTTTAGGTGTTATAATCTTTAAAATGTAGGATACGGTCAATTTATAAGAAATAACACATTCTTATTTTGTATACAAACATTGAATTTATAATAAACATTAAATTTAGTTATTTAAAATTAACATAATCAATTATCTTTATTTTATTAATCATATTAAGATAATAATTACGTACAATTTTAAAACTAGTTTAGCTGTAAACTATTGAATGACAACAAAACAGTTGAATTGCCCTCTAGAAATTTTGATTAGTGGAACTTGCCTAGCATCAGCTTTACTGAAAAATTTACAAACTTCTGAAATTGCAATTTGTGTGACTATTGCTCACGTTTCCATCCAATACAATACCGTTAAAATGGGCAAAGTGCAGACTACTTAATAGCAAAATATATTGTAAACGTAAAGAAAATTGAAATACAAGTTGCTTTTGAAGTAGGAAATCTTAGGATACTTGCAATATTTTTAAATTCCAAAATCTAATTGTAAATACTTATTTTCTAACAAAATGTACATTCAGCCTGTATTATTACACTCATAACTGTTAAGTTTACCAAAATAAATTTAGACGATGAAACAAGTTAGAGAAAAAAACTAGAGCGAAATGTCTGATGGAACAAATCCCCCGGGACCCTTATTTCTCCAGAGTTTAGTTGCAACTTCTTATTTCATCAAGACCTACATTACATTAGATAGGAAATTACTCTGCTAAAAACCTTTCAACATAAATGATGCCATTATGGTTGAGCTAAGCGAATAATGCTCATTTCTGGTCCAGATTAGGATGAACACAATATTACTTATAGTTACAAATCTGATAGCAACGTGATAACTTCATCAGTAATAGACCCAGTTTTGTTAATATCACATATTCTTACGTTGGACGAGGTAGTAGGATGTAGTAGGTATTTTTTATGTAGTATCTATTTACCATATTGTTTATTAAAATGGATTTAAAATAATTTTAAACATACTGGTTCAAACTATCACGATGACTACGATACGATTTGTTTATTTTAGTTAAGAGAAAAACTATAAAATTGCCCTGCAGTCTGATACGTTAAACGAGCTTTTTCGGCTGATAAATATGTTTAAATCGGCACTCTGCCAAGAAGAATAATCACCTAACAGGTAATGATTGCAATTATTAGAGCCAACGCTTTGGCATTTTATAGTATTTCAAACTTAATTGTTTATTCATTTCTATAAAACTGTATATTATAACGGAAACTTTTAAATACCAAAAGACAAGATAATATCACAATATCACGATCAAATTTGACACGGCATATTTCCTTTTGGTTATGATTATTTTAAAAGTACAGTTTTAAATCTAGATTCTTCGTAGTTTGCTTGATTTTCAATAAATTACAAAAAAAAATATGTTACTGACAGAAAATAAAGTATATAAAACATTTACATATGTTGTATCGTGCTTCACGATAACATAAAGAGCATAAAGCACAAAACATAAACTTCGAAGCCAATAACCAAACTTCTAATAACTTGGTTAACTAAATTTAACCAAGATAAATATCAACAAATATAATCTTTTCTAAAATTATTTTTCAGTACCCGTTAAAAGAAATCGTATTAATACATTTGTGATAAGATGTAAAAATGGAAGCAATTAGCTTCGCAATCCTTACACACATTAAACACCAGAGTTTGTTGAAGTAATTGAGGTCATTAGCTACGCCCGGGCTAAAAGCAACACCTCTAATGCGTGGGTCTTCGTACATTGCTTTATAATAGGAAATAACGATCCAGATTATATCCTTATGCAGCCCCAAGAATAGGTCATTCTAAAATTGGAAAATCACATTAGATATTACAGTATAAATAGTCAAATAGTGTTTTATAAAATCTCTTTCGACGTACTTTAAACTACATAAGACTCGTTTAAACTTCTACATCAAAATAATATAAATCTTTTATTTATATGCATTGTTTTACATACGATTGATGCATTCATACACAAAACCCATGAATCCCTGATGCAACTATTTATCAAAGTAGTTCTCTATTAGTGGCTTGGAGGGGCCATAGCACCAAACCTATCTCCAATACTCTGCGTCATCTGATTTTTTAATGAATTTCCTTTGGAAAGTGAACTATTAGCATGACCCGCACGGTGAAACTTAGGCCCGGGACCACCATAGAAGTTCCTAACGTGACCCCTTGAACACGTTTTGGAGGGTCGTTCAAAATTGTATATATATATATGTGTATATATATACATATATATACACATATATACATATAAGTATATGTGTATACAAGTATATATAACATATATATATATATATATATGTGTGTTTGCACTCTAGCGGTCGCATTTTTGTCCGATTTACTTCAAATTTGGTAGGGACATTCTTTTCTGTAATCAGTTAGACAAGTTCGTTGGGCAAAACAATCGGAAAATTCTAAACCCCTTTTTTGGGGATTAATCTTTCAAATTTTGAGTTTTTGGGCCCAAAAAGGGTCAGAAATGCCCCGTATGGAAAATGAATGCATTTAAAAAGATGGAAATTAGTGAGGAAATAGTTTTAAGCCCTCTCTCGTCATTATAGCATACATATTTACTGAGTTATTAAAGAAAATGTGTATTGACTAAACACAGTCCGTTGTCTTATGGGGATTTTACACTAGAAAAGCCTTTTATTCCTTTGTTAGAGTACTTTTATCATCCCCAGCAACCTCACGCCTACTTTCAAGCCTGTCTGGACCTTCTCCTAAAATTATAATGCACAAAGTTGTATTCCCAGCTTTGCAGGTAAATGAAACCAGGAGCACCAGAACAGCCAAAAATCACTTTTTTCAGATTTCAATAAAAAGTGGAATAAACGTATGTTATTACATTTATTTGGAGTTTTAAAAGTTTTGATGTGGGAATTCACTTCCCTCACGTCAGCGTGCTGCGTGCGAACTCGTTTACTCTTTATATGCTGAGAAAAATACAACTATATAAGTAAGAACACATGTCAGTTCGTAAACAAAGTAGACACATGTCTTAATGTAAACAAAGCAGACGTTTTTAAATATCTATGCTTTTCTTATGGGAGATGTTTTACTTTATTTCTCATTTGCTAGTAACTTTCTAGAAATATTGCTATTTTTCCCGAGTCCCTGGGACCGAGATCTTTCATTTGAGCCGTCTCCCATCATCTCCCCAAACTCCCACGGGGTTTTACAAACCCCCACGATATTGACTTAAAAATATCGCTTACATAATAAAATATGAAGATAATTACTTTGGCAATAAACTCGGTATGAAATATCTATCAGGTATTACATACTTGAACACTTAACTATTTACAACTAGCTGTTACTAGCCCGTCACAAATAACGGGCTTAAATCACGAATCAAATAGTTTTTATTATTAATCAATAAATGTAGTTGCTTCAAAATTGTTCTTTACAAATCTATAACTAAATATCTGTTAGTTATTTAAAACATTTATATTGAAATGCATGTAATCAAATGGGAAATCATCGCGAGAAATTGTACCATGCTATTGTAAAAAAGCATATTGCATATTAAATTATTCATTAGAATGTGTCAACATTTTTTTTACGAAAGACTTATTACGCCTGCACAAAAATTAGCCCAAACGAAGAATTCGATGGTTTAGTTTAAACTTTATTGTTAGTTTAGTTTTGGATATTGAATCAGATAAAGATTTATGTAACTTCAAGCCAAATTATGTTCCTTAAAAACTTTAGTAAAATTGTGTTAAATGTTTAAAGGTTTTTTTCTTTGGGCTCAAATATACAATACAAATTTACCTGACTGCATTCCTTGTTTTTATAACCAACAGATAAACACAGTCGGAATTAACAGTCGGATAAACACAGCTAAATATTAAATGTCGGAAAATGTTTAGACTGTGTTTATCTGTGTTTCGTCTGATGAAATACAAACTATCTAAAGACAGATCAACAAAACACACATAATTAGCTAAACTGAATAAAAATGTATGTATTCAATGCTAATAGTGGTATAGGTCCATAGTTTTTAGTTTTCTTATCCCTTTTATCAAAATTTCTTACCAGAGTTTCATCTACCTTGACCCAATTTAATCCAATATAGCAAAGAAGGTATATTATATAGCAAAGAACGGTTCTGTGGAATCAAAATGAATTTTGGACTTAAAATGTTCATTGAGCTATACAAATTGCCTTAACTTTTACCTTCGCATTTTATCGTCAGCATAACAAGTAACACCCCTCCCTCCCGCCGGCCATAACAATTTGTTGAATCGTGTATTTGTGTCTTTAATCATGGTTTTTTTATACTCATATTCAAATCGCACTTTAGAAAGACTAATGGATATCACAATCGTAGTTAACAAAAAGCTTTTGATTGTTCATATTTACATAAAACCATGGAAACTGCCTAAACTACAACAACAAAAAAGACTAAAATTCCAGATGTGAGCTGCTATAATGCCGCTTTGTCGGAATAATTTCCACGACCCATGAATAAACAAAGGAAAAATCTATCTTTAGTTATATTATCAGTAATAAAACACAATTATTACTGCAACATTAAAGGAAACTAATTAGAAGTTTAAATAGAGAATATAGAATACTTAAATCTGAACTTTAATTACAATTCATTTTTCTGCCAATTTTTACAGAATAAAGTAATTTGTGTTGCTTATTGCCTGCCAATTTCAATCCAAAAAACCTAAATTTAATTAAGAATAGTTGTCTGCTTTGTTTACAATGAAAACTTACTCAACTTGCTAACTTTACTCACCTGTCGTATTGGATTTGGATGCAAAGAAGGGAAACCCTTGGCACGGTAAACTAAATGGTTGGTGGGAAATTGACAAAATAAAATTTTGTATTTTGTATTTTTGTATTTTGACAAAATAGGTTTTTGTCAATTGCAAACCTATAACTGAGTAATTTTGAGATATCGTATTTTTCATCATCCTTGGCCTAAGGGACGCTTCTATTTCACCAACCTGGCCTCTCTACGTTCAGTAGTTTACTCGGAATAGGTGGTGACACGTTTCTTATACATGGGGATGGCGAAAAAAGGTCAAAAACATTTTTTTTTGCCGATTGCAAACGTATAACTGAGTCAAATTAGGAAATCGTATTTATTCCATCATCCTTGTCTCAAGGGAAATCTGTTGACATCAATCTGGCCTCTTTACGTTTAGTAGTTTACTTGGAATAGATGGTTACACGTTGCCTTGTACACGCTTATTATATAGGATTACAATTCAAGATTCTAAACAAAATCCTAATATTAACGAAGCATTTCCTTAAAAGTAAAAAAATCTAGGAATAGTGTATACAAACAAATCAACATAATAGTAATATAAAAAAAAACAGTTTTACCACGGGACGTTATGGTTAAGAAGTAGCTCAAGAAGCTCGTGGGCTTCACCTTCCCTGGATATATATATTAAACAACCCCCAAATCAGTTATAAAACACTAAAATATAGGTAAAGTCAGATTTTATCTCTTTTGGAATTCGACATGAAAAAAAGCAGATTAATTCTGACCAGAATAATCTGAAACCGGAATGATGCTTCTATGACGCTTCTATAATTGGGTAATGCGAAGTAAATAGGCTCAGCAATGTCAAAAGAAAGGGGTGGATTACAGTTAACTCTGGTCAGCTGGATTTGTTGGTGTAACTGAAGTATTGGATTCCCTCGAATAGCACATACTGTAAATATACATTAAATACGTAGTAAAAAAACATCTATAGCAATACTCTGTATATTCACACTTATAATCACCTACAGCGTGGCTAATAAAAATAAAATCAGTACAATAAAACTGATTTTGCCGTCACAAAAATTGTCAACAGGTCCAATGAGAGAATTATATAATTTTTTACTTTTGTTATTGGACCCGATGATGATTATGGTGTGAACTGGATTTAAATATGCTTGGTTGAAGCTTTCAAAATGTATAAGAACATCCTAAATATATAACTAGTTGATAAATATATGTATTTCAATTTAAAATGATGGTGTGAGAACCGTTCACTCCTACATCCAACCGATTATCTCATTCTTACCACATAACTAGTACAAAACATTTAACCAGGAACATCAAAACCAACTAAGACTATTTAAAAAAAGTGAACCTTTGTGAGACTGAACTTATGAACATCTAGTATCGAATGTCTGTATAAACCACTATGTGTGTAAACATACTTATTGGACATACAGTATAATGCTAAAATTATATTAACGTAATCGTCCTTTTGTTACTTATTTTACCAAGTCATGTGTCCTATTAACTATGGAATTTCTTCAATTACAAAATTAGTAATGAATTTCAGTAACTAAATTACCCTAATGATTGGTTTTTATTACAAACTTATTTTTACTACAGCAGTTTGAGTGTATACGAGTCCTAAAGGGTCAATAATCCTGTTAATATATAACCCTGTGTATCCGGTTAATAATCCTGTATATATATATATTAAAATAAAAATACCAACGTACTTATTAATTTGTAATGTTTCGGCTTATGCCATCTTCAGACAAAACTACATTACAAAAACAAATACTGTAACATAAAAATGTCCTGTTTTTTACTGTTAAAAAAAAATATATATATATTATTTTAAGAAGGAAATATTTGTTCTTTTCTAAACAAGTGATGAATCTCCCGTTTACACGTGTTTAATATGAATTACCCTCTTCAGTAAACACTTCTAGAAGGAAATGGAAACCTTAATCTTATTCCATGAAATTATATGATACTGCCATGTTTACACTGTCCTGTTATCTTTAAATGATTCATATCGACGTAATATTATTTAGTTTGGGTTACAAATTATATTTAGTTTGTCCTATGAGGTATTGCGATTAAACCCTGACCACCTAATATGTAAGAGTTAAAATTAGTAAATGTTACATTGAATATAAAAGTTGTCTATAGTGCAAAACATATTGTAACATTTATTTACGAATAAACATCCAGTAAAAGTACAAATTACACCTTCTCGTCATTTTGTTTAGGTGTAAAAGATTTAGGTAATCTCTTTAAATTGGTCTAAAGTTATACATTTAATGAGTAAGTAGGAACTCCTGTCTATAAAATAGTAGTATAATTTTAATTTTACAATAAACAGTATCAGAAAAGTTACAAAGTACTTTTTTAACACTCTTTCTTTTATCTTCCAAATATTTAGCAAATAAAGTACGGAAGTCAATATAGTCAATATACGGAAGTCAATTTCTTCTGATGAGTTCTTGTTTTCATAAAATAATCCCTTACATCCCTTTATTGAAGGCATTATAGATACAATTGCTGCATAAAGTGCATTGGGAAATAGTCCCTCGTTCCTCCAAAGTTAAGTGAGCAACATATTCCATACGTCATGATGTGCTGTAAAACTTATTTATTTACAGTTATGTTGTTCTACACATATTTATGGACATTTAGAAATAACATTAGGAAACCAATAAGCTATACTACTGGTATATTATAAGTTAATTTTATAAACCATCTTCTATTGCTCTTGATTTTTAATTTACTAATGCAAAAATTAAACATCAATCAATCAATTCGGTTTTTTGAACGAGGTCTATCAGTAAAATTGCAAGGTAAATTGCCTTATTAAAAAACAAAATCAAATAATTTATTTGATTTTTTTATTAAAGTTACTCAGTTTCGGTGTAGGAATTCAAGGCCCAGCCAGTCAGCCGTTTTTCTGGGTCCACTGGAAAATTGCTTCTTCCAAAACAAAGATGCACTTTAACAATAAACCGCAGTAGTTGTAATGATACTGTTTGCTGATACTGTTTGATATAAACTTATAATTTATAATTTTAATACTTTTTTCGTCAGATGCACCTAAAACTAACGGTTATTATTCTATTTCGTCAAAACAACCTATAAGTAATGATTAATTTCTATTTACCCTTACAGTTAATTTTTAAAGTATACCTAAAGTTTTGGTTTTTAACATTGGTGAGATAGGAACTACACGAATCTCTCAAAGAAATGCCAACAATTTTCTCAGTATTATTGATTATAAACCCTGAAATTTGTTCATTAATAGTTTATATTATGGTCTAATTTATTATTTAACATTTCACGTATTACAGCATACTCCAATAGCCAATAAGTATAACTATATTTTACTCAAGTAACAGTTACATTGAACTACATTACTTTTAATAACAAATAAATTATATAAAAATACACAAAAAATACATAATAACATAAAGTAGTTTAAATTAGAGAAATGTTAAAACAATACAAATATTTGGTTTTAGCCTTTTTAACATGTTATACATGTTCTCTGAAGCCTTCGCGCATCGGAAACATTGTCTCAAGGGGGGAAAGTCCAGATCGATTTAGTTATAAACAACCTTTCTGATCCTGCCGTCTCTGTGGACCTAAGTCTATTTTTATACGTTACAATGATAACTTTTCTCTCCACATTCGGAATATCATATCAAAATTGTTTTTGAACTTGATGTTTAATACGTTTAAAAAAAATTTAATGACACTTTATTTAGTTGCAGTTAGTTGTTACATGCTAAGATTTGTCCTTAAATAATTTATTTTCACATTAGAAAACTTTATTTAGGGAGAGTTAATGTATGCGTTATGCTTATTATATTAGGTGTTTAGAAGAACCCTAACTATCAATAAACAATATGTATTAAGGAACAAATATTTGGTACAGTTATATAAAATAATGCATTCATTTATAATAAAAATAATTTTTACTTTTTAGTATTTAATATAGGTTATTTATATTTACAATAGTGAAAACATCATCATATTTTATGACAAGAAAACCATAGAATATCAATACAATACAAATAGAAAAGGTTATAAAACAAAGGTTTCAAACCCTCCTTACGCAATTAAAATATACAGTACAATATAGTATTTTGTTTAAAAAATATTTCTTCAACAATTGAACTTATTTATTTAAAATATACTTATTGCATTTTTATTATACCCCCGTCGCAGCAAACCTGCAGACTCAGCGAATTTCCAATGCATAATATATGTCTTAATACCACATAAAGCCGCAAACCAAGTTTCATAAAAATACATTCACATATAAGCGATTTTAATTATTCTCCATAAGAATAACATTGGTAATGAGTATGTAGGTTTGCTGAAACAAGGAACAGAAACAATTGGTTTTTATGCAAATATAAATAGAATTTAACTAGGCGAAGCCACATACTAAGTTTCATCGATATTCAATTATAAATAAGCGATATATAACATTCTAGTTATTCTCCATAATAATAACATGGGGGCTGAGAAAGTAGGTTTGCTGCAACAAGGAACAGAAAAATGGGTTTTTATATAATTATGAATATAACTCAACCAAGTGAAGCTATATACCAAGTTTTATTAATTTATGTTCATAATTAAGGGAGTCATTACATTTTACATATTTTCCATAAGAATAACATGGGGGCTGAGTACGCAGGTTTGCTGCTACGGGAATAATCAACAAAAAATCAATTTTTTGTGCAAATATCAATATACCAGTACTACTTGAAGCCACATACCAAGTTTCATCAACATACATTCATAAATAATCGAGATATCAAATTTTATTTATTCTCCATAAGGATAACATTGGACAACGTACTGTGTTTATCCCTTCGAATATCTCTACAACGGTTGGGCGTAGAATCACAATTTAAACACCAAAATGATTGTTTTGTGGAACTGAACAGATTGGTAAAAGCAAATGTGAAGTTTACATTAAAATAAACTGAGGAAAAACAAAAAACCTTTTTCCCATAAGATTAACATGGGAGATTTTATGAGCAAGTTTTTTTGGATTTTCTCCGCAACCACTTAACCTAGGTTAATAATTCAAAATACTAAATTATTTGTTTTTTTAAGCTCTATAACATGGCCAAGACCAAAATTAAGTTATTTAAAAATTTTAGGGTGAAAATGCAAAAAACTGATTTTTGGAAAATTTAAAATCCCCATAAACCCCCCTTCCCATGGTCCGATTTTTCTGGTTTTCGAACTTAAAGTCATGAATGTCATTTTACACATTTGAGCCAAATTTCATCAAAATCGGACGTTTTTTACTCAAGTTATCGTGTTAACGGATACATATATATATATATATATATATATATATATATATATATATATACATATATATAAATTTGAACGAATAGTGTTTTTGGCATCTAGGGACCTCAAAACAAAAAGTTATCATGGTCTCGGGCTTAAGTCTTACCATGAGACCTACGGTAATAGCTTCTTCCCTATAGGGGAAATTCGCTAAAAAAGGAAAATAAATTAAGTAAACCAGGTTGTAATTAGCTTAATAATAAGACAGAAGCACTTTTGTTATTAAAAAGTGTGTTTTTATTTGGAAACATTAAATATTTAGCTACAAATTAAAACAATACAATCAACAAATTCAAAACAAGATTTTGGTCTAAGTCATGTATCTGGCTTTTACAATTATCACATGGTTTTAACCTACAATAATTTTCCGTAATTTTTGGGAGATTCTAACAAATACATATATTTTTTAACTATTTTCCATTGATGTGCCTTTTCTCTTGTTTTTTCAGTTTACCAGCTTCTCTTATTACAGTTTAACTAAGTGTATAATTATTCAGCTTTGTTTCCACGCGATGTTTCGCTTATCTCAGCCGCTGTGATCTATCACCTCTGAGCCAGCGGCTTGTTAAGCCTTGGCGTTCTGTCAGCTGATTAAATGTGAATGATTCATGGCACCGAGTATTGATTGTAATCTTGACTGTTGTTGTAAACTTTGATCTATGAGATATCACTGTAAAATTAGCTCTGAAACTAAAATAAGGCTTTAGTAAAATACCCCAAGGCTTTCCGAGTCTTTAGAATGGTGTTAAATTACTAAATAATTATAAATCAAAAAATAGTAAACAAATATTTCTTTAAGTTTTAATTGCATTTCTATTTATTAAGGAACCTTATATAAAATAAAGGCTTATGGAAGTATTAGGGTAAGTTTTAATGGTTACCTATTATGGAAATGAAATGATGGTTACTTTGAAGATAATTGGCTTTAAAAGAGTTTTTGAACATGAAGGTAAGTATACGAAGTTCATTTCTGAAGAGACTCTTACTGATATATAAAACTAAATGTAGAAAAGAAAAAGAAAATCCGTAATCTAATTTTTATTTGAGGAGAAGGCCTTTTATAATTAACCTGACCTGACGATGTTTACTTTGTAAACGAAAGGCCTTGTCCCCAAATACAAATTAGATTACTGATTTGATTTTTTACATTTTAAATTTAGATTCAAGTAACTTTTTATACACAGACTAATTTTAGAGTTCTCAGGCCGTTCTAGTGCCTCTAACACGATCTGTCGACTAATAATGTAGCCCGGACCAATGGCTTAACGGACCTGACAAATTTCAAGGCAGTTTGAGTCTACACAAATATGTGAACGCACTTTGCTTAATATAAATGCATGGACTATCACTATTTAGAAAGCTGTAAAACGGTCATGGTATTTTGGACTAGGCTTGTATTGGTCGATAATGGTAAGTACATTAGCCCTATGATGCATCGAATGAACTCTAACCCAACTCTTAGTAATGCCTGATAATACAATCATGTAAACTGTTACGAAAATCTTTTTTCTCTTCAGTAAAACTGTCTGCCAAAATGTACTAACATAAACTTAACCCGTTATATCCTATGTAAGATTACGCCATATTTACTTATACTTATACTTCTTCCGCATTTGTAATTTTATTTACTTTAGTGCAGGAAAATTGCGTTGGATTTCTGAATTTTCATTTATCAGGCTGAAAATTGGTGAAGATGTCATACGTGCAGCTGGAAACATCATACTAAAATTCAAAAAAATCCCATTTGGGGAATTTGCGCCATCTTTGAAAAATGGCCGCCATCATGGATTTCCCTTCTTGTGTCACATAATCAAGCATAAAATCACACCTAATTATGATAAAAGCATGCAGTTTGTTCAGAATTATTTGTCGGGATGTAAATAAAATATTTAAAGCCATTATATAAAGTTTCGTATGAAAATTTAACCTTTTTATCTTAAAAATTAACCAACAATAACTGCCAGGTAATACTGATCTTGCATTTACAGTAGATATTATACCTATTTTACTCATCGGGGGAAAGATGTACCTGTATAAATCTTATAAAGCAAGTCAAGACGCATAAGAATATGTAATTATATTTGTTTTTGGTTTATATGTGCGCCGTCAAAGTAACGTTGAACATATGCTTGCAGAGTAATATTTGGACCGTGGCGTCGTAGTGGTGACTGTTGCAGTGCTGTAAATGGAATTTTTTTAACCAGTCGTGTTAATATTACTTGTATTATTATTTAAGGAATTTTTTGGACATTTTTCCATTGCTTATTAGTAAAAACAAAGTTTCATGACGTTTCGGGATCCGGAATCTGATCCCGTGTTCAGGTGGAAAGGATACCTAGAACATAACAAAATTACTGGCACAATCCAGGCAAGCTGGGAAAAACACTGAAAATCTAAAACAGAGAACTGTAAAAGCAGCCAAAACGATATATAATAAACACACATTTCAATAACTACAAAAGCTCAGTCTCGCCTGAGCATCCGCCGTGTGCAGTTATGTAATGTGTCTTTTCATTCGTGCGTTTGATTTTCTTTCTCTTGCTGCGATGTGGCGCAATAGATGCACAATCGTAAACAAGATAACCCATTTTTTAAACATCCAAAATACCTGTTACATCTGGTCTTACATGCACAACTTATCAAAATAATGAGATTGTCCGGTAAAGGGGGCAACGAAGTAGGAATTGGACGAATGTACCTATCTCGTTCTTCTTCTATCCTCACACTGTAGGTGGAAGGGAAATCCCTCGCTAGTCTTGAATCTAGTGGTACACTCTGAGACTGTGGTCTCTAGCAGCTTCAGAAGTTGGTGGAAGTGTTGAAAAGTCAACTTCAACGTCAAGACGTTGCTTTGATACTGCTTTCAGGTACTATTTGTATCGAGTTGTGCTGAGTCGCTTGCCTCTTTTTCCTCCATACAGGGCTACAAGAAATTCCTCTCAAGCTCCGATGATTTCCGTCTGTGAAGCTTCTGCCTGATTTAACACATTCACTGATTGTCGAAGATGTGGTAATTTATTCAGAACATTGAAGGCTTGTACCTTCCCTTTCCTGAAATGGTGCTGACATGGTATCACAATCGGACATAGTGTGCGGGGCTCGTTGACATTGCTCGTATCTTTTTTCAGTGTCATGGATGAAAATATATTTTTCTGATGAGCTTTTGAAAGTGGAATAAGCACTAGGATTTTGTTCAGGGTCCGTAAGAGTCAATAAAAGGACGAATAGGTCAGTGTCCTCCCCAAAAATTACAGCATTTTCCTTCCTTGGCTAGTTGGATGGCTGTTTGATGGCAATCATACGGTCTGCAACAGCTTTTGCATGTAGCGTTTGGATTCCGTTTTTGTTTAGGTGGTTTCCTAATAGAGCGATGATCCTTGTTTTGATGGTTGCATTGGCTAAGAATAGATGCTGCTGTGATACCACTTGCACATCAGAATTGACCCTTGAAGTCCTTACTTCGGCAGATGATGTCTTAAACGTTGACCTAGCGTGTTCTAAATCCTTCGCCCTACTTTCTGAGTATCCGGCGAAAACAACAGCAACTTGATTTCCGTAATGTTTTATGATGTGTGTTTGGTATGCTTTACAAATGTCAGAAACATTAGCCGGTTTTGGCCAGTCTACCTTGTGAAGAAGATGCCCTCCATCTATCACAATGTTTGGAGCTAGTGGAAGACAATCCGTTGGAGGACAATTTCTCCATCATGGTCCTTAACGCAGCCTTGTTGATTTTTCTAATGATCATATTGTTGAATAATAATGGTATTAATGGTGCCAACTCGTACTCAAAACATGACTTAAGCTCTGTATCATTACGGACATCAAACATGATTCGATGGAATAGCTTTTTTTGGCTAATAGGAACAGTTTCACCCCACACAACGGCCACGTTTCCCATGGCCGAAAGTGACTGTATCTTGTCTTTTCTCCTGAGCTTGACTTCTGCAAAGGATTTTCTTTGAACTTTCCTCATTCCTGATGTCCCAACTTCTAGAGCTGAGTCGCAGTTCACTGACGCGTCACCAATCAGGCCAGTTGAAAGCGAAACCGAGAGATTTGCTGGTTTGTTGAAAGGTGAGTGTAGATGCAGCCAATCGGTAAATATTTCAAGATGCTTGGAGTCTCGTTTTTGGCAAACGATTTTTATAATCAGTTGTACAAGTTCGTTGGGCAAAACAATCGGAAAACTCTAACTCATCCCCTTTTTTAGGAATTTTAATTTTTCAACCATTTTGTTTTTGGGTCCAAAAAGGGTCAGAAAAGTCAAGAACGTACAATTAACGCATGTAAAAAGATGGTGATTGGGCAGTTGAAAGTTGTAAGCCCCCTTTCATCATTCTTGCATAAATATTTTCCGAGTTATTAAAGAAAATTTATATTACTAAACACAGCATGTTGCCTTATGGGGATTTTACATTAGAAGAGGCTGTTACTCCTACGCTGGTGTAGTTTTACTGTCGCCAGTATCCCGAAGGCCAGCTTCAATTCTGACTGGACCATCTCCTAACCTTATAATGTGCAACATTGTTTTCCCATCATTGCAGGTGAATAGAACCAGGAGCATCAGAACAGAAAAAATTCAATGTTTTCAGATTTCATAAAAAATTTTAAAGTCTATGTTTTAATACTGTAGTTGATTTGTAAAAGTTTTTCAATGTGCAAATTCACTTCAATCACTTCCACGATGCTTGAAAGTTAACTCGTTTCACTTACAGAATTCTGTTACATTCACCACTACGACGTGGTCCAAAGCAAATGTTCAGCGTCATTTCAACGACGCTCTCACAATCCAAAAACAAATATAATTACATATTATTGCGCGTCTTGACTTGCTATATAATATTTTTACAGGTACGTTTTTTCTCCGATGAGTAAAAGAGATCTAAAATTACTTTAAATGAAAGTTCAGTATTACCCGGCAATCATTGTTGTTTCATTTTTATCCTAAAAATGATAAATTTCCATAAAAAAATTATATATAATGTCTTTAAATATTTGTTTTACATCCCAACAAATAATTTAGAACAAACTGCATGCTTTAATCACAATTAGGTGTGGTTTTATGCTTGAATATGTGACACAAGAGGGGCAATCCATGATGGCAGACATTTTTCCAAGATGGCGGCATGTTCCCTTAGTGGATTTTTTGGGGAATTTTAGTATGATGTTTCCAGCTATACGAATGACATCTCCGCCAATTTTCAGCCTGATATAAAAATTCCGCTATTAGGGTAAATTTTATATTTTTTCCTGGACTACTTATCCTTATTATAAAACATCCAGTCAAATATTTTGCGGACTTTTACACACAGTACTGCCAGGCAGGCTACTTCGTACATTAAAATCTGAGTACTATAGCCTATCCATTGCTAGTTGGTTAGACAACTAAAATTTTACATATTGTGTTTACGCTCAGGTTTCTGACACTTTTACAGCCTGCTGCTTCTGAGAATATTCCAAGTTTATAAGCTTATGATTGCATAACAACAAATGTTTTATATAGCTCAAGATTTAGTACACCTATGTAATTTTCCATTTATTTATAAATTTATAAAGCGTCATGCTCAAGTTGAATTATTGAAAGGTCTTGATTTAGCCTATATTATGAATTAATTGAACCTAAGAATTCGCTAGGAACCTGGAAATCAAACTTTTGTTCTAATAAACTCCCAGATGAAAAAAATACTGCAACAGAAAGTTCAGTTAATCGTGTTTTAAAGGCGTATGGTGTTCAATTTGTATGTTAACAACGTAAGTTTACAGTGGTATTTTCGAACAAACATAATATTACTCATACATTTGTTTCATAGCTAGACTGAAGCAGTGGAGCAGACTGTCTGGTATAAAATTAAGTTCCATAAGCTCCTTATCTCCCTTCAGTTTAGTTACAAGTTCTCGGCATTACTTCGTCAAAACTTACTGCCCGTTTATGTAATTAGCTGCCTATTTCTTGTAAAAGGAATAATACCTTTCTTACGTTTCTTTAGTCTTTAATATTATTTTATTAAAATGTGTTGCAACTGAAAGAGTTCCAAAACTAAGCCAATACATAGCAACTAATAATAATTCTAAAGGTAATCAGATACGTTTGTGATTTATTCCACCTATTAGAATTATATTTATTTACCAACCGTTAAATAATAATTTAAAATTTACTTATTTAACTATCTTCATTCAAATAAATGTTGTCAGACGTACGGTCAGCTGATTTATGTTTCTCTCTGTCTGTCTCGGCCGCCTTACATTCACATTGTTAGCGCTATACAGACTGCATGCGACTCGATTTAACTCTTTTTAAGATGATTTCGAAGCTATTCTCTTGCCTAATCAAGTAAATAATTTAACTGTTACTGACGACTTGAATTGTGATACTTCCGATACTTCTGCAGCACAAAATTATTCCGCTTTATTGGGAAGTTTATGTCTTGATAGCATTGTTAATGAACCGACGAGAATTACAGTAGGATTATAGTAGGACTTGTATTGATAATATTTGTATTTATTTTTATAAATTAAAGGAAGTCAATTTATATTACACAGGAAATTTTCTTCATTTAAATATCACTGATCACTCCCTGACATCAATCGAACTCAATTTAATTTTAGGTTACCAATTCATGTAGTACAGAAAACTAAAATTAATTGTTTTTAAACTCAATGGAAAACTTGTGAATTTTAACTGGACGCCAGTATATCCAGAAGTCTGTCCTTCAGTTGCTTTTAAATTGTTTGTAGAGACTCTGAACTTTATAATTAAGGATTGTAAAGAGATATTTGTAGAGAAAATCATAGTTTTAAAAGACTTAAATCATGGACTATTTATGAAGTGTGATCTGAGGAATAAATTGAATAAAAGTCTCCGGTTAAGACCACATGACGTGAGATTGAAAATGTATTACAATAAGTTTAGAGAAAAATTAAAGCATGAAATCAATAAAACTAAGGAAAAATATTATTTGGTTCAGTTCAAAAAGTATGATGGTAATTCTAAAGCTCAATGGAATTTAAAAAAATGTTATTAATGATCCCAAAACTGATTCCTCTATAGCCAAAATATGTTACAACGGGGAGTATAAAACTGAGTTAACTGAAATAGCAGAGTCTGAATATTTTTTTCCTCAGTGTTCTAAGTGTGCTTAAGAGTACAATTCCTAAACAGCAAAACTTGTCTACAAACGTTAATGTTTACTACTTATGATTATGAAGTGTTAGCCATTGTAAATAAACTTAAAATGGGTGAAGCTCCTGGTTTAGATGGTGTTGGAGGTTGTACTATTAAGAGAATTATTTTATTTAATATTGATGTGCTGGTTTATTTCTGTAGTATTAGTATTGAAAAAGGTGTTTTTCCTGAATGTTTGAAAACTGCTGTAGTCATTCCACTTTTCAAACGAGGTGATAAATAAAATCCTTCCAATTACCGTCCCATTTCATTACGCTCATCCTTTGCTAAAATATTTGAAAAATAATTAAAAAATTACTTATGCATTTTTTGAACTGTAATGCCTTTTTTAGTAATAATCAGTTTGGCTTTAGAGAGGAAATGTCAACTGAGGATGCATTGCTTAACTTTTTAGAACCAATTTATAATGACCTCAATGACAGTAAATCGTGTTCAGCTTTATTTATCGACATAACTAAGGCTTTTAATACAGTTGACCACAAGGTTCTTCTCGAAAAAATGTGGTACGCAGGAGTAAGAGGGATTCCTTTAAGTAGATTTTCTAGCTAAACAATGAGATCACAATGCACCAAAATCGGTAATAATATTAGTAGTGAAGGATATTTAAAACACGGTGTTCCACAAGGATCTGTGTTGGGATCTATATTATTCCGAATATATATTAATGACTCATGTAATGCTAATTTTCATGGTACATTGACAGCTTTTGCAGATGATACTGCACTTACCTACTCAGACAGCAGTTTAAATTTAGTAAAATCAAATATGCAAGAAGATTTAAGACTGCTAAGGTATTGGTTTAATACAAATTATTTATTCTAAGTGAAAAAACTAGATATATGATTTTTGGCCTTAGACGTGAGCAGCGGTTTGAAGAAGAACTTTACATTCACAAACCGAATTGTTATGGCTTCTGTAATTGCACTATACTAGAGAAAGTAGATAAAATAAAGTATCTCGGTCTTGTAATTAACTCAAATCTCTCATGGAAAGGTCATATTCATAAGTTAAGAAAGAAACTTTGTAGTCTATTACGTAAATTTTACTTGCTAAAAAATGTGTGTCCAGAAAGTATACTTGTGTATATTTACCATGCTCTTGTCAATTATAGTTTGAATTATGGGCTATGTAGTTCGGGTGGAACCCCACCTGACATCATTAAAACCGATTATTATCTTACAACAAGCATTTCTCATAGTTTTATTAAAGAAAAAGAGAGTCGAGCATTCTTGGCCTTTATTTCTTAGACTTAAAATACTTTCTCTTAGACATTTTTATATTTTTAAAGCCTTAAAGATGTTTTATATAAATATTTCAGTTCTAAAAATAATTCTGAAAACAATATATATAATCTTAGAACCGTTAACATGGCACCTCTTCCTAGGACTAAGCTCACGCTTTATGGACATTTTTATAAATTTAACGCCCCTCACATGTACAATTCTAATTTATGAAACGTTGAAAATAAAAACACTGTTGCTCAGTACCTCAGTAGCGTGAAAAGATGGTTGTTTACAGTTGAAAATGTGGAATTTTGATTTCAAGTTACGAGTTGATCTATATACAAATGTTTCCGTACTATATAATTTATATTGTATTACTTTTTTTAAACTTATTATGTTACGCTTATTACTTCGTACTTGTATAGCTATTCATGATTACTCTGTGATATTCCCTATCAACTAATTATGCATTATAAATTATTTTCCGTTTATAACAGCTTTTCTTGCAAACAAAATTTATAATTCTTGTTTATTACTATTATTAATTTTTTCTTAACAGCTACCCTTCAGCCTTTATAATAAATTATATGTTATGGAGGCCTCAAAAGTGGCTATGCCTAGGAGTCCCCTAAATTTATCCACTAATAGATAATCCAGTAAATGTGTTAAATGTATATTGAAAGCACTTTTTTGTTTGTTTTTACATTTTTGTAGGTGTGTATGTGTATGTAATGTATGTAATTTAGTATGTGTCATACACAATGTTGATTGTACCTGTTCCATATTTACTATGTTTAAATGTATATATATGTATATTGAACGTTTCATTCATTCATCAAAAATAAATTTGTCAATAGTTAAATAAGTCATGGCAAACTTATTTTAAAGCTACTAGATACTATATGGTAAAAATATATATCCCACGTTAATTGGAGATTAAATCAATATAAATAAATCTTCTAACGGACATAGAAATTATTAGCAAGTGTCTGAAATATTTTCAAGACTGAAGATAGAAGCGAATTAAATGTAGAAAAGACCGCAAGTGATAGTTTTGAAGTTAACACAAAAACATCTTAGATATCCATGCGTCCTCTAAACGTAAACCTAAAGGCCTTGCTCAACAGTTTATAACTTAGCATGTTTAAGCCTCGAATGTTTGAAAACCTAATGTGTAAACCAATAAGCATTGATTTAATACTCCACTATACAATTTTCTTAAAATATGTTTAATGTTTGAATTAAAAATGAAACATCAACTATCCTATTTCATTCGAGTCGACAAAGTCACTACAAGTTATTGACAGCTTTCTGTTAAAGGGTTGATTACAAGAAATCCTATAGTTAAAATACAAAATAAGTGGGTGATATATACAATTTTACTTTATTGCAAACACTTATCTATAATATTAGCTATTGAAACTCAGCATTATAATAACTAGAGTATACTGTTTATTTAAGCACGATCACGTGGTGTTGTAACTAAAATCATGGTTGAGAATAAAGAAGGATTTGTAGTTTAAAACAGCGCAAAAGAATGAGACCTGCCCTAAAAGCAAACAAAATAACCCTTACTTTTGCGTTAATTATAACATATCTACGCTATATATTGTTCCAATAAAATGACATATAACATATACAAGTAATGATATTACATACTGGATATATTTGTCTTCAACAAACGTTTATATTTTGTATTTTAATATTTCCTGTTGCATTGTTAGGGATAAAAAAGTAGAGCTGTATGTGGTTAAAAAGGTAAGAGATATGGTTATTTATTTTTAGCTATAAAGTGCTTATTATTCTCTGTAATATTTATATATACAGTTATAATATAGGCTAACCAACAACATTCAATACCAATAATTGATAACTATTAAGGAAATATAAAATACCCCCGTCACAGCAAACCAGCATACTCAGCGAATTTACAATGCATGCATATGTTTCTCACTACCACATAAAGCCACTTACCAAGTTTCATTAAAATCCATAAATAAATAAGTGATGTATAGCATTTTATTTATTCCCCATATTAATAACATTAGGGCTGAATTCGAAGGTTTGCTGCAACAAGGAACACAAATATGTGTATTTATGCAATTATCAATATAACTCAACCAGGTGAAGCTACATACTAAGTTTTATTAAAATATGTTTATAATTAAGGGAAATATAAAACTTTACTTGTTCTCCATAAGAATAACATTAGGGCTGAGTATGCAGGTTTAATGCTACTGGGATAATCAACAAAAAATCAATTGGTTGTACAAATATCAATATACCAGTACTACGTGAAGCCACATCCCAAGTTTCATCAATATACCTTCATAAATACGAGAAATTAAATTTGATTTATTCTCCATAAGGATAACACTGGACAACGTACTGTGTTTAGCACTTTGAAAATCTCTGCAACGGTTGGACGTAGAATCACAATTTAAACACCAAAATGATTGTTTTGTAGAGTTAAATTGATTGGTAAAAGAAAATGTGAAGTTTAAATAAAAATTAACTGAGGAAAAGCCAAAAACATTTTTCCCAAAAGATTAATATATGGGAGTTTTATGACCAAGTTTTTTGGATTTTCTTCGCAACCACTTAACCTAGGTTAATAATTTAAAATACTATATTATTTTTTTAAGCTTTGTGGAATGCTCAAAACCAAAATTGAATGTTTTAAAAATGTTATGGTGAAAAGTGCAAAATACTGATTTTTGGAAAATTTAAAACCCCCATAAACCCCACATTTTTCTGGTTTTCGAAATTAAAGTCATGAATGTCACTTTACACATTTGAGCAAATTTCATCGAAATCGGACGTTTTTTACTCAAGTTATCGTGTTAACGGACACACACACACACACACACACACACACACACACACACACACACACACACACACACACACACACAAACACAAACACAAACACACACACACACACACACACACACACACACACACACACACACACCCATATATATATTTGATCGAATAGTGTTTTTGACATCTGGGGGACCTCAAAACAAAAAGTTATCATGGTCTCGGGCTTAAGTCTTATCATGAGACCTACGGTAATAGCTTCTTCCCTACAGGGGAAATTCGCTAAAAAACATGACCTAATCTCCACAATTGTACACCAACTGCTAAATAATTGAAGGAAACAGGTGAACGTTTAACAAACAGCACCGGTCAATTTAGGTATATATTTAAGGAAATCTATTTAGTCAAAAGATAAACAAACTAATTTTTTTAAATGTTTTTATAATGTGTGATATCAAGTTCAAAAATACAAATAATTTAGTTTTTCACTTTTTTAATTAAGATTTATTGTTTTCATATAACCATGCTAACAAGGAAGGTTACATAGTTACGCTTTACTAGACTGTATTTAAAAAACATAGGGCCTTTTACATATTTGTATGCAGCTTTGAGAAGGGACAAACTTTTCCCTGTTAGTATGATACACTTTTTCAAAGAGCTTCGCATCGGCAACTCGTACTCAAGGGGATAGTCCAGAAAGGTTGTAAACAACTGTTATTCTTTGCACCTCTGGAGACTCCAGTCGTACTAAATACATAATTATACTGTATGCCAGTGTTTAATGCCCATAATTTTCGCATTGATAAGTAATAACATTATTTTTATCGTATTAGTAATTGTATATCAATACTGTAAGCAGCTGGATAGCGCCATTAGGCTTTTTACATTTATAACCAGAAACGCAAACAAACACTGCAAATTTCTTGTTTCCGTAACAGTATTTCCGTAAATGGTTAGACTTTTTTACTACAGAATAAAATATAAAGCTTTTACAACAATCCTTACATGTGTCACTTTAAAAAGTTACATAAATTATTTTTAAATCATTGATAGTATTGCATTTTGTGTAAGAATAAGAACCATAAAAATACTAAAACCAGTAATGTCATATAGACGTTTAAATACGTGTTTATTTGTTAATATGGTGCATATTTGTTAATATTTTAAAAACATTGTGATACATTTTCTACAACACCACTAAAACCAATTGTTGTGTTGAGATGTTTAGTTCATATAGTAAATTAAGTCCCCAGAGTTGTATATAGATTTTAATGCTACAAAAGCTTAGCAAGAGATTGTATCAGAACAGATATAATTAAAACTTAAATTAATTTGTCTGGTTAACACAAGGCTTTAAGGTAAAATAAATTGAAGACTAAATCTGCATAAGAGATTGCTATCTTGTGAAACCTTACCAATTCAACCTCAAAGGTGTTTTTAATTTGAAATGTGTATAGTTATTGAAGTGCTATTAAAACATACATAGTGTATATCGGTGTTCAAGATATTGGGAAATAATATTAATTGGCAGATTGTCACATATAAAATGTTGTTCGGTCATTACGAATCACTACGAGTTGTAGATTGCAGCTGTAGAGTAGGGCCTACTGGAAAGTCTATCCACTCTCCTTGCTCATGCTGTTTAAATTGCTATTTATACTGCTTCCTACTGTAAAGAGGTGACCCAATTGGCAGCTAGTAAAAGAAGGGTTGAGGGGAAAGTTACCATCCCCCCTGTTTATGCACTGTTTATTGGCAAAGCCAATCAATAACCTGTCAATTAAACGTAACTGTGTTTAACGATCAGCTGTGATTAAACGTTGCATTAAAAACAAATTAAATCACCTTGTCCAATTGGGGAAGTAAGATAGTGATAGTGTCATGTTATTAGGAGAAATAAGGGTATTTTGCATTTGGTTGAAATGCAGTTTCATAACTATACTTGTTTCATAACCTCAGAGATTTATTGGTTTTATGTTAAGTTTTCGAAGTAATTCGATTGTAGAGTATTACTATTTATACTCATAGTATATTACAATACTTCAATCACTTTAATCATTTTAATATATTGTTGGTATGTTGATTCAATTTTTAGTAAGAAAGGCTTATGAGGAAGAGGTAACTTTTTCCTTACCCCTGGTCATTTCTGTACAGTGTTTTGAAATTATATTAACGGAACAATATAATGAGATATTGGATTTGTAAATGTTAATCAAGTTGTTATTGTCTAATACACTTAAAATATAATTTATTTCCTTACATTATATAACATAAAATACGTCAATGATAATTTATGACATTTAACGTACGGTAATAATCAACTGTAATGTAGTCAATGAACAAACTGCATCCATTAAACAGTCATTTCGCCCCTAATGTCTAGCCGGGCATTATGTCGCCAACCAACAATTAACACCGGTGAGCAGCCGTCAATAGATCACCCTTCTCTGGTAATAAGAGTTGTAGTTGACCGTTATACTGAACCGTGGGACGTTATTAGGATCAATGCGAATTTTGCATTAAATACAACATGCAGTTACATTCTCAGGTAGTTTTACCAGGTTAGATATAATCTATAACAAATTGACAGTATTCTTTTTGTAACTGTAACTAACAGTTTGAGTACAACGTTTGTTTTATTTATTTGTTTATTTAAGGTAAATAGTATAATACCAATTATTAAGTGAATTCTTATGGTCTAAAAAATAATTATTTTACTAACATTTTATAAAATATTTTAGTTTATTATTTCTCCACCACAGTTTAGTATAAGTTGGCCAATTTTAAGATTTGCCAAATAAAAACCAATTTAGGTTAAAGGTGATACGCAATGCATATATATTTATCTCGTTGTAAAAGTTAAATTCTGCAAGACATAAAATTAATCTAAATTTGTAGACTATCAAAAGCGTTAATAGAATTAAATTCAAACTCAAACTTTAATATCGATTTTAATACTATAACGAATGCTTGAAAAAATGCTGAGATTACACAATTCAGTCGTAGTGGATTTAAAAATCACGCTAAGCAAACCAGTCGTATGAATCATGTTATGACAGATTTTATAATTTAAATCGCATCCACATTTATTGGCCGCCATTTCGGTGTCCTGCACAAATTTTCAATTGGCTTTCTATCTCAAAAGCTACCTCTTGACATCAACTATGACCACAGAAAGTGCAATACCTCAATTAAAAAGTGCCACTTTTTTGTGTACCCGGCGTACTAAAGACCTTTGCCAGCGGATTTATAACAACGGTTATAATCCTACTCCTAGCATTTCAATTTAGTAGTACAACTCAACTAAAAATGTTGAGGCTCAATTCTTGCTGTGCTGTGACAGGCCTGATATCCTTTTAGATGTTCCACATACATTAATGGCCAAAGGTTTATTTATTTTTGAATATGTACATTTTAAAACAGTTTTAACCACCAACAACCTTTTGTATAATTCCGATATTTTATTTTTAAAATTATAAGTTAAATATTTTAATAGGTAAATTTATCATTAATATTGTTTCTGCTAAACACTATTGCTTTTAGTGTTCAAAGTTATTAACCTAAAATAGGTGAAACAATATTTTTAATAAATTATAAATCCATGTAAGTAAAAAAAGTAATTTTATTTAAAATAAGAAAGATTATTGCATTTTCAATAGGAAAGTTTTTTATTTACAATTAATTTATGTTAAAACAATGTTTAAAACACCTAAAAAAACAATAAAGGATGCACTAAACTAAAAAGTTTATTTAGAAGCAACACACAATTATTTTCTTGTGAAAATATACGTATACGCATATAGACTATATCATATTTTTTCAAAGTGTAAAACTAATAAACTGCAGACAAGCTAGGCACTAATAATATAAATTTGCCTTTTTTACAAAGTAATTTCAGACAACTGCGCAAATATAGCAGCACATGTAGCGTTGCCGCGAGCCATTGCTGTGCATTTATCGGTTATTGATGACAAAGTGCACCGTTGTGCCGTGTATCAGAGCGTAGCTACGACTTTGTGAAACGGTTCAATAAGAGCTTTAGGCAATATAATTAATACATTTAGGAAATATATTTCCATATTTATGTATTAAAGAGTATTAATTTATAAACAAGAAATATTTATGATTGCTTCAGTTATTCAAATGTTGGGAATAGATCTCCTAAAGCATATTAAGTTTTTGTTTTTATATACAATGCACATTTAAATGCAAAGACTATTTTGGTAATAACTCAAATATACAATATAATACGTTTCAAACTTATAACAGTCAGAAGAAATAAATAATATAAAACTGTAGTCTACAAAAAATAACATACGATTTATTAATCTCGAGAAAATTATAGCGTTCTTAATCCATAAAACTATTTGGAAGAACATTTTACAAACAATTTTAAGAGGCGATTAAAGGTAGGATTTTGTATTCAAGTCGTGTTTACAAAATCTTTGCATTCCTGCCTCCAGGGTTAAAAGTCCAAGTCAGTTTAGTAACATGCTGCTACCCCACTTCCTTCTATCTCAGTTTACACTCTGAACATTATTTTACACATTTAAGTTAACCTTCTACACCTATTTATTAATTTTAATATATATTTGTATGTATTTAGGGAACAATAAGGACTTTTACCTTGTAATTTTGTCATTAAACGTCAAAAAAGCTAATACTCTGGTTTTTCCTTTAAGGTATTTTAGTCCAACTTCAAATTATTTAACTGAAATATGTCTTAAAGCTGTTATGGATTCTATGTATACGTTGTTTAACTTAAGGGCCTAAAAGTATATTACACATAACAATCATTTTATCTCTAAATTTATTAGTATGAAACACAATCTATATTTTTACAAACAGTTTTCCCATTAGGATATGCAGACTGTAACATTGTTTGTATGTAACGTTAATGATATGTTGTAGATTATAATTGGAAGTAAACTTATAACATACCTTTTAAAATTAATTTAAATGGTTTAAATCATTTTTGCCACCCGACAATTTGAATTTAGTATCTTTAAAGTGGCAGTTTTTCGTCATAAAAATGAAATGTTTAATATAAGTTAACAACAATAACTTTTCATTACTGTACGGTTGCTTTGAAAGGCAGACTAATGAGTCCATTAACTCGTTGTACCACCCAATGTGGAAATTAGCAATTACGTCACCACTGAACAAACAGAACATGGAGTAATTGCCTCAATAATTTTCATCGTCTATGATATAAATGCATTTAAAATAATTGGGTCCTGAATAGATATTGAACGTTCTTTGAGGTCTAAGGATATTTGTCATCCTTAATTGTTTTATTGAAAATAGTATCTTTAATGTAAAGCATGTTTTATTTCTCTCCCTATTCACACGAACAAGCAGTTCAATTTATTAATATTTGCTTTCTCTGTCAGTTTTTTTGTTTTCAATACGTATTAGGATATACATATAAATCTTAACCCATACGCGTTAATCATTCAGAATTTAAAAGCTATGTTTTAAATGGTTGATTACGACTAACATCATTATGTTCTTTGTTTTAAAAATCATTGTTGGTGATGGCGAGTTTATGTTATTCAAGGAATTTTAGCAGATATTTTCCATCACTTATAGTATAAGAAAAAGCTTACATGATGGAAAATGCCCGCAAAAACTCCTTGATTAACATACTTATGTATTTATTGATTATGTATTATGTACTTATATCGATCTTGGATACCAGGGGAATATTGGTGAAAACCGTAAATGAAATGAAAAATTAAACATGCAATGAACCTATGTTTATACCAGTTCTGCAAAAATCATAACGTGACAGTTGTATAGTAAGCTGCTGATTCTACGAACACAGCGACGTATTGTAGTAGCAAGCGAAAATACGTGCAATCGAATCAAAGACACTAACACACCATAAATGCCGTGTCTTCTCGATCTAATTCAAATTTTATTGTCATCGTAAATTATATTTCCTACAGGGTCAGGATTTAAATGGACTGAGAACATTACAGAGGGAAGGAAGTGACCGTAAAGTCGAGATTTGGTTCCGTGCAGTTTGTGGTTACCGGCATACACTTTGCAGGGAATGTTTAGAAATGTTCAAACTTGTTAAACTATATCGTCTACGGTATGAAAAGTGCTACCCTTACACTCATACGAGTACATAAGGATGCCCTTATTGTGTGATGGGGAAATGTAATCATTGAATAGTATTACATAAGAGTGTTTGTACAAGTATAACTGAAAACAATTTTAACTTCTATGGATTCGAAGTTCGTAGTCTTATACAAATTTAGAAATTGTTTTCAGTGAATTGATTTTTAAAAATATCTCGGTTATTGTTTCTGTTCCCAGGAGATATTAAAAGTAAACAAATTTTTAAAATGACCAAATATTAAGATATTCGTAATGATACATTAAATAAATATGCAACACTGCTGAATATAACATCCAATGATGCAAGGATAAGACAAATTTCATCTTTACAATTCACAAGTTTATTTTCACAATTTGTATAGTTTGACGTTACGTTTGGATGATAAATTTTAACTTTACTTCATTTTCAAACCATTATAAGCCACAGCCCGGAAGATGCTATAAAATATATTATTTGTCAAACTGTATAGAAAATTATTTATTACAATATAAATAATTTATTGATCTATACAACCTTTATTAGACCTAGATTATATTTTCATCTCTGATCCGGTGAATAAATTCTGTTACATAAATACATATTGCGAATTAGCAAGTAAAATTTCCTTAAATATTGTTCAACTGAACAACAATATTTAGTGCATTGAGTTTAATACCCCACTAAACGTACTTTTCCATATGCAACTATGTAGTGTAATAAATAAATTATATGAGATTATTATATGATAGCTTTTTAAAGTATTTGAGATCGATGAAGTATAATTATTAAATTGCTGTAAATAATAAAATTTTAAACGTGTTTTTATACAATTCAATACAATATCTATTCGATACTCTGCAAGTAACATTTCAATTCAGATGAGATTTGTAGACTGCCAAAGTAATTTATTAAACTTACGATGATAAACAAATGTGTATATCTTTTTTTAAAGTATAACGAAGTGTTTTATCTTTGTATAACAAGTTATTTTAACAAATTATTGTATTGTTTTATTATAAATTCAAGTATCAAGCCAAGCAATCGCCAATGATCAAGTTACTCAGTTCAAAATCACAAGGACCAGAAAGCGATTGATCTCAAACTTGATAACAATTGTTCTATGGTACTTAACCAATTTAGGATTCAACTTACACCTGCTCGTTCTACAGAGAATATTTACTCTGTTAAAATATAAATGCACAATGCTGTTTAACCAAATATGAATAGTTTAAAACTATATTTGAAACGAGAACACAAAACAAGTTTTTGTTCACTAATATAAAATAAGAAGCTTTTAATTTTTGTTTAACAGCTAAACAGCAACATCCAATGTTAAAGGATAGATCGCGTATATTCTAAATATGTTTGGCAAATTTGCGGTTTAACTATAGATTACCCATGCGAATGTGCCCAACTCTTCATTTAAAACTTCCTATTTAAAGCATTTTAAGTCGTTACAGGACTTATCAAATATCATGTGTAACAAATTTAAATTAATTCAGATTTTTTAACAAAAGTGGAAGTGATAAATCTAGGGGTTTGTCCCTCGAGCCACCGGAAATTGAAAACTCGGAATTCAAATTATTACGACAAACCCCAGGAAGGATAGTTAATCTTTGTTCCCAAAATTGTTTTTGTTTATGTTTGTCCAACCTGTTCAGAACTCATTAACATATCATTATGTCCAAACATAATACATTGAATTTTCATGTATTTAATATTGTTGATAGGTTCTAACACACCATAAACAATAAACTAAATATTTAGTAGTGAGTTAATACCAAATAATAATTATTGGAATTAACCCAAGACAGTATATCTACACTGCCTATAAGGCACTACTCATAAGCCCCTTAGCTTGTTTTGGTTAAACAGTACTTTATATTTATTTAGAAATTACAAAATATTTATTTCGTTAGTTAAATAACAACAAATATTTTGGCAAACGATAATATAAAATGTATATATATATTTCTCTAAACAACTTGTGACGTGTGTGTGTGTGTGTGTGTGTTTGTTTGTTTTTGGGGGGATTAGGAGGCCCCGGCATAGCCTGTTGGCACGTCTCCCCTCGGATATTGTGCAGCCACCGGAAAGAGGGAAAAGAGAGATGGGAAAGGTGGTAGGACGGGGTCAGTCTGCCTCGCTACAGAAAGGGATAGAAGACATTACCCAGCTCCCGGGATCTGTGGGTGACATAACCCTAGGACGATTCGCCCTCCAACCCAACGTTCTTCTGAGTCCACCAGATAGGGACCGCCATTGCATAGAGCCTCCAACCTCTCAGGGGTCGGGTGGCCCCAGGACGGTTCGTCCTCCAGCCCGGCAGACCGGAGACCGTCGGGTAAGGGCCTTCCTCCCAGGCACCCGTCCCAGGCTGCAAGGAAGACCCACTACTCGCTCCAAGGACTGGGACTAGACTGGGTATCCAGGCTCAACTGAGAGTCAAGCCCCCAGAAGAGACAAGGAGGAACCAAGGAAGGGAAGTTGGTCACACTAGCCAAAAGACTTAACAATACTGTGACAGTATTCATTTTGCTGTACCCGATGTCGACCTCTATACTAGTATAGAGACCAGTCAGAGAGCCGTCGAGGGCCACCCGTGACTTACTAATAATAACGCTTTTGGCAGTTTCATTCTTAATTCTGTTTTTGTTCTTTTTAATTTTACCTAAACCTTTCGATGTCACTTTGGACATCTTTATCGGTAGGAAAGTTATATAAACTAAACAAAAATTAAAAACAAACAATGAATCATATGGTAACTTACTAATAAATCCTAATTTAAATACTATAGCCAAACATTTGAATATATAAATATGGTGATCCATGGGGTGTATCTTTAATTTATTTCCTTTCGAAAATTGGAAGCCAAGACTTATAGAGTTTTTATCCATCTTTCCTATTTATATTTTCCTTGTGTTTAATTACTCCTATGGATTCTCTAAGTTTTCTTTTAAAACAATATTCTCCTTTATGCAATAATTTTACATCATCAAACTCTATGCTGTGTCCGTTTTTACGTGTGTGCTCTGCTATCGCTAAGGTATTTATTCTTTCTTTTTTATCGTCTTTGATATGCTCATTTGCTCTAACATTTACCGTTCTCCCAGTTTCTACAATATATACCTTTTATAAGTTATCAAATGATTCATTGTTTGGTTTTAATTTATTTTGTTTATATAACTTTCCTACCGATGAAGATGTACACAGTGGCATCGAAACGTTTAGGTAAAAATAAAAAAAAAACATATGTAAGAATGAAACTGCCAAAAGGCGTGATTATTAGTAATTATAACAATGGTGTCTTACTTAAGTTTAAGAACTGAAACTGTGGCTTGTTCCATTATTAGGAAGTATTATACTTTCATAACATGTTAATGAGTAAAATATAAATTGTTTACTCTCTATTATTTGACTTATAACTCTTAACTCGCATTTCTTCACTAAAGTTTCAATAGTTCAAAATACAAATGTCATTCATCTAAAATTTTTATACATATTAAAGTATCTAAACGGAGAAAACAATGCTTATACAACCTTCATAATTATTATTACTCATAAAGTAAACTGTAAAACTATCAATACACGTAATACATTCCTAAAATTCAAACATGATTTTGATTAACAGCTTTATGCTTTGATTAACAGCCTCGTTCTTCTGGGAGTTATCTGATAAGAAATCACTTTCCAATATCTCACCCCTCGCTGTCGCGGGTTATCAAGACAGATGTGTACACGGTCTGGTCATCCCGCGGGAGAGTTTGCGTGTTCCCAGACAACTCTCCCTGATTGACCTTTGGAGGTAGGGGAAAATAAGTGGAGAGGGGCAGGGTGAGGGGGTACTAGATATATCAGTAATACACACTGAGGTGGCAGCAAGGGTGTAAAATTCCAAGGGTGACCCGCAAAATTCCAGATATTTATGATGATGCACGTAAAAGGCTTTTTAGATTGTCATAATCCGTAGTGATCATTAATTTACTGATTTATTTTATTTGATATTTTGGAAACCATCACGCTATACAAATGTATACTTATTTTATTTTTTCGACGCCAACGGTATTTTAGTAAATACAGTACAGACAGGAACGTAAACAAAAATAATGGTGGTGTCAGTAATACTAAAATATATATAAGGCTAAACTGGACCAGTGGCCTTTGATTTAACAGTAAATTGTATTGTTTATTTGTTAAATAAAGTAAAAAAATATACTGAAACACATCGGGGAAGTATAACAAATTTTGTAAAATATTCACTAGACCATACAAAAATTAAAAACGAACAAGTAATTGTGATTATTAAAATATTTTAAAACTATTAGTTGTGGCAACTCTTTTTTGCAAACAAAATATATATAAAAAGAACTTGATCTCAAAATCACAGGTAGTTTTTAGAAAGACGCATTTAACCCATTGGCGTAGACATACGAGCAGGTCTCGTTCCTTACTTGTAATTTTATTAACGTGTGAACTGGAGTATAAAATTGGTGTTTTTAAATGGATTAATGGCATATTTTAATTAAAATATTGTTTTCTTTCAGTTTAGAGAGTCGCATTGGCACACACACAGTAGACATAAGTAAAAATTAGCAAAATCAGTGTTGACCATGTGCAAGTCTCAAAGATTTAACCGATCCCGTCAACTTCCAAGCAAGCCTGCCACCGTTAATTTTACTTGGGCCCTCCCACCAACGTTGCCACAGACCGGTTAACTCATTGAGAGTTGCACAACTGGTCAGTTTTGGTCGTGTGCGGGAATCGAACCCACGAACATCGTATCGCCACCTGGCCAAGGTGTTTCCACGACGTAGCCAACTCAGCTAACACGACCAAAGGCCTGACGGCGATATTAAGGGTTTTCAGTCAGTCCGCGCCCCTAGCGGATAGAACCGTAGACGCCCGCGGTCATTAGTTACATATTTTGCTACTAGAGTGCAGCACCAATCAATTCCCGTTATAGGCTACTACAAATAGAATACAATTACTACCTCAATGGGTTAAAACAAATACTAAATAGTTAAACAGCTAGTTACAATAGTAGTAGTTGTTGTATTAATAATATATGTCTACCGAAATTAAAGCTTTCGGTAGAAGTTGAAGTAAAAAGTAGAAGTTGAAGTAAAAAGTCCTTCGAATGTTTTGTAATGAAATACTCTTATTTAGTGTTAACTCCTTGATTTATTTAAAAAAGTAAGAAAATCCCTTAAGGATTTGCTTTAATTATAAGCTTTATAACAACTCCCATTGTCAAAATTGGGTTGCAAATGAGATTGTGCCGGTGGGACGATCTGATCTTTTCCATTGCTAGGAAATAAAAACTTAATATTAACAGATTTTGGCCTATTACATACGGTTATTGCTGCCCAATATTTAGAAAATGAAATGAAATGATGTATTTAATTTACCACATTACGTATACTGATATACGCTTCATAATAGTTCTTATAAAACAAATACATTTATTCACACGGGTCATTTATCTGACTAAACTAAAGCTAATTAAACTACATAGACGAATACAAATGTTAAATAAATAAAGGAAAGGTTTACAATGTCTTAATAGCAAAATATTTTAAAAACTCAAACACATTTAATATCTTTAGAGCCTTTTTAGACGATTCAGATAAAACCTGTGACTGTAAACCCCATTAATGTAAACTATTGTGAAAATATTGCCTGAAATGCGAATTAACAATAATTCTCAAACTATTGCTGGATTAACCTTATAAATAAGTTTTCTCATGCAATATTAAAACCTAATTTGTTCAATAATATTTAATCTCTTATTGTAACTAAACGTATACATTTGCACAATGATTTGCAATGTATATACATAAACATATCATATGTATATACATGATTGCACGTATATATTTAAAACAATTCTTGGGTTAATCACATACAAACAACTACTTAAAGATTTACAACTAATAAGCATGCGTGCATTTAATTATATTGAACATCGTTAGAAACTGCTATAGGTGGTGTTTTTATTCTTTGTTTTATGAACGGCTAAAATTTACCTCAAACAAGAGAACAATTCACCTTTAAAATTTAACTAGAAATATAACAATGCTGATTTTGTATCTTAGGAAACTTAATGAAGTGGTTTCGTTATAGCAAACGTGTGTAAAAGGTTTTTACTGTTGGAATGCGATTGACAAATTAATAGATTATAGTTAAAAGGTTTTTGGTCGGGCCTCTTGTTTGGAGGAACAGGATTTGATTCCTGTTTAGCAGTAAACCAAATGATCAGAGCCGTGTAAAAACAAATTATTACCAATCTTACCTTATTAATTTATACTTTTTTCGAATTTCCTTAAACCTATAATGTATATTTTACAAGGAACTACATGGCAAAACCGTAAATTGTTTTAACGGTGTAATAATATATGATATTCACTTCAATTTAATTGTCTTATTAAAACTCCATTTTTTACTACAAAATAAATTGAGAGGGTATTTTTACATAACAGTGTGATCGACACTTCTATTGAACGTACAATGATATTTTCAGTTATACATTCAAGTTAACATAGTTAAATTACGCATAATTATTAAAATCAGCGTTGAGTCCAGCTAATACCCACATACATACACTCACATTGCACAGCTCCGTGTACCAAGTAGTATTAATCTTGTTAGACGCTAATGGACTCCGCAGCTGCGGTTGCTTCCAGCCTCAATGACTGGCTTCTTCAACCCCTATGTTTCACCCCTGACGGCCGTGATCTTCAGAGACAAATTGCAAACGGATATTGTCACCCGAATCAGAGTATTCTCCAGTCTCACCGTATCAACCTTACACTAACGTGTGGCCTTCACTATAAATAAAACTGTTTGTTTGTTAATAAACTAGCTGCCATCGAACCCGGTTTCACTCGGGAAATAGACCTGTGACATGTGCTGCATTCTGTAGTTCATCCTTGGAACTACTACGAATTATTATCAGCTGTTAGAATTTTTATCAGCTCAAACCAAAGTGAATATCCATAAGAAAAACACAGGATTGGAACTTTGAATTCCCGTGTGGCCACACAGAAATTCGCTATGGGAATTTCTTGAATCCCTTTCTTAAGTGTTAACACCGTTATGGAAAGAGTATACGTGCCAAATTTCGTCGTTGTAGGTGTGAAAACTTTGGTATGGGGAATGATCGTATATATATATATATATATATATATATGTAGATTATAGGGAAGAATGAATTTCGTAACCAAGAAAACTCTTTGTATATAAAATCACATTTTATTTGCAAGCATGTAATTTAAGATAGTTCAAGTTTATAAATTAGTAATTTTAAAGGATGATCTTACCTACCGAACATACAACGAACTACCCAACCGAGGCTAGTTACGCGTTTGTCAGCAGTTATTACAGTTGGAAGACCTTTTTAATTTGACTCCGGTTGGAAAAGTTTTGTTGAACGATCCTCTTGCTCGTCAGCCACAGGATATGAATCCTTATTTTACAATGACATAATACGGAGAAATATTCCTTATAAGTTGATATTATGAATGCTTTAAACTGAAGATAATCATTTACCTATACAATATTTATTTTATGAATACATTTTTGTAAACAATTTGTATTATATTTATAATAAATAAAAAACAATGGTTTTAATTTAAATTAAATTACTTTAATAACTCTTTTGCCAATTATAAATAAAAATACGTCCTTTGGAGATGAAACCTAATTTTCATCGCTGTATTTTGTATAATTTTTGAGTAACTGTTTGCTTTTATTTGTGCTAATAATCAGTAAGATTCATAAAATATAACTCAAATACCAATAATATTAAATTGTTATAAAAATTAATCAATCATATTATAAATAGTTACATTAAACATAGCTATAAGATAAATCTTATTACATTTTATCATCTAATCATTGTTTTATAAAGATGCGCATCCGCAGTGGTGTTAGTACTAAGTAGGTTTTTAAAGGTGGCCTTTGGTCCAGGTTCAGGACAGAATTAATGTGTATTATCGATTTAGAACATAGCAAGGCTTATAGATCTAAAACGTATAGTATGTAGAAGAACAATAAATCTAATGAAATTAACTTTAGAGATCATGAAATAACGAACTTCACGGATTAACAATTTTTTACCTAAATACAAGCAACCTTAACCGATTAAGGTTTCAATATATTCACCCTGTTAAAACTGACAGTTTCTTAGTACTTAACAGGAAATAGCTGAAACATGGATAAGGGATTAATATTTATAAGTAATAAACATTTATATTATGATAGTGTAATAAGATATATATTTCTGTTTTGCTATTTGTTATTCTATATTTGTTATTTATGTTTTGCTAACATTTACCACCTTTAACTATATATCAAATCAGAAATACAAATTGTTTTGTTAAATTTATTATAATATTTTTCACGTGTAATACAGCTTAGGTACGATGCTTTATTTGGCAAAACAGGATATAGAAAAAAATTTGATTATTTCAAGATATGTATCTCAGCATTTTTTATAGATAATAAGCTGTTTATGGATGAATTTTTATGTTTTTCTTAATGTGAGATATTATTTATTTATATTCAGCGATACACAAATATATTCCTTCAACAAATGGTCCAACATAATGCTAGAGTAAATCAAGCAGGATTTATGAGAATATTGTGTTTGTGGAGAAACATCGGCCAATTCGTGTAACGGGTTTATCCAACAGTCAACAATGTCCCATAAATGTCACTGGATGCCATTGTTTTCGGGAGTTCAAAGGGGTTTATTTTTGTTTGTTTAAATTGTTTGCATTATAACTATTTTAATTAAGTTTTTAAGCATTATAATATAATTGTCAAATGTAATTTAAATGTATAGTAGTAATAATTTTAAATCTACGTTTAGTCCTTAGTTTTGTGGAATATTTATTTTATGTAAAATTTTTTGTTTTAGTCTAACTTTAATTAGTCTAATTAATTTAGTCTAACATTATTTCTTTGAAGTGAAAACCTTATATGACCATAGGTAAACTCTAAAACTAAAAAAAAACTTTGTTGAGGAATAATATTAAAATATGCCTTTAAATTGGTATTTGAAAATAAAAACTTTGTGTATGTAATTAATATTATATTAGTATAATAACCGACCCGTTGCAGCTTCGCCCATGTAAACTATGACAGTTGTGTATGCTTTAATCTGTGGTTAGCCCGTGAAACTAATACAAATCAAAATCAGCTGTTTGAATTTACATCAGCTCCAACCAAAGTGAATGTCAATAAGGGATACATGGTAACTTTGGGATCCAGCGGGGCGGAACACAGGGGGAATTTCGTAATACCATTTCTTAGCAAGCACCCAGGGCCAAAGAGGAACCTATATATACAAGTTTAACTCTGGAGGCCTTATAGTTATGGATATTTCGTGATAAGACAGTTAGTCAATGGTATTTTGATTTTTTGTATTAAGATTAAAATTTTTGGTAAATATAAAGGTGTTAAAGTTATAATTTCTTAATTATTGGCTTTCCTTCTAAAAAAACAGTATATAATTAGGTTCATGGTTATCATTAAAATTTGTTTTACCCTACAATGGTGGTATAGTATTTTAGTTGGCAAATGTATTTAATTAGTAAATCAAAACTTTTACATCTCATTAATTATGGATGGTTAAAATCCTTTACACTCTCTGTTAATACCCACTCCGCACTTCCATCTTGCCCGCAGTCAAAAGCTATTAAGGCCGACGTAGACCCATCCTACTAGGTCTCAAGGGGCAGATCTGGGTCAACTCTCACTGACTGACCAACAGGGGAGAGATTGAAGGTAGAGGTTAATTAGGTACATCCTAGAAGGTGCTACTTTATACTGCATTTACATGTTATTTACTTGTTCATGGAGAATGTATATAATCTTCTGCGTATTTTTATGTTTATAAATTACTAGGTTGTTTTTTCTATCTGAATAGGGGTTTTATAAGTCAGCTCCCCTTGCTCTTCTGATTGACTTGATCTCACAGACCGTAGGGGGTCTTATATTATTTGAATAGCAAATATAGACGTTTAAAAATCAACAATAAATACCTAATATTAAATAACATAAGTAAAATATTATAAATTATATGTTAAATACCTAATATTAAATCAAATAAGTTGAATTAAAGGTGCTAAGGGATAGTGCAGTTTCCAATCACCAGTGCTGCCAATACAAATCAAAAATTGTAGAAGAGTCTGTGAGATCGGGGTTAGGTATGTGGACTATGGAATATAAAGTTGTAATGAATTCAGACGTTGAAACCAAGGTGGAAGTGATAAATCGGGGTCCAGGTCCCTCGGGCCGACGGAAATTGAAAACTCGGAACTCAAATTATCTGAATAAACCTCACAAAGGGTAGTGGGGTAGCGTTTTGCAACTTATTGTTCTTATATTTTCCTTTCCAATTTGTGCGGGTGCAGTTTACATTAATTTTTTTGTGAGTTTCCAAAAACTCATATGTTCCGTTTGGATATTTAGTTAACATTATTCACAAATATTTAAATTACATAATCATATTCATCCTACAGCTTAGCAAATATTCCTTGACGTAATATCCTTGACGCTGTAACTATTCTGAAGGAATATGTGAATAAAGAGTTTCGTCTATTTTCTATTGAAATAATTGTATAATAAAAATTAAACACATTCTATAAATTAATGATATTTTTATAGATATATAAATTCAAATGAAAACCTAATCACGTTTTTCAATTCTTGTATACATTTTATGTATTCATATAAGTGTTTTGAATATTATTTTTAATTGCATACCAGTTTGAATCAAATTAATAAAAATAATAAAATCATAAAAGACTATATATAATACAGCTTGACGAATCGTATCGATTCCTTATGTTCATTTTTTATTAGGATCTTTTAGTCATTTGACCGTCCCACCTACAATCTATTAACACTCTTGTTTACTAGCTAGATGGATATTTCTAAACATAGACGTCGAGTTACGTTTATTTTTAATAAAGCTCGAGAGGTTTATTTTTTATAAACCTCTCAGGAAATGTTAAGGTTTGAATTATTGATGTTTCCCGAAAAGTCAAAAGGATTGCAGATTCGTGGAGCTTGGCAGTAGGGCTCAGAAGTTCTAAGACCGAAGACTTAAGTTTAGAGGAGCCGTACCTTCTTCAGTTGGCTTTTGAGCGTAGTTAATATATTTATTTCGGAAAATGTTTTTAAAACTATATACGGACGCTATAAAAATATAAATTCATCACCAAAAACAACGTATTCTGTATTCTGGTAACTATTTCATTACCATGATAATTTATTCATGATTTTATAGCATGTTCATAGTTGATGAGTGTAGTTTTCGTTGTATTCATTTGCTTTTATTAATATTCGATAATATGGTTTATTTTGGTATGAATGAAAAATTAAAATAATTATTTTAAAATGAAATTGGTGTGATTATGTAACAAAAAAGCGTTAACTGATAACTCAGTGTTATTATTATAATTGTTATTTAGATAAATATGTTTGTAATTGTATTCTGGCGTCATAAGTTTGATCATATTATTACTATTTAATATGATGTTAAAATAGTAGTATGGGTACTAATTAATTCCTATTGTAACTCACTCAATAGTTTATAAGACGTTTATAGCTCCATAGTGTATTCAATGTATTCATTTAATTTGTTAAGTTTTTCAAGAATATTAAATATTCTATGAAACCTAGTATTTTAAATACGAATATTGTGAATAGATAAGCGCTATTTAGATAATCTTTTATTTTGAATTTACATGTTGAATATTTTAAATTGAAGCTAAATTATTAGAGATTAATGTATAGTGTAATTTACAGTCAAATATTATATTGTGTCATAATGATCTTTTACATATGCTTCTTAACATTAACTTGTGTCGGCACTACCAGATGCCTTATTGAACAAGTGATCCATAAATTCTTTAATCATATTTACATTTCTGTAATTGCTAAACTGTTAGAAATCAAAGATTTGATATTGTGCTTTTTTGTTTTTATTTTTTTTTGTTCACAAAATTTCAATGAGCATGTTTTAAAAATCGTCTTTTGATTTATATCTGTTTTAAGGGGATAAATCCTGTTCTTGAAAAGCAATACGCCTGTTTTTCGTTTGAGTAGTTTATTTGTGCATTCAATATAAATCGAGTAAGAAAACAGAATCAAATCAATACATCTAATCAGGAAAAGTCTACTTTGACACAAAACCTATTAGATGTTTGTATACTTAATTGTTTAATTCAGAACTCACTAAAAAAAATGAATCTATGAATATTTTACAAAGAATAGTCTATTGTAAGATATTTGCGAACAAATATACTACGGTGCACAGTAGATAGGAACCAAACAATAAAAAGCAATATTATAATAAAAAAAGGTATACGCACAACCCGTTATACATTAAATACTTTTTGATCCGAAGTTGCTTTATCACAATTTTCAGCATTACGTTTAACGATTGCCATATCTCTCTGTGATCCCAAAATCCAGATAAGTCCAACAACTAAGGGCAAACGGCCCCAGGGCAAGAATAACGACTGTTTTATGGTAATCGTCTAATTTTAAGTTCTATTAGCAACGCTTTCCCGTCGTCCAATGAAGATTGTTCCGAACCATTCAACGGGTAAATTGGACCCTTCCGTAGAAATCAAAAAGATCGGTGTATCCAACATTTATATACATCTATACGTAATAAAGACTATGTTAGCTACTCCATAATGGATATCAAAAACTAAGACATAATTTAATAATTAATTATCTTAATATTTGTAACTTTCATTACATTACTTTCCAAAACACGTGGGTTAGTTAAATTAATAAGTTTACTTTCGTGGTAGGTTCAAAAACCCGACCCCAAAATTCATAAACTGTAAAGTTGGGTATTTAAACTGAATTTAATTCCAAGTGTGACCACAATTAATTAATACTAGTGCTAATATAAACAAGCAAGTACTATAGCATGCAAACCAAACAAGCAAATACAGTTGTTGTCTTCTAAAACTGTTATAAAACCCATATTAATTTATGTTGAATTGAAAATGTAACGTAAATTACTTAGAATAATATTATATTAAATACCAAGGCTTACAACCAACCTTTAAACAACAATATTAATCGAATCATTGAATATATTCATGATACTACTCTCAATGCTAATTAACATTAATTTAAAATTATATTCTTCAATTATTTAGATACACAACGAAATACATTAAGGTGGTTGTTAGGAATATTGAAATTAATACGCTGAGGAAATGTTTAATACGAGCTCAATAGCGACTGTTATCGTGAAATAAGTTTTAAATAATAACTTGACATCACAGTGCTCTCTGAACAAACTTTAAATTGCAGTAAACACAATATAATACTTCTATATTTAACTATGTTAGGTCATCTACAAATTTATGTTTCCAATTGAACTTATAACATTTCTTTCACATTTTTTTATTAAATAGGAGAAAGGAAAAAACTAATAAGTTTGGTAAATAGTTGTAATTATATTATTGCAGTAATAATCTGATTTTTTTCATATATTTTCCCTCAACTACCATTTACTGGTTTTTATTATATTCCATTTTAGTAAATTGTAATCCTAGTGATACATTACAAAAACACGCCTTCTTTTTGTGTTAAGTAATTCTGATCAATACAATCAAGTTGCCAATTCCAATAGTTTTAATTCTTATGCCAAGCCTATTTTGTTATCCGAATGGGATGGACAAACACAAATAATTAACACTCATAGTTTTCTACTTGTGATTACAATCTGTTTTAGAAACATTTTTAATCCTTTATTATATATATTTGTATCGTAAAACCTGTATTCTCTGCCTTTAATACAAAGTTAGAACGGCTCATTTTATATCTAATAGATTATTATAATCTTGTTTGTGACTATTGATACATTTTTATTTTATATTCTCATAATGTTCTTGGTAGGCAATTATTACCAAACACAAACACTTCGTATATAACAGCCTTATAAAATAAATAATATATTTATTAAAGTATCCTTACTTCCTTCAGGTCAAAAGACTGCAATAATCAATTAATTCACGTGGATTGATGATTGGACGAAGATGTGGCAGTTAAACAAATAGATGTCGTTAAACAGACATTGCGACCCTAATGTCTATCTGCGCATTAATGTCTTCAGCCAACAATCAAGACCAGGGGAGAACAGGGGTAGCAGATAAATCGTCTCTCGCGATAACTGTTGAAGTTTCTCGTTATATTGGGTGGGGAGCAATTGGGATCAATTCGATTTGCACATAACGGGGGTTATTCGGATTATTGTACAGGTTAACTATATTCTATGGCAAAATGAGGTGGTGTTTTTTCCGAATGAAAGGGAGCAGGTACATTTCGAACTTGACACGTTAAAAACTAAATTGTATAATGTGAAAGGATATAATGTATTAAACTTGAGTTTATCCAATAAAAATACACGTATATATATTTAGATATTACCTTTTATAAGATAAAAAAACATTTTGCTGTCCAATAAACACGGATATCAGTCTTAAGTAATAGTTAATTGGTATCTTAAATACCCTAAATTATATTCCTGAAGAATAATATTCGTCTGCTAATATTTGTATTATTAGTAGGGCTATACACCCCTACTGTTATTAAATCTCCCACATCTCTTAACATTAAGGCCTGGAAATTGAGGGTTTGGAATTTATACAATTATATCATACGTCGTTTAAATTGACATTTAAAATGTTTTAACTGGAGACAAGATAACATTATAATATGATTAATGAAATGCAAGTGCTGATTCCAATCTTTGTTTACACAGTTATGTTAAAATGCAGAAAATGCACACATTTTAACATAAAATGGTTACAAGTTTATCTCCTGGCATATACCACATTTAAACTTCGTTTTACATTACTGGTTAAATATTTTCTATATGTGGAACCTAGTTAATACAAATATTTTAATAATGAAGTAAAAATCCTGAAATAAAACTCTGTACTCACAAATCAATCAAAAATGCACAGACTATTAATATCAAATAATTTAGTAAGCCGTCGGCAGAGTGTAAAATATGGTCAGAAACCACGGCACCGGCTGAAATATGAAACTGAGATTTAGTCCTGGCATTTAAATGTATCAATTACTCACAGGACTAAGGCCTATTTATTTTGGCAGAGCAAGTTTATTATAAGAGACTACCAAGCTCAATAACAAATATAAGTCATAATAAAATGCCCATTTTAACTTGTATATAAAGATAAAAAGGTTAAAAATAGTTTTAATTTAATAATTTATCATACACAATTTTTAACATAATAACCCAATAATGTTTAGTACCAATATCGTAGAACTACATTTATTTTATAGCGTTGAAGAACAAATGATATGTTTTATATGTTAAAAACAACATAAAATGTGAATATGAAACGAAAATTTACCAAATGACAATAACGCAACTTTGTATAGTGTCAAACTACTAAATTTTTAAATGCGAAGTCATTAATAATGCGTACATTATCATTTAAAAAGTAATTTAGACAACAACTGCACAAATATGGCAGCACATGTAGCGTTGCCACGAGACACTGCTGTGCATTTATCGGTTATTGATGACAAAGTGCACCGTTGCGCCGTGTTTCAAAACACCGATAACAAAAAACTTCGTTAAACAACTTCACAAACTCTGACTTTGTGAAACTGTTTATAAGAGCTTTAGTCAAGCTAATGACTGCATTCATGAAAATTTGTTTTAGAAATTTAAAGCATCAAAGAGGAACATTCCGAAATTAGTAATAATTTTCTTTATATAATGTCCTGAAGAATATTTTTTTCCCTTTTAATCACAATACATTTATATAAATACTAATGGCTTGAAGGGGCCATACAGCCCCTCATCTTGCTTCAATACTCTACCAATCTGATTATTTTACTATTTACATGCTGAGGGAAATAAAACAACACATTTCAGTTCGTAAACAAAGTAGTCATGTAACGACATGTTTTAATATAAACAATTTTTTTTTAAATCCCAATGATTTTCTTATGGTGGAAGTTTTATGTCATTTCTCGTTTGCTGGTAACATTTTAGAATTACTGATATTTTTCCCGAGTCCCTGAAATCAATACCTTTATTTTGAGCCGTGTCCCACCATCCTGCGATTTGCCAAACTCCCTCAATTTTGAATTAATGATTTCGCTGACAGAATTATATATAAAGAAGATATGTTTGCCAAAAATATGTAACAACTAAATATATGTTTTTATTATGTGGAATTAAAAATTAAATTAATAACCAAACCCCTCACTTTTATGTTTGTGGTAAAACCCCAGTTTTTTAAAGACCTAGTATTTTAATTATCTCGACTATAACTAGCTAATTTAGTTTTATTAGTAACGACTTATTTATTTAATTGCTATTCGTTTATAACTTACCTATGCTAAGTTCAGGTATGACAGAATATAAAATAACATGAAATTATCATAAAACAATGTTTGGGTTTGTAACTGTTATATCAAAGGAATTATACAATACACAGCTTTACAGATGTTATTACTCAGTTTATCTATAAAATCTTTTTGATTGCATGGTTAAATAATTTAGATTTGGGTCCCATTGGTTGCTCAACATACATGTAAGCGATTGTAAAATTAGTACTAGCTAGCTGACTAGCATGGCTGTCTCGATTTTTCTTACAGCTTCTATTGTTTTTTTTGTTTTTTTTATGAAGTATTGAATTATACATTTGTGCCCTAAGTACACAATCACTTGAACTGATTTAAGTTTAAATGAAAGATTTAAGTCGTGGAATTACATACTGAACTGTTTAACGGTGTGTTTTTCATGATCGCCTTATCATTTAAAAGCCTGTTATTATTTTATGTAAGCGCTGTGTAATATGTTGGTAATATTATGGCCACAAAGTCTTGTTGTGGTGACTCAAAAACCAATCAGGAGCCCAAACTAAGCAATAATGTGGAGAGGTCCTTTTAATTCTAATTTCACGTCTACGTAAATCAGGTTCCCTCGATGGTGATTTGAATGAACACATTAGGATGTGGCATAGGGGAGGGAAATGGGACCTTAAAGTTGAGGCTTAAGTTCAGACCTCAACGCCATTGACTATTGATTAAACGTTTACAGAGACTGTTTGACAAAAGTTTAAACTTGTTAAAAACTAAGTTACAGTCCAGTACATATAGAGAACTCTAATACATTTAGGGTATGCATATCATGCATAACGTTGGCCCCAATCGGAACAAGATGAGCACAGTTTGATAGTTTTATAAACTTTAACATAGAGTTGTGCAGGTTTCATAATGCTATATTGTAATTGTTACTTTTAATTCAGAGGAAACAGGATTTGCTTCCAGTAAAATTATCGTTTAACACATCTATCTTATCCGCCTTTCTCTAGATCCTGAATTGTTGCCTAGGCCAGTTTGTTTGTGTTTCTTCGTGTTATTGTTTTGTACTGTATTGCCAGGGTTTAATATTTTGTTTAAGTCTTGCACTAAAAATAAGGTGTATAGTTCCCATAACACCTTAAACAATACACATCCTTAACGTTTAGACTCTAAATGGCACAGAACACGTGTTTATGAAGTAGTAATGAATAAAACAAAAAATAATATACATAAGTTAATTTTGTTAACAATGTAAAATATGTAAGAAGACCTTGAAGTATACAAAATTGTTTTTAATATTCATAATATCTAAAATAAATTGAATAAAGTAATAAAATATTAGGCAATAAAGTATTATAAGGTTGATAACTTGTAAATTAATGCATCTTTAGTTATTAATTGAAATAAATAAGGTAAATAAAATAAGATTAAAAAAATAAACTGAAGAATGAAGAAAAGTAATACAAATTTAGTGTTGATAAAATAAACCGTTTAAATTAAATTATAATTAATATATATTCGATGCTTCATAACAAATTATCATATTAATTATAACTGTAATAGATTATTGAATACTAAATATAATTATTAAATTCGAAAACTTATTTTGGTTTTAAAACGATATTTATTTGATACCTAGAATAAATCAGGGTCCTATAACGCGGGCTATACCATTCTTTGTTTTTGGCGCGTTGCCACCGTGACCCCCTCCCATCCGGCCGGACAGCGCTGACGTCACTGCACTGACAGCCACTCACCACCCGCTAGGCGCAAATTCTAAATGAACACTTTTTCTCAACAGATTTCTTCGAATCTGTGCGTCTAAATCTATTGTCCAAGGGCCCTTCTGTTCCCCCGTTTCCTCTCGTACACGTGACCTGATCTTTTTTTTAACATCCTCAAATGTAATCTTGGTTTTTGGCTCAGAAAGTGGAAAGTGTTTGCTTACCCTGCACAGTGACCTTGATGAGTTTATTTACTTGTTGTATTGTTTGTAGTGTTGTAGCGGTATGCGTGTACTTGTAATTGCCATGAGTTTAATTATTTGTTGTTAATGATTTATTTTTCACCACTATTGTTTAAGATTAGTTTTAATCCCTGAAAGTTAATTATTAATAAACTCCGCAATTATTTTAATAAATAATAATAACAAATTGTAATAATAATTAATTAATAATAATTTTTAATAAATTTTAATAAATGATGACAAATCATGTACATACTAGGCACGTCCATACTAAGTATGACGAGCATCTAATTATGGGACATAGGACGCATAAGGATACATACAATAAACCTGTGTTATGAAATAATTAACACATTTGTATTTAAAATATTTAACTACGTTTATATTTGTTTTTACTAAGTGTGTATTTGATACAAGTCTGTTTTTATTTATAGCAGTCAAAGTACTAACAAGAATCTCAAAGGTACAAACAGTACATTTATAAAGTTTAATCATAAGGAAAACTATTCTTGTTGGAAAATGCGTGACTATCCCAGAAACTTTGGGAGGTATGATCTCCGTGCCTAAATACTGAATCTTCAGGCATCACAGCAAATACAGTGTTTACTAATTGGATAATCGAACGAAGTGAAGTTTATCCTTATACATAACTTTACTGCTTGGACTGATAAGAGAATCAACTCAACTGGCGTGTCTGTGACCAAAATAACTCGAGAACGCCTCCACAGTTAAACTTAAAATTTTCCTGATAAACTTAACAGGTCAAAATATCGGTCGAGTTCGTTATTCAGATAATTTCGTTCAGTATTAATAAAATTATCTTAAAACAAAATTTAATTTTTCTGCGTTAGAATAACATTGGAAGTCATTTTAGTGGTACTTGAATCGTTAAAATTTAGCCGACGTCTATGTTTCAACAGCAGAGTAACAATAGTTAGTTTACTAGAGTATACTTTGTTATACTGGATAGCAAAAGGTTTTTTACAAAAAAATCACACCAGAGAGATAAATCAAAGTATATTTTTAAGTTGTGAGTGTATTTCTTATTTAATAAAATTATTAAGTGTACGTTATTAAAAAAATATCCATACAGTTAATATTCCCTTAGTATGCCTACTCTGTGTAAATATCGTCAGTTGTCGGAGGCGACGAGTTAACAGTGGCAGACGACGTGTGTGGCAGATCGAAAAACTCAAAATAACTTTTCAAAATAGATGACTTTAGATACTGAGATATTAACTTAACTTATGAAATAGTTTGTTTTATTACATTGTCTTATACATTTGGTAGTACTGTGATTGTCTTTGGAAAAAGTACAAAGCCTCTATTTGTCCACAAAGTTTGATCAAGTTAGTCACAGTAAGCGACCAACCTTATATTTATTTTGTAGGAAAATTATTTTCTAGGTTACATTTTCACAAATTTTGTTAATAATAATAATTTTCTACATTACCTAAAATACATTACCAGTAATGTTGTAGCTAACCACAATAAAAGCTATAGACTCTTCTACCCAAACAGCCTTTTTCGGAAGGTTATAATGAATGATTTGACATAGCCTAGAGTTGGATTACAGTAAGAGTAAGCCGACATTAAACTGGTAATACAACCAGTGGTTATCGGAAATTATTTGACATATCCTAAGTTTCGATTACAGTGAGCTGTTTTCATCATAAACTAGGACCTATGGCTATGAAATGTAGGCCTATAAACTTAAGCTACTTGCCATTTTAGAAGTTTCATATACGGTCCTGGACCAACCCATGTTTATAGCATTTAATTTCATGATAGCCTAGGCTTTTGAAAGAATATATTGAAACATAATTTTGTCATCTAAATAACTAGACCTGACGACTTATTGTTAATCCTTAAGGTAATTTTTACTATGCCTATAGAAATTGTTAGATTAGTTCATTTAGGAAACTCGCTGTTCTCTTAAAAGTTAAATTAATCACAGTGATAAAGTCACTGCCTAACCCAAAATACTCTGTACTACGATAACGCATCCATGCCAATGCTAACAACAAACCATGCCTGAAACTTACAATTTATTTTAAAAATAAATACATTTACGGATTTATACAACATTTCCTTTGATAAAAACAAGTGATAAATGTGTGAATAACTTTCTTCGAATAAAAGGTTAGATTTGTGACGGGATCCGAACCTGCGACCTTTCACTCTGAGAGCCTGTGCGATACCCACTGAGCTACCGCGATAAGTGGTTTTTCGGGGAAAAGTGACTATGACTATAGCTATATAGACGTAAAACCCGGATTCTGGCAGCAGTTAAATGATACCGGAATGTATTCTGATGATGTTAATCAAATGAGATCTTGAATTTTTTTATGAGACTCGATTTAAGTTTGATCATGTGTTTCGATTATCCTTATAGGCGAGTAACGGGCGTACACCTAGTATTGTATAAGCAGCTTTTTTATATCATAATTTACAGTAAAATCTTTCTGGTTGTGGTCTATTTATATTTTCATGAAACCCCATTTATAGTCGTATACTCATTACAGAAAAGCTGCATAATCTGGTCAAGGTTTTTCTTATGGAGGATGACTGAAACTTTATATATCGCACAACTTTACTTCTTAAGCACAGTATTAAGTCAAACAAACCTTCATTGTAAAATTAATTAATTTATCGAGAGCATTAGGTACCGGTAGCCATGAATTACATTACACTATCTCATTCACAAAAAAAGTATTACCGAATAAAACTATTATTTTAAAACAGTAAATATCCAGTATCAACACGTTACAATTCGGGTAACTCCTGTTCTTCAAACTTGTAAACATAATGTTAGTTAATTGTTGCCATTGCTCGAACATACAGTAATTTATTGGATTTTAATATTAAACATTATTTACCCATATGACAAATGCAAATCGTAGACGAAAAATTAAATTTAAATTTAATTCAGTGAAATCTAGCGGTTGCATATAAACATTTGACGAAGAGTGGAATATCAAATTAATTTTTAAACAGTTGAATCTTGACATTTAGACATATTTCATAATGAGTATGTTTGGTATCTATATAAATATAAAATAAACTATAACAGGTGAGTATTTCTTTACATTATCTAAGCGCTTCATTTTGCTTTAGGGAAGTTGTTTCTTAGTTTCTCGCATAATCTCTCATCGCTAATGGAGGACGTTTGTTGTTTTTAAAAACATCCTGTGACTTAAACTACCTTCCTTTATTAATAAATAAAGGAAATAAATAAATAAATAAAAATAAAAATAAATTGATCAAAATCATTCTTATGATCACAGTATTTAAGTTGTTTTCATATATGCCGATGAAAAACTAATGTGTTTTTTAACGTGATCCATTAACAACTTAACACAAACCTCTTATTTATTACTAAATAGTTTTATAAATAGTTCAGATGCCAATCCTTTTGAAAACAATATCGCAATAAAGCCTGATTCATCTATAAAATAACGATGAAGTCCTATAATCATGGTGTCTAATATATCACAAGTTGCAGCCGTGGAAGTTGTAGGGAGTAAAGCACTGGTAGCACGGTGCTTCGAGCCGGCTATCAGCGCGGTGACGTAGCGGGTCACGTGACAGGGAGGGTCCGCTCTTAGGCAAAATGTTACGACACTTTTTACCTGGCCCTGGAATAAATACTAAAGTAAGTGGAACCAATTTTGTGTATTAGTCTATTTATAAGTTTGAACTATATACATTTCAAACAATGTTTACAACATAGCCATTAGAATGTGATAATGAACGTAAGCCTGTTACTTCCATCATATTGTACATGAACTAAGATTACTGTCAACATATTGAAAAAGAATTTAAATACATATTTGGTTTAAGCTAGGTTGCCAAACATTAAATAACATAGTGATAAAGAAAGGTGCTACAATGTATTATAAATAATAAATATTATATTACTTTATTCTTGATTAAATATTTTTTTATAATTTTACGTTATTATCTAACTGAATTCTTAATCGTTAGTGCATTGAGATAATGTATTCACCAAAATACATTTTACAGTAAAATTTAATGGAATAACTAAAAAATAAATAAATAAGGAAACCGGTCCAGGTTTTAAGAAATAATTTAGGTCGATAAAATTAATGATATTTCTCATTATTATTATATTATCTAACGCATGTTACTATTAGTCCTAGTGGAAAATTAAATATAAAAAACATGTTAGTTATTACTTAATAAGTTTTAAACAATGCTATGATTGATATGATGATAGTTTAAACACGTCAAATGTAACGATGGAAATATAAAATAAATTGTCTTATAAAGAATGATTTTTTACAATCATTAGTTATATAAGATTGTTCTTCTCATCTGATTAACGTTTCGTTTTAGCTCAAAGGCAAGATATTCTGCAGTGTTAAAGAGCGATTGGTCTGAAACAAGAATAACGATTGATTTATGACAATCGCCCTATTTAGAACTTAACTTGCAATACCTTCACTATCTTCCACAAAATATATAGTTTTATGCTAATATAGTTAGTATATTATATTTTAGAACGGGTAACATTGTGTAAAATACATTTTTAAAATTTTAAATAAAGTAAATGACTTTGCAATAGAACACCTAAAACGCATTTTTCTTATCGATGTAAAAATACCTTCTGGTTCTAGTCCCCTTCAAGATTACCTACGATTACATTCGTAAATACGTGTTTTCGGAATTCCAGCCATAATGATTGTAGGAGTAAGTTACTTTTGTTAGACACTAGACAATTTCAATGGTATTTAACATGTTTATTTTATACTTTGGTTTTGTATACGAGGTAATATATAAAATATATAGTAAGGTAAAAGAGATGTTTTTAGAGGTTTAATAGTTTTATTCCTCAGATATAGTGGGATATATTCATAAAAATACAAAGATTATTGCTGTTATACCCAAGGTTATACCTGGCCAAAAAGTTTGATGAGAATATTATTTGGTATAACCTTTTAATGAATGCAGAAGTTGTTATAGAGACGGAAGTGATAAATTTGGGGTTTCTTGTCCCTCGAGCGTCCGGAAATTGAAAACTTGGAATTCAAATTATCTGGTCAAACCCCACAAAGCGTAGTTGAGCTCTGTTCCCAGTTGCCTTCGTTTATATTATTATTTTTTATTTTTTATCACATTATCTGTAGCTTAATTATTAGTGAAAACTGATGAGTTGTCTAAACATTTAGTTTGATATACATCCATTTTTACTCACATAAAACAATGTTATTACGTGAGAAAGCTTAAGTTTATTGCATTAATACCCCTTACACTACGATTTAAGGCAAAAACTAATTCTCTTAAACATAATTAATACAATTTAAATAAATAACATCTTCTAATTACAGAAGCAGTTTGGGAAACACTCACAAAAACATTTCCAGTCGTAAAAGTTCATAAAAACAAACACACACACGTCACAAATGGTACTGAAAGAAAACCCACTGAAACAGGACTAGATCTTTAGTTTGTCATGCGTTTAACATATTTATATAAAAATATCAAGGTGGGAAAATATAATGAAGATAATTTACGGTGTTGTAAAAAAAGCCACATAGGGGAATACATAAATGAGTGGGTCAATAACGTTTTAAACCTACAACTTAATACTTAAAAAATATAATGTGAAACATATCAAGTGGTTGGAGCACATAGGCCCATCGCTGTTTATGAACAAAAATGTAAATGTTAATAATTTTAAGAGTTAAATTTTACAAAAGTGTAGTTTAATATATATTTAACCTCAGAGTAAAAAAGAATACAATACATTATGTATTAGGAATACTTTGAAGAAGTAACTACAGGTGGTTTTATAATAAAATGCGATGATATAATATAAATTATTTAATTTATCTCAAAGAAGTAAGAAAACCCCCGAAGGATTTGCTTTAATTATAAGCCGAATAACAACTCTCATTGTCAAATAATGTTTGCAAATGAGATTGTGCCGGTGGGACGATCTGTTAGTGTTCATCGCCTTCCAAACCTAATAACAACAAAGTTGGGCTAATGAAGCTACTTCAATGCAATATAAATAATTAAGGGAAATAACCATTATTAGTGATTATTTATTATAATGTTTCATAATATGTAAAGAATTATTTTGTTGTATATATTTCTTGTAAAAATAAAAAATAATTACAATTAATTAATGACATTTTTGTATACTTATAGCCATTTTATATTTTTCAACGGATTGCCAACGGAACATTACATTGTTAAAAATTTGGTCTCTTTTCAAGCTAAACCAACACTGACATCTTACAATGTTGCTTTTGGGTTTTATCAGAATTTACAAGGTTTTTTTTCAAACCGCCTAGTCTGTTTATAGTTTTACCTATATCGGTACATTTTATTGCAAAGACATATGCAACACAATTGTAAAAATGAGTACGTGATTAATAAACCATAATGAAATCCACACGACAGTCGAATTTTTAAGCTTAACATTTTAAAAAGAAAGGTAATAAGCATAATAGATGGATGAGTGTATTCTTATTTTATATACTTTTTTAACTTCCCCCTCTATGCACTAAAGTTATTTAACTGCATAACATTGCTAGTTCATGCAATGTAAGACCGCTAACATAATGTAAATCGTAGTTATCGCCTCTCCAACTCCATGGTCTCACCCTTTCGGCCGTCGTACTGTTGATGGTAAAGACAAAAAAATCGATATTGTAAGTCAAAGGTACGTAATTTTTCAATTATCATTTGTCATCTTTACACAAACTGGTGATTATTATAAAACAAATGTGGCATCGCTGTTTATTTACGTGTAATAATATTTAAAAGTAAATAGGCAGGACATTTGTGTAAGCCTCTTTTTACATATTTTACATATGCCACTGTTCGGTAATTCGCGTCCGGCTGGAACGATCAATTTCGAGTTAAATGTTTGTATTTTATCTTGCCTCGTACTGTTTTTCATGTGTTGTGTGTTATTTGAAACTATGATGCCTTCAACATGAAATAAAGCTTGACATCAAGGGTTTGATAATGGACTTTTAAGGTAAAAACTCGAGTCACCATCGTGTGAACAAAGAATCGACGACGGAATAAGGTTAGAAACCTGTTATATTTTTTATATGAATACTCTGAAATATAAAACTAACAGATACCCAAACAAAAATATACTAATTAGAATGTAATATTATGTTCTTACCAATAAATATAATCCTGAGGAATAATTTTAATTAAATTATCTAATCAAAACACTAATTTAAATTGGAAGATTAAAATTATCAGTTAATTAAATGATAAACTGCGTGTAAACTGATAAACGCTGATTGATAATTTAAAATACACCCGTTGGCAGTGAAAAACGAGTTTAAATTTACATTTTTGTTTCACCATTCCCACGATAGTATGATTTTGTTTTTGTGGAAATGGTTAAGACCGTTTTACAAAAACACCCTAATATAACAAATGTATGAACATAATGAACCTAATGTATTTACATAGAGTAAATATTTGTAATAAATGGAATTGATAAACGTATATACGTTAAGTATTTATCCAAGCCGTTTCTAAGCTATTTATACAAAACTTAACAACTTGAAACGAATATAGTACACGATATTGTGATATCTCAGTTATTTTTTTCTATCTATACGGTGTATAATTTAACGTTGTACGGTAAAAGTATAAACTTAATTATAACTAAATGAACGACTATATAGTTAGTTTAAAAGTGTTATTCTTATGCATTTCAATAGCTTTACACACCCAATCACTCAAGCATTCATAATATCCAAACCAAAACACTTGGTCCCTAAGTACTGGGATTCTCCTTATCATATGATTATGTTCGTAGGAGAGACATACATTACTTTTGGTTTCATAACTAAGAAGACGAGGTCTTAAAAAAATGCCTTTAGTTAACAATATATTTTTTAAAATAACTTTTTGAGACCTCACTGTAATCAACTTTTAGAATAAAAAAGATTTATCACTACTTCGAGGTTGTTCCTAAGATTCCAGTAATTCTAATCGTTGAAAATGATCAGTTGTTAGATACCATTTTTAGGTAAACTTAAACTTTTTTAAGAAATTAATTAAAAACACTTTTTAAACATGGCTTAAATACTTTTTTGTTATATATTTACCACAAATGTTATTATTTCAAATATAAATTATACAATAACAACTCAGAGATAATTTTGTTCAATGCAGCTTACAGCGAGTCTTTAAACATGTAATAAAAGTTTTAATTAATCGTTAATAGTTTTTCCATAACACTTTTGTTATTCTGTTTTTTTTTTTTTTTTTTTTTTGTAAATTAGACATTCAAATTTTTCTATATGACCTAATATTTTTGTACAGCAAATATTCCTTCATAGCCACAGCAGATTATCCAGGATTTATTAGGATGTTGTTCTAGTAAAGTCACATAGGCCAATTCGTGAAATGGTTTATCCAACAGTCAACATTTTCCTATAAATGTTGCTAAGAGCCGTTTATTTCCAGTGCTTAACTACTTTTTTAGGGCAGAGTTGTGCAATATATACTTTAAACAAGTCTTACTGTGTTTTAAGATTAGTAAACGTATTTATATATTATCTTATATAAATAATAGCAGTTATCCTCGTTATTAAAATACTGGAAAGCACAATGAGTAATGATTACTTATGAGTAAATAATTACTGTTCAATTTGGTGTAAGGTTTTAGTTTCAAAATGATCTTTTCACTGACACTTAACTGACTATTCCATGGAAAATTCGTATACTTCATTGATTTTTAAATTAATTAATGTAATATAAATATATGTATTAATAATTTGCATTTAATATAAGAAATAAGTAGAAAGTGTAATAAATGGGGGATTCATTTTGGTTTTAAATTATTGAACAAATTAAGGGAAGGAATTTCCTACTAGTAATAAAATTATTTTTTAACAATTTAAAACTTTTGATTGTTAAAAAAAGGTCAATGAATAAGTAAAACTAGATAATCTCACATTCATGTAGTTAGAGAGATTATAATTTTAAGAGTACATTTGGATTAGGCAGTTTAATTTTTCAATGAACAGCCGTACAGTCTCTCCTATTGTCTGTATTACTTTCAAGAGTTATTGTTCTGTAATATATACAGTTTGTTGTAGTTTAACTCTTTTATATTACTATAATAAAAAAATTATATAAATGGATTTTGTTAAATATAATTTATATTGCATACATGTATTTGCTCCTAAGTAATTAAAAAGTATTTGAATCATACTATGAAATAGAAGCGGAAGATCGACATAGCGGCTTTTGTTCCTTAAGTCTTAAGGCCCTCCTTAAATATTCCTGAGCCCTTATAATTTGAGTATCGTTCACGAGCTTCCTTTTAGTTAGGTTTTAAAATTGTTTAAAATAACAATTACAAATCAATTACTCTCTAAGTAGCACTGATCGGTAAATTAAAGATATTTGTTGATTAGTGCTGTAATAACAGCACGATTTCGAAATTACTACATGTTCAAATTATTCTTGTTCTTTGATGTAATATTTAGAATATTGTGTCAATAATTTAAGTATATGTACTAGAAAATCTTCTTATATTACGAATGGTCAAGATTATCCTAAATCATACGGATTTTGCCTGTGGGTTTATGTATTAAAGTAAAATATCATATTACTTTAATTTATCATGGCAAATTATACTGTGATTAGCAATGAATAATATAACTCGGTTCATTAGCACTACCCAAAAGGGCTCCTGAAAGTCACTGTAGTTAAACATTTTGATAGTAATTATTTCTTAGTAAATGCAATTCAATTGAATATATGTATTTCTCCACATAACAGACTTCAAGGCAAACATTAACAATACATACCGTTAAATAAACATGCAGTTTAGTTTTTCATTAGGAAAAAATATTCTTTTGCTGTTGCTTGCAAGAGGTTGATAGCCTATTTCTTGTCAAAAACATGTTTAATTAAATTAGTATGCTTACTTAGTCTGGTCTTAGTACTTAATAGCTTTGAGTCTTGCCATGAAAAAATATTACTAACGAAAACTTACGCACTGCATCGCAATGGTGGTGTTATATATATATTAATGAAAAATTCTAAAATAGTTTGATTTTAGAGTCATTATATTTGATCAATTGTAATATATTAATTAAGAACAGTTTAAACTAGCTCATATTAGGTTACGTATACATATCATATTATTGTGGTAGGCAACCACAGAGTATATTCTAAAAGCAATCTGTTAACACAAGCCATTTCCCACTATCGTCTCCCTAGCTGTCAAAGCCATAAAAACCGATGTGGACACATCCTACTAGATCCCTGGGGATGGTGGCCCTTACTGGGACACCTCTCTGACTGACCAAGGGGGAGAGATTGTAGGTGGTGGTGACGGATACATACTAGAAGGATTTATACTCGTATATCCTTCTTTATTTTGCAGGTAAAGGAATTGTATATTTTACAAAGTATTAATTTTCCGGTTAATTTATTTGTTTACTATGTGTGTCAAAGAGATTTACTTTCAATCCTGTTTCCAGTGAAATTTTTACAATATAATCAATTGGCAAGTAAATATTTTTTGTATTGAGTTTAAACTGTTATTCTTGTTTTTAATTTTCTTAGCAAGGTGTTACGGAAATAAATATTATCCACCCACTGATTTTCCTACCAAACTTTTGTTCGAGTAGGGTAATGGCTACCAGTTGTATCCAACGTTCACCTATATTATGCCCATATTAGAAAGCTAGATTTGTTATTATAAGATATATCAAGATCCTGAGCAGATTGCTCAAAACGTCACTAACGTTGTAACGTACTAACAAGAATTTTCAGATTAAGAGCGATTCCTTTCAATTCGTTACTAAACTAACCAAAATAGTAATAATGATCACATTTACCACTGTAGAAACTCCTGTATAAATCCTCTTCAGTACATTTATCAATTAAGCGAAAAATTTTCTCGAACTTTGAAATTATAAACAAGAGTAATACGAATCTCTCAGATGACTCAGACAGCAGTAGTTTGAGTTCGTCAGTTTATGAAATTTAAAGTTATAATGAATTCAGACGTTGAAACCAAGGTGGAAGTGATAAATCGGGGTCCAGGTCCCTTGGGCTGACGGAAATTGAAAACTCGGAGCTCAAATTATCTGAACAAACCTCACAAAGGGGAGTGGGGCAGCGTTCTGTAAGTTATTGTTCTAAGTGTGGTTCAGTACAACACAATATTCATTATTTGGATTTTAGTATAAAACAACTACCCAAATGTAACACATAGTCTGCAAACATGATTTTGTATTGATATTTATTTGTAATTAATATATTAGCCAGTGTTTATTATACGTTTAGCACTCGGCTGCAATAAAAGTTGAAATAAATACGATTATTTCAATTTATATATAATTTACATATATAACTAGTACATGATTAGGATTTTTTTAATCCGTTCGTTCTTGATTATTTAATATACTATTTAACCCTTCAAACGTTTTTACTCGAACGTAATCAAACCACCTGAAAAACATTAAAAATTTGTTTGCTGATGTATTAACGTATAACTAAATAATAATAACACATTAGGGGCTAATACGCTTTGTATATGAAATAGTAGATGTTTGAAATAATAATTTTTCTGAAACAGACAAAATAAGCGTATAATTGTAACTCTTGTAAAGAAGGCATAGGAATTTTAAAACTAAAGAACAAAGTTTTAGAAGCCGCACCTTAAGTTTGGCTTCTTGATTTTTTTTTTGTTCTTTTGAGAGGAGGAGGAGGAAATGCAATATGCACACCGGCAGCTACTGGTAGTGTGGGACTCTCACCCACTAAAAAATCCCCCTTGGCACCGAGAGACTAGCCTGAAACCGTTTGGCACATAATCAAGGCTAGGTCACTTGTCTCTAGCCCGTTAGGGACTACTCAGAGGGCTGAATGTCAATCAAGCCGATCGAGATCGGACTTCTTCGCCTTCAGTAGGGCCTCGACGAAGCGCGCCACCCGGTTCCAGGGTTCATCCCCACGAAGAATTGTCTCCACAACTGTGCGTGGATCAAAGGACCGACCTCAGATACCACAGACGCTCGGAGGTTATGCCACCTGTCGTATGCAAAGATGGTGTGCTCTGCGGTATCGGCGACATCTGGACAGTATATACAGTTGGGACTGTCCGACTTCCCTAATTTGTGGAGAATTTTCTGATATACCCGTGACCCAAAAAAAACTGGGTCACGTAGTACCCCACCTCGCCGTGCTTTCTCTCTGTCAATGTGCGGACGTCCGGAATCAGTCTCGTGGTCCACCGACCCCTCAACTTGAACTCCCAACTGGCCTGCCACTCAGTAAGAGTGCGCTCGCGTTCTTTAGAGGCGACGATCGCTCTGTCAGCCTCAAATCTCCGGCGGTGGATTGCCTGTCACTCGCGTGCCAGAAAATGGACGGGGATAACCCCGGCAATCACGAAAATGGCCGGCTCGGAGACTGTGCGATACGCAGATGGGACTCGCAGAGCTCCTGCTCTCTGAACGCGCAACAACTGGTTTCTGTAGCACTTCTTACTGAGGGCATGAGCCCAAACCTCGGCTCCATACAGGAGGACGGAATTGGCTGAAGACATATAAGACACAAGCAGCCGACGCTTGCTGGAACGTGGTCCGCCCGACGTTGGCCATTAGCCTACCGAGGGAAGCGAGCTCCTTGGCGGCTTTGTCGGCGGTGCTGGATCTGTTCGCCGAAGCTCATCTTACAGTCAGAAAGACCCGTGAGTTTTGTGAAAAAAAGACCGGGCTATGGAATTTATCGGAAAATTGAGTTTTGAAGAGGAAGCGTGAAAAAGAACTGGTTTGCCCCCCCTTTTAGTCGCCTTTTACGACAAGCAGGGGATACTGCGGTCCATTCTAACCCGCACGGGTTACTTCTTGATGTAGTTAATAGTTTTTTCAACATTAATGAATATTATGCTAGCAATCTATTATTTACATTATGCACTCATAACTTACCACTAAATTTATCATAACTCATAATTTAATTATATATATCGTTAAGAAAATAGTTCAATCATGAATGAATATTGTAAAACAGATTATGAGTTATATGAAAATGAGTAGAGTATATAAAATCGTATTTAACAGGGTGAATATAAGATATATATTTGTTTTAAGTGACATTTTTAGTTATATCACAATAACTCAAATGTGTCTGTATAAAAGTAGTGTGAGAACTTTTATTTTCTCACCTTGCATGTTTACATAGACTCCGAACTTTTATGATATTACAATACATTAAATATTTCACTATTTAAGAGTTACTAGCAGGTGTACCGTTCTTCGCACGAGGATTTATCAGGACTACAGCCAGATGTTTCAAAAGTTTATTTACATTATAATCAGCTGACTATCTAAATAAAATTTAACTCCATAAGATTAACATTGAAACTTAGAAAGCCTGCGGAGCGAAGTTCTGAAGATGAAGGTTTTTAAAACCTGCAAATGATACTCCTAGAGAGTAAGAGCTTTTCATTGTTACTAAACAGGTAAAAAAATAATAGTTTAAGGCGTCTAAAATCGCCAAACATAAATCGAGAAATTATTTTAATAATATAGATAGTTATGCCATCTACTAGAATGTCCTGAAACATATTAATATCAGTGATTAAAACTTAAGTTTGGGTTTTTGAGTTGAAAGTTGAGTAAAGTTGTCATATGAATCAGTCTTGTACTTTCTGAACTATTAATTTTTGTTAAATGAAAACAACAATTCAAATATGATATAAATTTAAAATAAAAATGTTGTGGTTTCAAGATTGGATAAAGATTATTTTGTAAGATTCAAGGATTTAAATAATCAAAATTCTATCAGTTATTATTAGTATTATATACTCTGTCAATTTAATTTAGTCTTAACCATAATTTAAATAGTTAAATTATTGTATTATTATTATATTGCCATAGGGCAATTATAATATTTACTAATAAAGTAATAAATAAATAATTAATTATTTTACACACAAGGCGTAATGCCAGTAACAAAATATATTTAAGTAATTCACATATATGTTAGTATTCTTTGACAAAAAACGTTGCAAACATTTTGACATTTAAATTAATGCCTTTTTTGAAAAAATATACAAATTTAAGCCTAGTAGTTATTAGGTCAGAGTATTATATATATATATGACTCTTTAATTCGACCATAGCTACTGGTTTTTAGTAGTACAAAACCGATTAAATTAACATATTCTCATGGCATGGAGATCATGCATAAAACCCCAATATCATTGTAATTACTTTTAGATCTGCAGTTGCTTCATTAAGATTGTCAGGCTCAAGTTTAACGATTGCTATATCTTTCTGTGATCCCAAAATTCAGATAAGACCAGGAGCTCAGGGCAAACCGCCCCAGGGCAAGAATAACGACTGTTTTATGGTAATCATCTAATTTTAAGTTCTATTAGTAGCACTTTCGCGTCGTCTACTGTTCTGAACCATTCAACTGTTTAATTGGATCTTCATGTAGAAATAAAATTCGATTTGGTTTGCGTGGTAAAAGTAATTGTGTATATTCCATTATATTTACAACACAAAATATTTATATTTTGGTTTTGTAAAAGTAGGTTGCAAAATGCCTAGAGCAAATCCATGAAACGGTATTCGAGCTTGTTTTTAAAAGTAATAGTTTTTGATTTCTTTGAATTGAAACTACTTATTTTTTAATAGTTCTAAGACCCTAAGGATATGTTTTAATTACAACTGGATAAAAAGATCCATCGTGAACTAAGTTTTAAAATAGAATCCCGCCTTTGCGATATTTTAATTTACATCATAGTATCGTAAAACCTACAATTATACTGCTCATGTTAGTGCTGTTATCCCTTCCTTACTTATTTTGTTTACGATAGTACTAATTTTAAGATAAATATTTTTAATTTTATTTTCTGTATACCGGTAATGATTGTTGCACAAATTATAATTTATTTTTAAAAACGTATAAATCACCATAAAAAGAATATTATAAATTAACGATGTTATCGAAAGTAGTTCCAGCGTGTTTGCAATTATCAGATACCGTTTTAGGGCATTTATTTTTAACGGAAATAACAATTGATTCAAGGATTAGCAGCAAGATTTTGATATTATTGGTTTATACATTCAACTTAAAACAGTTGATGGTACAATAACATTTCATTCAGTATGCAGTGCTGTTGAATTAAACATGACAAAATTGTGCTTAATGTAGTAACAACACGGAATATGTTTGTTTGAAATACAATATGTAACACTCACTAATGATAAAAAAGAAGAACTTTTAAAAGTTACTATTAATATAAATAAATATGTTTACGTGCCAGTCAATACCTATCAATTTATAAAATAAAAAAGATTCTAAAAATTGAAGATACACGATTTATTCGGTGCAACACAATATAATTGGTATAATAAAAAACTAGCAATTTAAACGAACTTTTAAATTCATCAGGACAGCAAGCTAATTATTGTAATAAGTACGATACCGAAGATAGTTTAAATTTAGTTCTATAATCCAAGACAAATTACGTGTTTGCACAATTGGTATTATTTTTATTAGACCACATACAAATACAGACATTTGAGAAGGAATGTTGAGTGCGACTAAAGTACATTCGAGGTAATATTGACTTACATTGAACCTGTGACAACAATTAACCTGAAATAATTTATAAATGAATTTAAATAAATTTTAACATTAAACATTTTAATAGTAAAACAATAAAAAAATCCTTAAAATAATTGGAAGTGATTCCTTGAAGTTCCAAGGATGTTTATGAACAACGAAAAAATGAGGTAAGAAAGTTTATTTTTCAAATAATATTTTTATATTTTAAATTTATATTTACTTTATTGACTGTTGTAGTTACAACAGTAAAGCCCCGCTTGAATTTTTATTTCGTACAACACTTCTTTTATAAGAAGGATTTAAATTGTTAATTGGTTAGTACAAATATTTTTTCCTTCTGACATTGACATATATACATCTGAGATTTTCCCTCAAGAATGAAGGAGAAAGATGAAGGTTTAGAATGTGCATGTCCCTGGAGACAAGGGTTGAACTTAATTTCTCTTAACTTCTATATAACGATGAGATGTTCATTAATATTTGCCGTTTGTAATTGTCATAAAATGATTTCCATATATGTTTTAAGATATATGGAAAAAAAGTACAAGGTGGCTACTTTGTACTTCGATTACAAATAAAACAAAAAATAAGATTACAGTTTTGTTTTAAATTAATAAGGTTTTTTAGGTTAGGTTAGGTTTTTACTTTATTTGGTCATTTACACTTATTTTTAATAACATTATTGCCATCGTTTAAAATTATTAAAATGATTACTTGAAATAGTTAAGGAAATTTGTAGAATTAAAATTTATAGCAATTAAGACTAGAAAGGCTTACGTTATTTAAGAAGTGATTGCGGAACCAGGTTCATGATGCTTAAGGATCTGGAATCTGATCCCGTCTACAGGTGGGAAAAAACCTAGACCATGACAAAATTTTGCAACATATTTGAGGAAAAGCTGGAAAAAAAGCTTAAAAATAGTAAAAACGAGTAAACGCATTAAAAATAAAATACCCTCATAGGAGAAAACCTGCGTACTCAGCGAATTTCCAATGCATATATATGTTTCTCATTACCACATAAAGCCACTCACCAAGTTTCATAAAAATATACTAATAATTAAGTGATACATAGTATTTTATTTATTCTCCATAAGAATAACATATAGTACGCAGGTTTGCTGCAATAAGGAACACAAAATATGTGGTTTTATGCAATTATCAATTTAACTTAACAAGTCGAAGATACATACCAAGTTTTATTAATTTATGTTCATAAATAAGGGAAATATTGCATTTTACTTATTCTCCATAAGAATAAAATGGGGGCTGAGTATGCAGGTTCGCTGCTGCGGGGCAATTTTGTTGTGAAAATATCAACATACCAGTGCTAGGTGAAATCACATGCCAAGTTTTATCAAATTCATATATTCATAACTAAACGAGATATTAAATTGTTATTATTCTCCATAAGGATAATATTGGACAACGTATTGTGTTTAGCACTTTGAATATCTCTGCTACGGTTGGGCGTAGAATCATAATTCAAAATTATTGTTTTGTAGAGCTGAACTGACTAGTAAAAGCAAATGTGAGTTTTACATTAAAATTAACTGAGGAAAAGCAAAAAAAAACATTTTTCCCAAACATGGGAGATTATACAGCATGAGCACGTTTTTTTGGATTATCTCCGCAAAAACATAACATAGGTTAATGATTCAAAATACCATATTATTTTTTTAAGTTCTATAAAATAGTTGAAATCAAAATTGATTTAACAATTTTAGGGTAAAAAATGCAAAAAACTTATTTTTGGAAAATTTAAACCCCCATAAACCCCCTTCCCATGGTCCGATTTTTCTGGTTTTTGAATTTAAAGTCATGAATGTCACTTTACAAATTTGAGCCAAATTTCATCAAAATCAGAGGAATGTAATAATTGTAATTTATTATTGTAATTATTTGGCGAATATATATAAATTTGAATGAATAGTGTTTTTGACATCTGGGGACCTAAAAATAAAGAGTTAACATGGTTTCGGGCTTAACTCTTACTACGGTAATAGCTTCTTCCCTTTAGGGGAAATTCGCTAAAGGTAAACCAAACACAAAAGATCATGAAATGTCATGAAACTTCCTTTACTGATTTAGTGATGGCAAACGTGCGTAATAAAGTTTTTTAAGTATAACTCACCATCACCATAAAATAATTTCAAACAAAGCACAATTATTTTTATTTATAATCTGCATTATAACACAGTGGTACTACAATCACTTAAGAACACAAAATAGTTATCATATAGACAATTTAAGTTTTTATACAAATGTTGTTTAATAATTCAGGACACAATTTATCAGTCATTTAGGCTACTTATTGATTCTAACAACTGGGAGTGAGTTTTAAATTATTTTAAAATTAAAATTTCACTGTTTTATGGTTTAGATTTAAACTTATTGTAATATATTATTTTAGGACACCTTCAATATTATAAAGACAAATTATTTTTTCATTATTGTTAAATAATGCAATTCAACCTTCAGCAACAGAGCAAAGAATGTTTTACGAAAATAAGACAGACCCTACCTGTTTTACTATCATTATTGATATCATATATATATATATATATATATACATATATAGTATTACATAAACTCGAATATGTGACGATAATGAATTGTAGTCACCTTTAAAGATAAATTACGCCTACTATTTACTCATTATTCTTTAAAAGTTATAATCTACTTTTGCTCATATGTATGTAGTTAGAAAAAACATTTATAAAAGTAAATATAAGTTCCAGTGTTGATTTATAAAATATACCTTTATTGTTCTTGGATGTGATACTAAAATCCCAGAATCGTTTTGCTGAGTAACTGTTTTTCGAAAAAGGTAAATAATGGTGTCGCTCTGAGTTTCATCTATCCTGCGGGCTGTTTCCTTTCCAGATGAAGTTTACATAATGTCTTACTTCCGCCTCGGTATGATTAGGAAGTGAAGCATTGTTGCCAACCTATCTCACTAGTCGTTCAGGAAATGAACCATCGAGTTCAATAAACCTGTTAATAAGATATATAACACTGGTAAATAGGTAAAGGTAAAGATAGTTAGGGGAAATTAACCACCTAAATTATATTAAATTTGTATATAAACATACATTTTCATTTTCTCAATTAATTGTGTAAGATTAAAATGTTAATATAATTTAATTTGGATTCCCCTTGTGGATAATATAAGATAAACATAATTCCTAAATTTACTGTAAGTGCATACGGTGCAAACAATATGTACTTCTATGTACTAATATTTATCTTTTGTAAGTATTTATAAGCTTTCGAACTTTGATTCACTTGCGTAGTGACTGAATATGTAATATTTAGAGTTATTTTTGTATATTTAGTTTTTCACCTTAACTTTTTATAATTAATTTAAAATGAAAATAGTCTCCGATTGGCGGCAAATATTTTGTTAGAATCCGCTATATAAATTTTGTTTTCTATTAACTTAATTATTACGAAACAATAATTAGGATACCATGACAATTTTGAGTAATTGAATATCCATTTTTAGCTAGAGGAGACATGTTATCAGTATTTTGTTTATATACATTAACAAGTTTCATTGTACATTCCCACTGTTTTTTCATAATACCGTTGACGTAAATTTAAAATACGGTTATTTAAACGTTTTCACCGTTAATATCGGTTTTAAGGGTAAAAGAGGTAATATCTACTAAATACCCCCGTCACAGCAAACCTGCGTACTAAGCGAATTTCCAATGCATAATATTTGTTTTAATACCACATAAAGCCATACCAAGTTTCATAAAAATATATTCACATATAAGCGATTTTAATTATTCTTCATAAGAATAACATTGGTAATGAGTACGTAGGTTTGCTGAAACAAGGAACACAAACTATTGGTTTTTATGCAAATATAAATAGAATTTAACAAGGCGAAGCCACATACCAAGTTTCATCAATATTCAATCATAAATAAGCGCTATATAACATTTTAGTTATTCTCCATAAGAATAACATGGGGGCTGAGTAAGCAGGTTTGCTGCAAAAAAGAAAAAAAAGGTGTTTTTATGCAATTATCAATTTAACTCAACCAAGTGAAGCTACATAACAAGTTTTATTAATTTATGTTCATAATTAAGGGAGTCATTACATTTTACTTATTCTCCATAAGAATAACATGGGGCTGAGTACGCAGGTATGCTGCTACGGGAATAATCAACATAAATAATTTTTTTTTGCAAATATCAATATACCAGGACTACGTGAAGCCAAATACCAAGTTTCATCAACATACATTCATAAATAATCGAGATATCAAATTTTATTTATTCTCCTTAAGGATAACATTGGACAACGTACTGTGTTTAGCAGTTTGAATATCTCTGCAATGGTTGGGCGTAAAATCAAAATTTAAACACCAAAATGATTGTTTTGTGAAAATGACAGATTGGTAAAAGCAAATGTGAAGTTTACATTAAAACGAACTGAGGAAAAGCCAAAAACCTTTTTCCCATAAAATTAACATGGGAGATTTTATGAGTAGGTTTTTTTGGATTTTCTCCACAACCACTTAACCTAGGTTAATAATTCAAAATACTATATTACTTGTTTTCTTAAGCTCTATAAAATAGTCAAACCAAAATCAAGTTTTTTAAAAATTGTAGGGTGAAAAATGCAAAAACCGATTTTTGGAAAATTTAAAACCCCCATAAACCCCCCTCCCATGGTGCGATTTTTCTGGTTTTCGAACTTAGTCATGAATGTCATTTTACACATTTGAGCAAAATTTCATCCAAATCAGACGTTTTTTACTCAAGTTGTCGCATTCACGGACACACAAATATATGTATATAAACCTGTACCTGTGTAAACCTGTGTATGTGTATATACACACACACATATATATATATATATATATATATACACATATATATATAAATTTGAACGAATAGTGTTTTTGTCATCTGGGGACCTAAAACCAAAAAATTATCATGGTCTCGGGCTTAAGTCTTACCATGAGACCTACTGTAAGTAGGTTCTTCTCTTAGCTTCTTCTCTATAGGGGGAATTCGCTAAAAGAAGTAAAATATTTCAGAAGTTGTTGAGTATTTTGCTAACAAGTTTAAATGTTTTTTGATTATAATAAGGCATATACAATGTCGATTTGACAGAGATTATGATCGACCAATGGTTACTCGGATTGTAAACTAATCCCTATATGTTTGCTTGAACGTAACGTCTGGCGTGTCGTCATAACTCAGGGAGTTCTTGAGGGTTGAAAATGCAAGTCAGAAAAGATGAATCACCTCGCCTAAGGATACATAAGCACAACATGTCAAATGTCGAATGATTCTGCTTATTTATCGTATTAATATTCTCTGGTGGAGTTGGTCTTATAATTCTAAGGAAATGAAGAATTTTCACTGGTTTTAAATTATTAGACTTTATTTTGAGAACTCATGTTTTTATTTGTCAGGGAATTGAAAACAAGTATTAGAGTAATAGTTTGTGAAACTGAGCGAAATTCCATTACAATAACTTATGTAGTTTAAATTTTTATTATTATAAATGTGACCTTTTCCTGTGGCCATTATTTTTAATGCATGTGTAAAACTGAGTTTTGTTTAGTAAAGTTCGCATTTATTGAATAATTTTAAATTATACTAGAACCTACGATTCAAGTTATACCGGGTTAGTTAGAATAGTTTGTGGTTCATAAGAACATTTTATATTCAATATGTTAGGGTTTAACACAATGATATACAATCTGGCATTCCATAATTCCCATTTGGTTGCATGCAATCCACAATTAGCGTTTAAAACACATATTAAACACTGGATACGTTTGATTTTGGGAGCTTTTACATCCGTCTCAGCCAATATTTTGATAATTGTATTAGATAAAACAGCCGATATGTTAATATTGTTGAATGATTTCCGTAGTTTTTATCGTTTACTGTGGGATTAGTTCTCTGTGTTTTTATGTAAATGCTTTCATGATTAATAACTAATTATATTAAAATATAAAAAATCTAAATCTTCATTGTCACTGAAAAATACAATAATTATAATAGGCAATAAGAAGTTCTTAAGTATATAAACCTAACCTAACAATAATGTTATCTATATATTTAATTCCGTAAGCAAATCGGTCCTCACGAAATATCTCGAGCTAGAAAGAAGTTAAATAAGGTTACGACGATTCATTTTAAAGCTTGAGGGCCAAGGAAGGTGGGAAAAATACCAGAAATGTCAAAATCTACGTGGGCTACGCCCCACTGGACTTCAAAGACCCAATGATTTTCTTGTGGAAATATCACTACAGTGTTTTTATTAATAATCAGAATGAACTAATGATCAGCTGTGATTATCCACTTACACAAAAACCATATGTTAGGAGCTATAGCCCCTGTAAGCCACTAGTTTAAATTTAAATTTTGGGAAACTAAATCTTGTAGGCTGTAAAATGGTTAATTCTACATACCAGCCATGCGTGTAACTTGGATTTGAAACTAGTAACGCTGGTGGCATGCAGAGATTCCGGCAGCTTATTGTAAAATGTCATACAATTTAAATAAAAATATTTAACTGTTAATAAATCAATAAATTAAATGAATAAAAAAGTTGGATTATTAATTTGCATAAAATACCAATTTTATGGTGATTTAAACTTTTTTTAAGGAAGATTTTCCAACGAAAGTGCTACTCCCGGAGCAAACTAAATTAGTGGATTTGTGCTAAATACAAGTTTGCCAACAATTATTAAACTCGCAATGAGATTAACAATTATATTTCAGTCGGAAAGGTTTTGTTGATTGGTGTTTTCACGTGGTCGAATTCAATATAAATTATATTAATTACATAATATAAACATGTTATTATTATATTCTTAACCTCTAATTTGATTTAACGTAATAATAACAACAAAACAACATAAACTGACGTTGACTACACAGTTTAACAACTATACAGTAGGACCACTATAGTACGACTTGAATTAATAATTTAATTTAAGGCTACCAATTAATAGTGTTACTTTATTATCCCAAATGATTTGTAATTACAAACTCAAGTAACATAACAATTGAAAAAAGTAAATTTGAATAATAAAAAAAGGTAAACTTACTTCTAAGCATTTCTTCTACTTATATCAATTTTTCTCGAAATAAGCTTTGAATACTTATTTTTTTAGACCTTATGTGTAGATTAATTATTCCTAAAGTTTCTCGTTCATTATTGAACGATATACAGCTTATAAATGTAAAACGTTTAACATTCCTCATTAAGTACGGTACCAGTAGCCTGGTCCGGACCGCTATTTGCTGCATGCCCAAGTGCAATATTTAAAATTTGATCTTATTGTTGTACCTACTTTAAACAGGTTTAGGTAAGTAAATACAGTAGTTTACCAAATTCGCGAAATTTTGATAAATGTGCACTTTTACGCTTTCTAATGCATTTCATCGGTTCGTGTCAGTTAGTGAATAAATATGGTGCTCATCAAAAATACTATCGTTGTTTCCATGTAGGCAAATTAAATGAACTCATCCCTCTAAAAACAAAAAAAGTAAATGTCAACCTTTTTAGTACTGGGGATTAGTTCTGGAGTGATGATTAGCACGGACTTAAACTATGCAACTAATAAAATACAAAAGCGTATTACTAAATGCTAAATTTAATACATCAAAATAACACAAATAAATAGAACAAAACTACAACTTCTTTCGGCTATTGCCTTACCAAAATAGAATGAAATGTTAAACCAAATTAAATAACGATCCAAACAGAAAATTATAATCAAGTAAGTCATTTTAGCATGCTGTTAAGTTACTTAGTTTATAAATAAAGAGTTTTAAACATATCATATTTGTTTTATATAAACAAAATTTAAAATACATTACATTACTTTAGCCTTAGAAACAAAGACGCGTGTAATAGCCTAATGCATTCGAAATTGTGTGCTAAGAAATATAGCGGTCTGTAACGCAGTTGATTTCACGGTTTTCACCAACAGTTTCCACCAACATCCAATCTCATCAGTGACCCTAAACGCACCAATAATGTCGTCAGGTCCCCGCAATCTAATTCCAATTTTATTGCGAACATAAATCTGGTTCCCCCGACCGAGGAATTAATTGAACACATTGAGACGAGGGAGGGTAAGTGGGCTTTAAGGAAAGGCTGCTTTATAATACTCGGGAGTCCTACTTTGGCACAGATAATTTCTGAGATGGCTACATAGTATGGTTTAATGGAATAGTTAATTTTTTGGTGTAACTGGTGACCGATTTTTTAAACATGACAGTAGACCTGTGGAAGGTTAAAATCCTAGTACTAGAATGAAAATTTTATCAGTTCTGTCTACATTGTCCTGTGGTGGTTCACCCTTTGCGTTGCTTGATTCGTTTTACAAACAAGTCCGAGGCTCACATCGATGAGTAAAGCAAAGATAACGGCGCCACCAATGAAATAAAAAAATAATGTCTAGCTAACCGAACGGTTAGCTTCTTAAATTTCAATTTAATAGGTCACAGGTTCAATACCCAGGACTCCTACATAACCATGAGAGGTTTTAACCGTTGACATTTAACAACGTTAAATACAAATAATATCGGGGTAAACAAGCAAAAAACAAATCATAATAATAATATTGTGGAAATGGGACCTTTTTAAAACTACAATGTATGAAAATAACCGATCGTAATTTTACTAATAATTTCGTTACATTTTCTCGTCTTTACAGCAGTTTAGGATTGTGTCATTGGCTCGAACCAATATCATACAAATATGTTAATCCTCATTGATATAAATCTGCACTGTTAATCAATATTATCGATATTATTAAATGAGTTTTGTCTGCTTTATATGCTTAGTAGACATACACACTTGGTTATATAAACTCAATGACGAATGTTAATAATTCGGTTCAGAACGTCAAAGTGTGATTCTTCGAGTTAATTTTTTAATCCGAAAAATATCTAAAAGCAAAATAACAATACCGAATTATTTTTGATATATAATTCAGCGCTATAATGTGATGTATAATCAAACTACCCGGTACAGTGCCCGATTTCACCCAGGGAGAACATTAGTCGTGTGTTCATACATTTAGCACACCTGTGTTGCTGTATTCTGTGGTCAACCTTCTAAATTATTTCGAATAATGGACAACTGTTCAATCTATCGTCATATCATGTAAAAGTGAATACCTGGAAAAACAACATGAGCTTTTTGAAGACCTGTTGGTGAAGCTGTACGATAAAAAAATCATCCCCAAGCGATTACCTACGTTATGAAAAGAGTTTACACTTAGAAATGTTGTGTATCTATATAAACCTTTGGTGGATTTCCACTTCGAAGACGTTTCCTGCTTAGACGGTAGGTACTGACTAAATACACAAATATTAATAGTAACCTCAAAATATTTTTACAGTATTAAGAAATTTATATTGAAACTTTAAATGTTTTTAACGATGGCTACAACAATTTACATTTTGCAATGTACAATTACCATGCACCAAAATGTGTTACCTACAAGGACCTAAATCGCATTGAAGAGGTAAAAATTATAGAAGCATTGAAATAAACTCAATTTTATCAAATATAGTTAGGTGCTAGCTTCTAAAGAATTATTTTGATAACGCTTTTAAGTATTTTTTCAGTACTTATATAAAAGTCGAACTGTGTTATAATTTAATTTTTAGCGAATTTCCCCTATAGGGAAGAAGCTATTACCGTAGGTCTCATGGTAAGACTTAAGCCCGAGACCATGATAACTTTTTGTTTTGAGGTCCCCAGATGCCAAAAACACTATTCGTTCAAATTTATATATATGTATATATATATATATATATATATATATATATATATATGTGTCCGTTAACACGATAACATGAGTAAAAAACGTTCGATTTTTATGAAATTTGGCTCAAATGTGTAAAATGACATTCATGACTTTAGATTCGAAAACCAGAAAAATCGGACCATGGGAAGGGGGGTTTATGGGGGTTTTAAATTTTCCAAAACTCAGTTTTTTGCATTTTTCACCCTACAATTTTTAAAAAACTTAATTTTGGTTTTGACCATGTTATAGAGCTTAAAAAAAACAAATAATTTAGTATTTTGAATTATTAACCTGAGTTAAGTGGTTGCGGAGAAAATCCAAAAAACCTACTCATAAAATCTCCCATGTTAATCTTATGGGAAAAAGGTTTTTGGCTTTTCCTCAGTTTATTTTAATGTAAAATTCACATTTGCTTTTACCAATCTGTTCAGTTCCACAAAACAATCATTTTGGTGTTTAAATTGTGATTCTACGCCCAACCGTTGCAGAGATATTCAAAGTGCTAAACACAGTACGTTGTCCAATGTTATCCTTATGGAGAATAAATAAAATTTGATATCTCGATTATTTATGAATGTATGTTGATGAAACTTGGTATGTGGCTTCACCTAGTACTGTTAAATTGATATTTGCACAAAAAATTGATTTTTTTATTGATTATTCCCGTAGCAGCAAACCTACGTACTCAGCCCCCATGTTATTCTTATGGAGAATAACTAGAGTGTTATACAGCGCTTATTTATGATTGAATATTGATGAAACTTAGTATGTGGCTTCGCCTAGTTAAGTTCTATTTATATTTGTATAAAAACAAATTGTTTCTGTTCCTTGTTTCAGCAAACCTACGTACTCATTACCAATGTTATTCTTATGGAGAATAATTACAATCGCTTGTATGTGAATATTTTTTTATGAAACTTGGTTTGCGGCTTTATGTGGTATTAAGACATATATTATGGCATTGGAAATTCGCTGAGTACGCAGGTTTGCTGCGATGGGGGTATTTATACCTCTCAAGGCACACTAAAAAACATACTATATAATTACTTTCGAACTAATATAAATACATTTAAATCAGTATGCAATTTCTCGCCAAGTCTATCAGAAAGGCTTTAACATAGGGATTCTTAGAGGCTTCGTTTTATTTTCACAGGAAATTTATACATATTTAAATGCGGCAGGACAGAATCGTTTACGACTAATAATTGTTTATGAATTGTTTAGTTGATTAATGCAATGATCTTCCAAACGTAAACCAATTATAAGTTTTAAGGACACCGCCTGGGTTTAGTTGTATTGTTATTGTTACAGTGATGTGTGATATGTTAATTGTAATTCATTTTTAACATTTTATTTTGTTCACCTTACATTATATTTTAAAACTTGCTTTAGTTGTTAAATGGAATTAAAAACAATCTTTAATTTGTATCTGTACAAATGGGTTTTTATAAGAAAACAAGATTGTCTACGTTTATTAGTGAATTTTCTGTATAAAGTGAACTATTAGCATGGCCCGTATGGTGAAACTTAAGCCCGGGACCACCATAGAAGTTCCTAACGTGACCCCCTAAACACGTTTTGGGGGATCGTTCTAAATTATATATATGTGTATGCACTCTAGCGGTCGCATTTTTTTCGATTTACTTCAAATTTGGTAGGGACGTTCCTTTCTATAATCTGTTGGACAAGTTCGTTGGGCAAAGCAATCGGAAAACTCTAAACACCTTTTTTGGGGATTAATCTTTCAAATTTCCAGTTTTTGGACTCAAAAAGGGTGAGAAAATCCCCGGATGTGAAATTAATGCATGTAAGAAGATGGGAATTAGTGTGGCGAAACTTGTAAGCCCTCTCTCGTCATTCTAGCATAAATATTTACCGAGTTATTAAAGAAAATGTGTATCGTCCAAATACAGTACGTTGTCTTATGGGGGTTTTACATTAGAAAAGCCAATTATTCATTTGTTGGTGTACTTTTATCATTCCCAACAACCTCACGCCTACTTTAAAGCCTTATCCTAACCTAATAATGCGCAAAATTGTATTACCAGCATTGCAGGGAAATAGAACCAGGAGCATCAGAACAGCCAAAAAATAAATATTTTCAGATTTGAATCAAAATTGGAATAAATGTATGTTTTAAACTGATTTTGAGTTTTTATAGTGATTTAGATCCCTCACGTCACCGTGCTGCGCACGAACTCGTTTGAGTATTATATATTTATAATGTATTAATGAATGAATTAATGTAATAATTTATATATATGCTAATGGTTGTCTATTCATGAATAGCCTTTGTGTAAAGAATACCAAATTTATTATAAAATGTTGTGTATTATTGTAACGCATTTTAGGGAAATAACCGTTGATCTTACTCCACGGTTTCAATTATCTCAGCATTTTTTCAAGCAACGGATACTCTACTGATTTCTATGCGTTCCTTCAGTTTCGGAATGAAAATGTCATAAGCGATTGTCGGGTGGAAGAGTTAGTATACCAGTCGAAAGATGTATAAAAGAGAGGAGCGTGCATGATCAGGTAATGTGACGTAGATGGGATCGCGATAATAGTAAATAAACGGTATCAGGAAACTGACACATACTTTCTCCCTTTTAGCAAAACTTAAATGACAAAAATATTTCTTATTTACTAAATACAGAATATGAAGTATACATAAATGTACAGAAAATTGTCTAAAATAGTTGTTTTCAGAAATATCCACCTAAATCCCTTTTTGGGAGGCCCTATAGAGTCCGTTGCTACACACAGTGGTTTTGAGAGGGGAAATGCCCCCTTGCCCCCCAAGGGTTAAATAGCAACATAATTTGAACATCCTCTGTTGGTCAATGCTAACTTGACCTGTATATCAAGTTTTAATGAAATTGATCAGTATATAAGAGAGAAATAGTTATTTTTGTATTACCCATAAGAATAAATTTGGACAACGTACTGCGTTTACCGCTAAATGAAAATTTCAATTTTCTCTCCAACTAGCAATCGTAGAATAGTAATTTAAATACTAATTTATTTAGTTTTTTTAGCTCTTTTTAATGGTGAATAGTAATCTTTTTAATATATATGATTTTTTATGAAAAATCCAAAAAACTGAATTTTGGATGTTTTAAGTCCTGTAATTTCTGAATTCGAATTTTTACAGAAATTTTTCGTGTCATTTTGTTGGAAACCTAAAGTTCTGCGAACTAATAAAGTTTAATCAAAATCGTTAGAGCCGTTTTTGGGAAATTTGGATTTTACATGTTTTTGGCGATTTTTGGGGGATAATTACCCTTAATAATCAAAAATTCAAAAAATGAAAAAAATGCCTGGAGATATTGAGGATTAGTACCTACATACCAAATTTCATAAAAATCGGTCAGGACCCCAATAGTATGATTTTAACTCGGGGGCCCTGTGTAATGCCCCACAATTCGTGCGGACCTCCGAGTCTGGTGAAATGCACACACAGGGCCCCCTAGGAAGATGAGTCTACACACACACACACACACACACACACACACACACACACACACACACACACACACACACACACACACACACGTATTCGCTCAATTGTGGAAAACACCCAATTGTAGCATCTTTCAGACGAAAGATACTGCGTTATCGACAATACTGTGGATAGTATGTTCCACAACTCACTTTCCCGATACACACAGATTTTAGCCCTTACACACTAGAAAACAATTGTAGCAACGTGCCACAATCGTGCAAACTCCAACTTTCGTGTGTACTCCCCACCACGTCACCCCAGCGCTGTTGCCAGTTCGTGCCGGTGCGGCGGCGCGCGGCGCGGCGGCCAGCTTGGTGGTAACTTGCCTCCACTCCGTGATCTTTGTTGGCTCAGATGTTCGTTTTTAATGCTCTATTGATGCTTTTTGATAATTGGGCTACATGTTGTATATCATAATATATTGTTGAAATCACTCTATGTTAAATTATCTCTGATTTAAAATAGAAACCCATTTTTACGTAAATTGAACAGTAGGCCCTAAAACTAGTTAATATAGTACGGTATATATTATATTATTTAATAATTAAAATCATTGTAGAACTTTTATATTGTTATTAGTATTCGGTACTTATTTTAGCGAATTTCCCCTATAGGAAAGAAGTTACTACCGAAGTCGGCATGGTAAGATCTAGGCCCGGGACCATGATAAATTTTCGTTTTGAGGTTCCCAGATACCAAAAAAATCGTTTGTTCAAAAATATATTTATGTGTGTACGTGGGTACGATAATTCTAAAAAAATTGTCCGATTTTTACGAAATTTGAGACGAACATTTAAAGCAACATTTATGACTTTAAGTTTGAAAACCAGAAAGATCGCTCCATCCAAAGGGGTATTTGGGGAGGGAGGGGATTTGTACCCCATAAATGTTTTTTTTTTTAGTTTTTTAAACATAACATTTTAGTTTTGACTATTTAATTTAGCTTACAAAAAAAATTGCTATTTTGATAATTTTTCACAAAAGCAGTTTTGTTGCCGATAGTTCTCGTAGCAGAAAACCTGCGTACTCAGCCCCCATGTTATTGTTATGGAGAATAAGTAAAATTTTCTCTCCCTTAATTATTAACATAAATTAATAAAACTTGCTGTGTGACTTTACCTAGTTGAGCTATATTAATATTTGTATAAAAACCCCTTGTTTGTGTTCCTTGTTTCAGCAAACTTGCGTATAAATGTTATAAATCGCTTATTTATGAATGCATATTGATGAAACTTTTTATGTGACTTTATGTAGTATTAAGACACATATATATATGCATTTGTAATTCGCTGAGTTTCCAGGTTTGGTACGACGGGGGTTTGCTACGACATCCATTTATATGATATGGATGTCTTGATATTCATAAGGCGCACTTAAATGCTAAAATATTTTCAATGAGTATTTTCATGAGTAATGAGCGTAAAATTTGAATATAACTCAATAATTGTAAGTAAATAGTAAAACTAGTTTGTTGATTGGTTATCTGATCGCTTTGAGATACCGAAACAAGTTTATAATTCTCATGCCAATAAACAAAGGTGCAAAATGTGTTAACACCGAATGGTACGGATTTGGAAAAAAAATTTCCTCATACTTGATCAAACATTATTAAAAAATATCAAATTAAAACAGATTTGATTAACTTTGGAAACTCTGATCAAGCAAGCTAAACAAGTCAGTTTAATCAAACTTGATCGAATGTCTTGATCAGGCCTGATAAAATGTGTCCCGATCTAACCTTAGGGGATCTAACCCCAGGCATTGTTAAACTCCCCATGTTATTCTAACTGTATAATAGAAATCAATTAAATTGGATATGTAAACGGATGTCAATAAAAAAAAACAGTACAAAACAGGATAACTACGGGATTTTGATTTTGTTTTCGCCTTTAGGGCGCTCTGCCTCACGGGTGATCATGGGATGAGCATGGTCCCCAAGCTAAACTTATGGATTAATGTTTACTCAACTATTTAAGCTAAAATTTGTTAGTTGATTAGTAGTTGCTATTATTACTGACATAAACCTTCAAAATATCTAAAAAAAATCTATTAGGACTTCTCCCATTGCCTTTGAAGATTAGTTATTACTGAGGCCATTGAGATGACATATTGGGAGGGAGGTAAGTAGTACAGTTATGAATGACATATAATTACTCACAATTTAAGTACTCTTTAGGGCTCCGTCCCACTGGTTTAAAAGTTCTCAAATTAGGAACTACTGAACCAATTGGGTTGCATTTCTGGAGGGAGATTGGTGTTAGAATAATCATACTCACACAAATCCGCTCATGACCTAAGTGCCATTTTGGGCTCCGCCACACTAGCTTTGGAAATTATCAAATTAAGGATTACTGAACCAATTGAGCTGAAACTTGGGACGGAGATAGAACTGATACATATACACACTGACTCATTCTAAAACTAATTCATTGTAATTAATTCATTGTTGGTGATGGCGAGGTCATGTTATTTCAGGAGTTATTGCAGACATTTTCAATCACTTACTAGTAAATGAAAATTAGGAACTGTAAAAACGAGTTAGAAATTAAGTATGTGTTAGTTTCCTGATTCAATTTATTTAGTTTAGACGCGACTATGTTCGTGTCCTTGAATTGTCCCCCAATCCACATACTGTTATGTCCATGCTATCTTAATATATAAAATTGAATCTATGTTCCCTATGGACTATTAAACCACTCAACTGAATTTAATGACATTTTCATTATTAATGTAGCATTGGGTCGGGATGGTTCCTGGAAAGTTTATTAAACATGTAATAAAAAATATAATACAACAAGCATTTTTTGTAAATCTCATAAGAAATACAGCAGCGTACGCCAGTTACCACTAGTCAATAATAAAATAGCTAACATGAAATGAAAGCCAAATAAAACTCGAAAGTGAAATAAAAACAACATTAACTAAACTAAAGAGAACGTGAGAATCTAATCAATAATTATCTCCTACCAGTGGCTGTCAGTCAAAGCAGAGCCTAAAACGGTGGGTCTTGATGACTGAACTGTAGCACACATGTACTTTACTCAATATACATGAGCACTAATGATTTCAAGAAATTTCCATAGTGCTTCACCCTATCGATTGTCAAATTTTAAAAGTTATTCTTACGGACATTCATGTTAATTGACTACTTAATAGCGTAAGAAATATTACATCTTTGGAGTTGTTCATTATGTTAACGATAGAACACAGCATAGTTCATGTGCCTAGTTCTTTGATAATCTTAATTTTAAATTAAAATAACTGATGGATAGAGAAGTTCACATCTTGTAGCCTTGAAAAATATTGTTTAATAAACTAGTAGCCCGTCGCGGCTTTGCTCGCGATCGCAGTACAGTGTTATGTTTTAGATGTCAGTTCCATTTGTTAAAGCACCTGGAGGACCCAGGTTTGTTCGAAAAGCCAGTCAGTTTGTTAAAAATGCCTAGAGTACTTATATTCACGATTCCTCTCCAAGGCGTGCGTATTTGCTTTGCTTATTGCGTATTGCTCGTTTCTTTTCATTTTGGGCATGTCCAATTTATATTAAATCTTCAGTTTGAATAGTGCTCACAATTTATAAATAACCTAATCATGTATATTTAAAGTTATGTACTCATTTGTTCTGATCTCTATTCCCACAAAAACCACATGATACTTTACCAAGTGATTGTTATTTTTACAATTGAATGGTTGATTTTGAACAGCTGGTATGATTCTTTTATTTTTATTTACAAATCTTAACCATAACTCCAATGTTAGTTTTTTTAATATATTTCTATACAATACTATATTTTTCTATGGATGAGATCTAATCATAACAATTATTAACCCATAAATTTGATAGTTTTAACATTTGGTAAAGATATTTTGGAGCTGGAGTAGGCAAAGGTTTTATTCTGATATATTAACTATTCTCATAACAAATATATGTTCAATCGGTTTAGTTAACTACTTACATTAGTGATGAATAAATTACAATTTTAAAAGCCGACAGAGCAGATAAGTCCCAAAGGGGACACTGGTTGAAATTATAGGCCTGTTTCTGACTAAAGTGCTTTGCCTGCTGTCTTTCTACAAAATATACGCTCAATCTGTCTAGTAAGTACATAATTAACATGGAAATGTTGAAGGGTGTTAGGGCCTAGCCTCATTGGAACGGGAATTAGCCCAATCTTTTTTGGGATGAACTTGTCTTCTTCCAAATATCTGCTCAATAACTCCTGTAGTTTGTTAAACTTATTGAAAGTGGGCTTAAAAACATAAAATATTCGATATTATAATCACAATGGCTACTTAGACAAACTGAGCTTTAATAAATACCATGTAAAGCTTACGTGTTCTGTATAGCCAATGATTTATTACCATGCCGTTATTTTAAATGATTTAGTATACCTATGTAGAGTAGTAAAATATCCATTCTTGTTTTCTTCATTCCGTGATAAAATATAATTAGCTGACTAAATGCTGATTATAACAAATACGGTGCAAGCTGTAGTGAAATATTAAGTAACCTGTACCCCTAGGATCGACTTTGTAGCAGTGCCGGTCAAAGGGGCGTAACCCTAATTACTTACCATGATTTAAAACAGCCAAAAGAGATTCCTCCTCTACACGAAAACAGGCAAGTTATTTAATTTCATTGAGTAAATTTTTTTGTGAAGCGCAGAAAAAATCTGGCTTATAAACTGACAGACGGATAAACAAATGTTTAAAACAAATTAAATATCTCCGTAGCATACAACATTTCACTGCTCAAAACGATAAAGAAAAATAACTTATTTAATTTATATAAATTAATTAATTCCTTACTTGTATAATCGGGTTTTCTAATAACCTGTCCATAATGTACTAACAGCTGCAATTAAAATCAAAATATTCCTCATGTTAATCTTATGGGATAAAAACGAACTATGAAAGCTCGTGGGGCGAAGCCCCGTGGTCGAGAGTGTATGGAAACCCTACAAGACACATCTAGAGAGTAAGAGCTTTCGATTAATACGAAATATGTATATGAAATAATATTTTTAAGGGTTGAAAATCGCCTAACAAAAGTCAAGATATTCTTTTAATAATATAGATTATTGAACGTAGAAATTATATATCTTTAGCGGAACACATGTCTGATGAAATATTTGCTTTATATAGGTTAAAACTAGTGGCTTGAAGGGGCGATAGCCCCTAACCTTGCTCCAAGTAGGAACACATGTCAGATTGTAAACAAAGTAGACACTCAATCACATGTGTTATTGTAAACAAAGCAGACGATTTAAATTCCCATAATTTTCTTATGGAGGGTGTTTTACGTTATTTATCGTTTGCTCCTAAATGTTTGGAAATACAGCTGTTTTTCCCGAGTCCCTGGGATCAAGACCTTTAATTTGAACCGTCTCCCATCATCCTTCGATTTTCAAAATTCCCACAATTTTGACGTAAAATATTTCGCATACAGAATTATATATAACTAGGCTTATCGCCGTTGGAGGCTTCGCCCCCAAACCCCCTTTCGGAGTTCGCTTCGCTCACTTACATTCCTCAGTCAACTCAAGTTTAAATCAAACTCGTAGTTCATTAACCAAAGAAAAACTACAAAACAATGACCTTTGGTGAGCACCTACACCGGCGCTCCCGTATCGTTTCGGTATCGAAACATGTTATCAACCGGCTGCTTGTTCGTTTTATCGAATGAACTCCCGATTACGATGGTTGTTTCGAGGTGTATAAAAGAAAAAAAAGTACTCACTCAATCATAGTCAATCGGATATAAATAAAAAGTTGTGGTTACAATGTTAAATTGGAGTTCTACAAATGGATTTACGTGTAAAAGATAACAACAAATTAGACTTCAGTTCACGACAAAATGATAGTAACCTAACCTAACCTAACTCCACAGAGCGCTGTACGGTAGCTGATCGTTGAGCAACATAATTACAAATAAATGAATTTGTAAAAACAAAATAAAGTCAAATAAACATAAATTGCAGACCTCAAAAAGTAAGCATCAAAAGTAGGATTCAAACCCGTGACCACTGATCTTGAATCATCTGACAACATATCCACTGGGCTATTGGGCTAAATTCATTCCATAGAACCGGTAGAATCGGTTTGATTACATTTTCCATTCTCGCAACAAACGATATTCGCGATACTGAACCTCCTGTGTAATGTGCTTACCATATTTTGTAACAGCTGATTTATATACACCTCATGTGAGCAAATTAGTATCGCCTACACTACTAAATAAATCAGCTATTGTTTATTTAAATCAGCTGATAAAAAAATGTGGTATTAGCCAAAGGTAGTGTTCTTTCATCTAAACAGCTTTCCAAAACTGTACACATTTAAATGGACCAAAATACTCAAAATTCCTCCTTCTACGATAAATTGCGGCTAAACAGATGATCGGATCTTAAATCTGACGAAACATCGTCAGTTGGAAATTAAATTGTATACAACTTTTGTATTTAACATTTTTTGCCATCTCTTACCGTTTCCGTATAAAACGCGCTCAAAGTGGAAAAATTGAAAAAGTGGAATTTTCCCCACCCCATAAATGCCTTAAAAACTCAAAAACGTTAACCTTTAGCAAAATTTCTGTCAGTTTCTCGTCAAGAGCTTTAACTCAAGTATGATGTTGAGGGAGGTTAGATTACGGGAAGTGCCTCATAGTTTATGTCAGTGAATGAGTGAACCCGTCTAGTTTTATATATTATAATATTTATATATAAAGACTAGTTTATTTTAATGACGATTATGATATGTACTCTATGTGCAGAGTGATTCAGTGGCGTAACTTATTAATTTCAACCAGGGAGGTTTATTGTATAACTGGAGGTAACACTGCTTAACGATTTTGGTCAAAAACGCGAGCCGGTGATTTTGTCAGGTTGGTACACTTGGTGAGGTAAAAATGTATCCGTTCTTTGAACTATCCTGATTGGTTGTTTTATTCCAATATGTGAATCTACTCATGAAAATCATTGGAATAAAAGTAATAAGAGTTGAAGTAAATTCATATTTTCGTTTGATTTATGTATCTAATCTTTCCGTGAAACATAATGTATTATGAGGAAATAAACAAATACAAGTATATTGTGTTTAAAATCATGGATAGGTACTTGTTTGATTCACTTTGTCGACTCGTCCGATTTCAGCGAGTATAGTTCTTTGCTTCACCAAAATTTTGAAAGAACGGCTCGCAGGTTTGTTCATCAGTGTTACCTCCAGTTATACAATAAACCACCCTCATTTCAACCTTAGGTGCGCTGAAGCGAATTAAAGGTTTCAGTCAGAGCGCTCCAAGTAATAATTTATTTATTTGTTAGGACTTTATTCTTCGGATGGCAGCTTTTGTCATAAATAACTCATGCTCCACTGAAAAAATCAAGATTTTGATCAACAGCGTACTTAGATAAATAACTTCTAATAATTCATGCCTCAACTATAACTTGGCTTTTAATGCTTAGGGAGTAGAGAACAAAATTGATTAAAAAATGAATTTTAAGTAGACAAGTTTGAGTTAGCCAATTCCCTTTTGTATATATATATATATATATATATGAAATAGTATATACCTATATGTAAAATAAAAACAACTAAAGTATAATAATTGTATTTGTAAAACACAGGTGATGTTTGCAAAATCCTGCAAACAAAGATAGTAAATAATTATGCCCCAATTAATTGCAATAATATCGTTCTATTAAAACAAATCTTTCAGTTTACTGTTTTGTAGCCTGACATACATAATTAGGGTGATACAACAGTAAAGTAATATGACAAAAAAAACAATATAAGCAGAGTCTTCTAACAGTAAAAACCAACCAGCAACGGACGCCGCGAACATGAAATAACGTAGCGGCAACACCGCACGACCTTGCCACTAGTTATACGCTGCTCCGCTAGGATCGCTAGTGAACGATAAGCCAGCGAAATGCCACAATCCAGCGAATTTCGGTGTTTCTTACACACATGATGGAAACTCAAAAGTGGCAACTTGAGTTAATTTGACTTATTTTGACATTTTAACCTCAAAATTATCGATAAAAATTGTAGCATCGTGTGTAAGATGCCACAATTGGATCACGATGCCACAGTGTGGTTGTGTGCATGTCCATGATGCTACAATTGAGTAAATACAAACACACACACACACACACACACACACACACACACACACACACACACACACACACACACACACACACACACACACACACACACACACACACACACAGACACACACACAGACATCACGTAAAAACCACTTTTTGGGTTCAGGGAGCACCAAAACGAATATTTCCACTAACAAGTCAAATTCGAAAATTTTTACAAAAAAAAAATACTTTCTCCATATACTATGTATGGGGGAGAAAGTAAAAACAATGTATTTATCACAAAACTGACATTTCAGCAGACGAAATGAGTAAGGTTTGCAGCTATGTCATTGGATGCGCTAGTGAAGCGAGTCCATCTACGTCACACAAGCTGATCATGCACACATATCTCTTTTATACAACTTGTACCAGTCGCCAGTCGACTGCACGGAGACATTTGGTGGCCGGAACAATGCACCAGCTGATCACTGTTAACTCGCACATGCTCGCCACTGCATTACGTGGCCCAGCTGATTATCCAGTGCAAACTTGCGCTACTGGAAAAGCTATTGTGTTGTGATTCGTGATTTCAAGTAGTTAAATTAATAATTAAATTTAATTATTTCGAATTACGATCCGTGTCGTATCCTAATATGTAATGATTCCATAAATACAAATGGATATGATTATAACTGTATATAGTCATCTATAATGCTATTTAAAAAACATGTTTTATTAATAAGATTTATATTTATTGCGCTTGATTAAAATCACCAAACTGATAATTTTACTTGGTTTTGTTTCAGGTAATAAACTGTAGTCAACATTTTGAGCAAGGTAAATATTGCAGTGACATTAATCCGTAGCATATTTCTCTAAGAATACTCAGAGGTACCGAATATCCGATTGTCCTATTCTATTTAATGACCTAAATTTTCTTCCCTACATGAAATTCTGAGTTTTATTCAAACTTCTATTCGTCATGTGTACTTAAGGTTTTTTCTTTATGTTTCTTCTATTGCATGTTGTTTCTTGAATAATATTTGGTAAATTCGTGTTCTATACCTAATTTAAACAAATCTTTCATATCTGAATCGGTTTGGACCAAGATCGTCTGTTATTTTTACACACTCACTTTTTGTGATTTTAAAATATATACTAGGTCACCTTGAACTTTCAGATTCCACTGAGGATTCTCTTTAAGTTTACAATTGTAATATTGTAAACTAATTACAATAGTATTTTTTTAATAATGGAAAAATTAAGACACTATTAAATCATAAATATATAGTTTGTTTCTTAATATTATGCCGTATTAAAATAACACTTAGTCACCTTAAGTTAGTTCACTATACTCCGGGATACTACTAAAGAGGATACTTTAATATAGAAGTGTAAAGCACTTTACTACGGCAAGAGACCCTTCTAAAAGCATTTCGTGGCAAACTAACTACATGCTTATGGATCTAATATTACAACAGATGGCACTAATCTAGGCCAAGTATATTTTGAAATTACATGTAATATTGAAAGTGAATATAGCGTAAATAAAACAAGTTTATTAGTTTAATAATAGTTTATATAATTCATTATATTTGTAACGGTTGTTTTATTGGATTACCTTTTATAAGCAAATATTAATTCTACTATTGGGGTGATAAATTTTGGTTTGTAATTTTTTAGTGACCTTTAAAATTTAGTTATTTTTAATTTTACAAGCCGGGAAAATACGCTGCGAAGATTAAAATGCGTCCCCCCTTAAATCGGTGGCGTTGGTAGGAAGGCACAAAGCTGTGGATCGGACGTAAAACTCTTAAATTCATTCTGCTAACCAAACGTCCGGTGGAATGATAGCATGGTAAAGTAGATTAATAAACCAATAATTTTTATTAGCTCTACTAGTGTTGGCTAATCTGATTTCTTTTTGCAAATTAAGGACAGTATTGTTTAACTGGAGTAAATCTACCACCTAATTGGCTATTGTATACGAGATATACATGTTGATCCGCTGTTCACCTTGGAAAAGGACTTGCCAGGATGCCAACATTGCAAACATTGTGGGCTATTGAACATTTTCTATGTGAACTTTATCAAGTAATGAGAGTCTAGTTACTTGCGTTACGGGCTGGACACAGTGCGAGACAAACTGTACCCATAAATAGATATTCGCTAATTTTATACTTAACCTGATTCAATATGATAAACTATATAGAATATTAAGGAGCAGGGGAGTTATTTGTGTTATTCTAAACATTTTAGATTGGTTCTAATCCCACACTACAGGCTGTCCACAGCTTTTATTTTTCATTAAAAATATAACATATTGTTGTTTCTAAAACCGTTTTAGATGTTTTTACATTAGTAACAAGTTTTTAGGAGAATAAATAAATTATTAAGATTCGGTTGTTTTAAATAGTTTAACTTGTGTTTAAACATTAATCCCCACTGCACGAAAATATACAAATTATTATAAAAGGAGGTATTTTCTCTTCAATATGAATAGAGGAGATAAAAGTTGACAGTGTCAATAAAATAATATATCGTTTGTATAATCAAAAACTTAGGTTAATTCACGATTTATGGGCCATTAGTTTTGAAAAGACTGTTTTATGGAAATGTTTCTACTCAATCCTTTAATCATAATACTTTCGTGTGTCACAATTATGGATGCATCAATCCAATTTTTAGCTGTTAGTTTATACTATTGCATTTTTTGAATCGGAATGTCCGTTAAAATAACGTGATAACGATTTGCCTTCAAAATGCATAAAACAGGCATATAGGTAGGTAACTGGCATATTAGCAAGTGACGTGAGTAGTTTTTTGTCGTATATGTCAATGAACTATATCGCAATAAGAAATATTTCTATTTTAAATGGTTTAGTTAAATATATTGATATACAGGGTTAGGAAAATGCATGGATACCACCTCATAACTTTTTAAAGGGTTACACCAGGAAAACTAAATGTAGCACACCTTTATAGAAAATAAAAGTGCACTTTTTGGGCAGTATGACAACTTTGGCCGTGGCCCAAATAGGGGTTTTTGAAGGCAGCTTTAAAATTTTAAATGTAAAGCCCTATTGAGTAGTACATCATTTCAAAGGTATTTATAAAAAAGAACCGTGAAAACTATAAGTATTTCTTAACCCAGTTTTATATTATATTATATTATTTATATTGTATATTATATATTATATATATAAGCTATGTCAACGATTTATACATACATTCTAATATTTTCATTACATATATAGCATATATAAGTGTGTAAGTCTGTATGTAACATGTGTAAAATTAACTAATAAACTAAATCTTTCTTTAAACAGTGGGATATTACAATTTTACACCCAAGATTATTTAACAGGGTATTTTTCTCTAGATGAGTTCTTTAAAACTTTTGTTGATAAACCAACGTTTCTTTGGCAAATGTTTTGTCGAGCGGAAGCAAGACATTATGCAAACTTCATCTGTAAAAGGAAACAGCCCGCAGCCTGAAACTCTTACAGCGGGTTTGTTTTATTACTTTCAAAACACCTTTTCCCTACTAGTAACTGTAAATTATTAAACAGAGATTTTTATGTTTAGGTATACATTACACCACTAAATAATCTGTTAGTTGAATTATTTTACAACCTTTTTGAATATAAATATGATTAATTTCGTTCTTAAGTTCTATTCAATACGCATTATGTTTTGCAGAAACAAAACCATGATAGTTGAGCCACTAAGCATAAAACAAAATAGAACAATACTGTAGTCTATTTTCAAAATAGAAATGTGTATGTACATGTTGTGATTTTGTTGGTAAACTGCAGACGATTCGAACTCTTTTGAGTTAAAAGTACTGGCCCAAGTGGGAAAAAATTATTTTTTGAAAAATTCAGGTCAGTTAAAAACGAGTTCCCACGCAGCACGCTGACGTGAGGGAAGTGAATTTCCACATAACAACTTTTAAAACTCAAAATAAGTGTAAAAACATACATTTGTAAAAAATTTATTGAAATCTGAAAACATTGATTTTTTGGCTGTTCTGATACTCCTGGTTTCATTTACTTGAAAAGCTGGGAATACAATTTTGCGCATAATAAGGTTAGGAGAAGGTCCAGACAGGCTTGAAATTAGTCGTGAGGTTGCTGGGGATGATAAAAGTACTCTAACAAAGGAATAATAGGCTTTTCTAGTGTAAAACCCCCATAAGACAACGTACTGTGTTTATTCGATACACATTTACTTTAATAACTCGGTAAATATTTATGCTATAATGACGATAGAGAGCTTAAAACTTTCGCCTGTCTAATTCCCATCCTTTTGCATGCATTAATTTTGCATACGGGGCTTTTCCGACCCTTTGTGGGCCCAAAACTCGAAACTGCAGTTTTCTGATTGTTTTGCCTAACGAACTTGTCGAACTGATGACAGAAAGGAACGTCCCTACTAAATTTGAAGTAAATCGGACAAAAAATACGACCGCTAGAGTGCAAACACATATATATATATATATATATATATATATATATATATATATATGTATATATATATATATATAAAACATTTTGAACGACCCCCCAAAACCTGTTCAGGGGGTCACGTTAGGAACTTCTATGGTGGTCCCGGGCTTAAGTTTCACCATGCGGGTCATGCTAATAGTTCACTTTCCAAAGGAAATTCACTAATAAGAAAATAAATGCCTATATTATAATAGAGGGACTGTAATACGTCTGATTGGTGACACTTCCACATGTAATTCAAGTGGATTCCAGCGTATGCACTGTTTACCTATTAAGATGTGTCCATACTAAGGAATAGATTGTGGGATATAGCAAGTAAAACCTACTATTATAGGTAGTTATGTTATGAGTATAATTTATAAATATTATTAGAGGGTAAGGTTTTGTTGATTTTTTGTGTTTCATTATTAGGAGCTCACCTCCTTATATTCTTTATTTGCTCATTTTACGTTCGCGTATCAGATGTGTTGTTTAGTTTCAAAGTTATATAATTTCAGTAATCTATGGCATTTCCGCAATTGTATATTCATAGAGGGTTATCCTAGGACTATGTCCGTATACTTACTACACAATTAGTGTAGGTATTCTTGATCTTAGATACAGTATACATTGCGTTTTATGTTGTGCTTCTTGATAAGTATATTTCTAGCAGTTGATTGCTGTGTAATGTTAACGTTATGTATAAAGTTATTCCTGTGTTGAGGCTGGAGTAACCGGTATAATATCCAGCCAAGAGCAACCCTGCAACGGTAATGGCACTCGTTATACACAGCGGGTAGCCACACGCTATAGTCTTATAAGCTAAACTGATGCAACAAAGATTTAATCAAGATAATAATTAAATACTAATATCTATTACAACTGCTAACTGAAGTAAAATACTCGGTTTATTTGGATTACAACAAATAAACTAATATTTACAAATTAATGATACATTTATTCATAAGTATGGGTCGATTATTGTTAGTTAAAAGTACAATTTTATACAAAATAGACCGTTAATTTACTTTAATTTGTATATGATTGATAAAATGATGGTTATATTGTTTCCTTAAATTTCATAAACAGCTTCCCTTGTATAGGATTTTGGATGGAAACAGATATCGACACTAAACCCCCAACCTAAAACAAACGATACGTCTTCTCTTGACAAATGTCTTTTTCTTAACACTCGCTCCATCTTTGTTTAAATATATAGCCTATATGAATTTATTTTAAACATTTTATAATAAAACTGGTTAGCAATAGGCAATTTAGTGATTAACTTTTATAGGCTGTTTGAGACCTAATATTACATATTGTATTGTAAGATCAATATAATAAAATATTAGCAATGATTTTTAGAACCGGTAAATCATGATTGTAATATACAGGGCCTATCCTTGTATTAGTAACTCAGTACATCTTATTCCTTTAAAACATCTAAAACAAGAGCTATGGAACATAAGAATAGTCATCAAGTTATAGGTTAAATTTATTTTAAAACGGAAACTTATTTCAATAATATATTATAATATAATTGTTTCAGTGTGAAAAGGTTAATGTGGAAGTTAAGAATAAAACCTTTTCTATTAAAACCTATATATCAACTTTAATTAAGAAAACAAACTTAAGTTATACAGTTATTTCAGTGCATCGATATACTTAAAACTGTTTAGAAGATAAAAGTAAACTAAGATATTGATCAAGAACTGAAAAAATTATGTAATTGTAATTATAAGTGTGATATAACATTTGCCTATATACGTTATAGTGTTTGGATATAGAAACGTTCATAAAAAATAGCAATAATATTATATTTATTACTTAGTGTAACTCATAGAATAGAGATTTATACAAGTTTATTGCAGGAATTTGTATTTGTTGGTAGTAATGCATACATGATGGATAATTCCAACTGTGATTATTGTGGTAATAACAGTTATCTAAAAACTTAATCAATTTTAAGTTTTGCCATCCCTCAAAGCCACAAATATGATTATAAATCCACCCTCTTCTCTGCTAACCACAAACGGTTTTACATTTAAAAAATACCTGAGTCATAAGTCTGTCATGTAGCTACACGTAAAACTGATGGATGACATTAAGGGCCTCTCGCAATACTAACGGTTAGAACCTTGGACGTCTTAAAAACTTGTCAAGAATATTAATCCCATTATTTCCACATTAGATGAGGGGTTTGGACTGATTTTTTTCAAAATGTCGTATGTGCTTGTAACAAAACAACTTGGCGTTGAAAATACGTCTTCATAATTATTTACCCATATAATTGTAATCCGTACATAAAACCTATTACAAATAAACGGTATCAGGAAACTGACACATACTTTCTCCCTTTTAGCCAAACTTTAATGACAAAAATATTTGTTATTTACTAAATATAGAATATGAAGTATAGATAAATGTACAGAAAATTGTCTAAAATAGTTGTTTTCAGAAATATCCACCCAAATTGCTTTTTTGGAGGCACTATAGAGTCCGTTGCTACACACAGTAGTTTTGAGAGGGGAAATGCCCCCTTGCCCCCCCCCAGGGTTAAATAGCAACACATTTCGAACATCATCTGTTGGTCAATGCTAACTTGACCTGCATATCAAATGAAATTGATCAGTAAATAAGAGAGAAATAGTTATTTTTGTATTCCCCATAAGAATAACATTGGACAACGTACTGTGTTTACCGCTAAATGAAAATTTCAATTTTCTCCGCAACTAGCAATCGTAGAATAGTAATTTAAAATACTAATTTATTTAGTTTTTTGAGCTATTTTTTATGGTGAATAGTAATCTTTTTTAACATTTATGATTTTTTATGAAAAATCCAAAAAAACTGAATGTTTGATGTTTTAAGTCCTGTAATTTCTGAACCCGCATTTTTCCAGAAATGCGGGTGATGTCATTTTGTTGGAAACCTAAAGTTCTACAAACCACGAAAGTTTAATCAAAATCGTTAGAGCCGTTTTTGAGAAATTTGGATTTTTCATGTTTTTTGGCGGTTTTTGGGGGATAATTACCCTTAAAAATCAAAAATTCAAAAAAATGAAAAAAACGCCTGGAGATATCGTGGATTAGTACCTACACGCCAAATTTCATAAATAATCGGCCCATAGGTTAGGGCTCTAGCTCTGTACACATCCACACAGACACACACACACACACACGGACACACACACACACACACAGACAGACATCACGTAAAAACTACTTTTTTGGGTTCAGGGAGCACCAAAACGAATATTTCCACTGACAACTCAAATTCGAAAATTTTTACGAAAACAATACTTTCTCCATATACTATGTATAGGGGGAGAAAGTAAAAATTTGTAGAGTTTTAACGTTTCAATCAACGATTTTCTTCCTCTAAGACAAGGCCTTGTGCCATCTTTTATATATGTTTACCGTCTGTTTGTAAAGCAGTGCAATTTTAAATATATTCTTAAGTTTGTAAGACATCTTTTATTGCATCCTGTATAGTTTAAAACTAAAGAAAACAATTATTTACTAATTTTATTAATATAGTATTCAAGTTAAACAAGCAAAACATTAAAAAATAAGGTTGCCCGACAAAGTAAAATAAATAATTCATCTATTATGACGGAAACAAGACGATATAAATGGCCTTAAATAATAAACAAGTAGACTTTTCAAAGAATAGGAACCCCAATATCGTTGTAGCGGTAGTCTTCCAAGACATAAAAGAGGTTGTATACAGAACCATGTCTCCCCTCCAGTAATGTGGAAGGATCTGAAAGATTTATACCATTCCTTCTTGCAAATGATTGTTTTATACAGTAGGACGATATTCTTCGTCGCCTGGGTGGCGCCGTCATTTCCCATGTCGGTGTCTTTTGTGTCTGATACCGCCAATTACTCCTGAATAAATATGGCAAACTAAGGTTACTTGTAATATTTATACATCCCATGTTTTGCATGTGTCGATTCTTATAACAATAAAATAATGTTTACATTACTAAGGGTATATATTTAAGAAATGATTAAATGTGAAAAAAAATTATATGGCGAGTTGACTGTAGTTGTTATCATAAAATGGCATGAATGTTCAGTTCAAAATATTTTACTTTATTCATTACTTCTATAGCCTCTTAAGTATCTATTATGATAATTTTAATTAGAATTAGAATTACTTCATAATTTGATTACATTTTACTGACATTCGATTTTACTAAATATGTTTCTTACCATCGTCAATAGTCCTAAATATTTGGCATATGAGTTATGCCAACATGTTTCGTTGCAAGAGCAACATTTTCAAGGCTTGCAAGTTGTTGGCATAACCTATATGTCAAACATTTTGATGGAGGTAAAAACCTATTTAATCTTGAAAATATTCCAGGGGCTTATAAAAATGGATTTGAATTATATTTTATTTAACATTACATTTTCAACTAAATTCAAACGATAAAAATATGTGTAAATCCACGCCTACATCACTGTACCCTTTGCTTGGTGTTAAATCAAATAAATAACTGTGTATACATGTTTGACAATAGTTGTTAAGAAAATTTGTTGTGAGAAAAGCTAAAAAATAAAGGCATTTTATTTATTTATTTATTGTTTATACATATGTTATCCTTCTAAAGTGTAATATAAATAAATTACTAGAGGATTCGACTTGTTGAAAAACGCTTTTTCAACAAGTTACTTGATGTCGAATTAGAGCAACATGGTGGTACTCATACATTGAATTTAACATGCATTTACTTGTTTCCAGTACTAAATTAATCTTAACGGAGAATACCGTACTGTCAACAGTTATAGTAATGTCAGTATGGAGCATTGATTAAGATGGAGTTAATTTATTGATGCCAATTTGAACTGTTTATTTGTATAAAATAATTCATGGTTAATTTCGTATGAAGTATGTCAAACTATTAATAAACCAATTCTATTTTTTTAAATTTTATTCACGGATAAGTCATAGAATAATATACATTCAAAATATTTAGTAATTGTTTATTTGTAAAACGAACGTACATCATGCTACATAAAGTTATACGAAATAATCTTTTACTTGTCAGCATATTTTATAATCATTATTTATATGAATTATTAAGTCATATAGATTATATACAACGTTAAAGGGTAAGGTTGTATTCGAACTTGTTCTATTATACACTTTACACAAGAGCACCGTACCCCACCGTACAAGACAGGGGACCAAAGACTGCCTCCTCCAAAACACTCAATAATCACCAATTCGGCAAAGGGCGGTAGTGACTGGGTCCACTGACACCCAGAGTTGGCATTTTTTTTACGAATTTTTTCATTAGTAAATACTGATTGGACCAATTTTGCAAACCTTAAATTTGTGTAAGGTTTTTTCCAGGAAAAATGAAACATTCTTGTACGTTCAAGAATTGAAATTTTTCACATAATTTTCTGATAAATCTTTAGTTTAAACTTCGGTTTGTTTTTATGTAGTTCCGATTCCTAAAATACTTCTTTAAGCACTTATTTAACTCTTACTTTACACTTTGCTTTACTTTTACACACAAAAAATAACATTGTTTACGTTATGACGACATAATGATATTAAACCATCAATTATAAACAAATTAATAAATCATCCTATTTAAAAGTAAGTAGAATAAACAGAACCTAAAATAATAAAATATTAGACAATTGTGTTTACAAATGTAATCGTAAAAGTCAATTATTTATAAAACAGAGTAACAAACGATGCATTTTTTTAATTATGTTGACTTTTCGGAATAGTTTTTTTTCTTATGGAAAATAAAAAAATTATTTATTCATATTCAAATTCATATATTTCTTTATTCATCCATGTAGTGTTACAAGAATATCATCTCATATGTGCAGAAGCAAATAATAAATGTGAAAACCGTACAGATTACTTAAAAATTAAATGTAAAATTAAACCAAATTTTTTCTCCTATGAAGAGCAATAAAGATAATTATTACACTTTCAATCAAGTGTAAGCTTTCCTATTCTTACTTTTGTTAATATAACAGTAAATCCTTCTTGCTTTAATTCAGTGATTAACTGATTATATAAATAATTATTATATAAATAAGTGTATTCCATATCTGATTATTTAGATTGTAATTTGTCTAGGTATTCCATAGCTAAACGATACGAAATATAAATTTATGTTTATCATTTTAAGTGACTAAAGCTTTTATTGATGTAGCAGGAGAGGTTAGATAGGTCAGTAAGTACAACCAATTTTCTTGCTATAGAAGCAAATGTGTGCAGGTGATTTTAAAAATAATTTGTGTTTTTATTATTAATTTAAAATATGGTTTTGGTTTACATTAAATCTTATATTATTTATAGAATGGGATCATAAAAGGTCTTCGCAAAAATCTTACATATTATTTTTATATATTCGGCAGATTAAAAATATTAAAGTAACGAGATTAAAAGAGTACGATAGCGAAAATGCCATTAATTGAGTTCCTTACTTCACGAATCCATTTCCTAATGAAAATCCCAGCGCTGCTAATTCACTTGTTGAACCGTCGGCTACACCAATCCGGATAAAACACGTTTCAAAATTAGAGGAAAAACAGAGATTTTACCTGATCTATAGTTCACGATGCTGTACAGATATTTTAATAGAAGAACATTTTAATTTATACTTTTATATCACTTGCTGGCCCAATAGACATTCTCCTGTCCTAATGTCATTGAATTTGTTTTATGTCAAATTCTCGTTCATTAAAAAAAAAAAAAAAAAAAAAAAATAGTTTACATCCTATTCTCAGACCTACCGAATATACACGTACACAAAATTTCATAAGAATCGGTCAAGCCGTTTTGGAGGAGTTTTGTTACATACACTGTTTTACGAGAAATTTATATAGTATATATTTAAGTATTTACCTGTGATATAATAAATCAATACAGACCGTAGAATGTATCGTGCAGCATTTCCATGAACTATATCGTTATATTCTACTCACTTTATAAAAGTATCGTCACAGTTAAGGAAGTTCGGAAGCCAGCATGGTGATCACTCGCTGCTGTATTGGATACCGGTGATGGATCCTATATTGGTCTCATCAGTCAATGCTGACTTTGTCCGTGACAGCCGGGAAATGTGGCTGTAGTATGTGACACGTTAACAAACGGTCCATATTAACTGTATATTTAAATGAAGTAAAAAATAAATAAATGAATGAAATGCTTACCAAAATTAAACTAAATAACAGTCCTTAACAAATTTACTGATTATACCACTTAAATTATCATAAAATCATAATTATAATTATCTTTCAAAGACAAAACAAAACCTAAGTCATTAAATCAAACTCTCTTTAATTTAATGCAATACAAAAAATATATAATAATAAACTAGTTAGCAGATTTTGGACAACTGAACAAATTTATAATTGTTTAGCTAACAAGGACTTTCACTATCTAAGGGATCACCTTTAGATCAGAACAATAAGTCAATAAAATTTCACAAACTTTGATTACTCTATTGATCGGATACTTAGCCCGACAGTGAAAGTCATTCTCTTAAAAAAGTATACCTACAAGAGATTTAATAATGATTAGAGTTATAAATGTAACTAAGCCTCAAACTAAAGACCATAAGTAACCATTAGAAGTAAATCAACACGTTTCTAAAACATGAACACGTATTTATATTTTTCAATTCTTTGACGTTTTATTATTCTTTAGCAGTTTTATGGACTTGGAAAATATCCGTTAACCAATCAAAAAATCTCAAATTCTTTGTTATAAAGTGAATTTAATACAAACTGTTTATGAAGTATTCATAACATTACTCTTACTGGCTTTAACTTATAAAATAAGCTAGACAGTTTGGAAATATTTTAAGTTGAAATGGGTAAACGTATACAACCCAGTAGATATAGATTTTTAGAAGTACCTTATTGTGCAATCACTGAATAATGATAGGAAATTGAATTGGACTGATGTAAATGACAGCCGGCGGGGAGTTTGTCAAATATTGCAGTATTGACGGATGTTTATTAAGTTTAAATTAATCAAAATCCTAAAACCTATAACACAAATATTTAACTAATTTTTTGTTGTTTTGTTCATGGATTGTAAGACTTTGCTGTAAACATTCAATGATAAAGCACAGTTATTAAACTTTACTTATTTACATCGGAATCATCTAAAAATACAACTATAATTAATTACTAAATATGTTGTGTTTTATTAATTTTAAGTCGGAGGCTAATATTTGGCCGACTCATGCATGTAATGTACTTTTGTGTAAATTGTGTCGAATTTATCTGGTGTAGAAATGTGCTGTCAATTGTTATCTGTTTACATTTTGAGAAAATATGGAATGATCACCGAAGTTTTTATGAAAATGAAGCATTGTAATTCTGAACCATGTCGTCATAAGAGGGGGGAGGATTATTTAGAACGGTTTGTTTTGAAATGGTTCGACAACATGGTTTTGTTTTATTATTTGTAGACATTTTTAACTATATTTCACAGAGGTGTGACTTCACTTTTGTAATTTAAAGAACATTTAACAAAACCGTAAATAGAAAATGTTTAAAATTGCGTAAAAAATAACTTATAGTTAGCATAATACGTGTTGTTATTATTACGGCATCTAAATCAAAAACCTCTTACAACACTTCAAAGTATATTTACATTTATTCTGTACTCATACACACGACTGTAAATACACGTAAAATATGGTAAAATGCTATCGATTTTGACCAGTCACACCAATGAGAGACATTCCGCATTTAATAAGTAAGGTCACCATTTATATTCTGCCATTCTCTCATTGGACCTAATGATGATCGGTGTGACTTGACGAAATCGATACCTGTTATTCTCGTAGACATCTTGTAGACCCAACATCCTCTTCTTCTTCTAGTTTAGGAGGCTACATGGAACAAAATTAGAGGAATCTCCATAAAGGGACACAAAAGGGATTTTTCTGGAAAAGATTTAGTCTATATAGAAACACTATAACAGCATGCACTTGGGAAGTAGTTTTTTAATTACAGTTTTAACTTTGTAATGTCACTGTTGTCTTTGAACCTTTGAGGCAGTATTGACAAAAATTGGTAGTCCAGTGTATTCTGATATGTTTCGAACAAATTGAGTCGATGTTGAGATGAGGGATTTAAGTGTATATTTAAAGCATTGTATACATGATTATGAAAATGATTACATTTTTCCCCTTAAGATAATGGATTCCAACATGAAAAGAGAGGAGACAGTCATAAAATATTTCAACTTATAAAAAATGCTGATGACAGGAATTGCGTGGTGCGGTGATAGCATTTACCATATTTAATATTTATTTTACCTTCTTGTATATGAATTCATTATAAGAATAGATTAATTTTTAAGTGTTGTAAAACGTTTTTCAATCCTGTTCAAGATATTTTACCACAAAAAAGGGCAACTATATTATTATTCGATTGTTAGACTCATGAAACATATCGAGAGCTCCAGAGCTGGTTATCTAAATAAACCAGTTTAAACACCCTGAAAGACCGACAGACTTTAACTGTTTGTACAGTTTGTTCCTAATTATTTGTCAATACCGTGAACCCAACTGTTATTTGTAACGACAGAAAAACATTATAAATTACTAGCAGTAACGTTATGTAACTTCTGAAGTAAAAATATTACTTAAATAAGTAACTGTAATGTCCTTACCAATCAGCATTGCTAAAAACCCTTTTTAAACACACCACAGAAGGTGTTTGGAAATATAAACAAAATGTTAATATTCAAGTATAAATCTAAATTTCAGACAACACCTCAATTTCCTAATACACAGCTATAACATTATAATCAGGACAATCTACTCTATTATGAAGGTAACTTAACTAAACCTACCGGCTATGGCGCATAACTATAAACTTACACTTTGTCAGCGCCCACCACCATTCCATCCAAATGTCATTTTAAATATTAAGCCAAAAATAGATTGCTCTTATGTTACAATTATTAATAGTTATGTTTGTTATAAATCTGGTATTATTTTATTAAGGAGGGTTTACTTAGCCACTATTATACAATTAACTTTAAACCCTACTGATGTTAGACTCCTTAAAGTATTTACTTGCTGTTAACATTCCTCCTCTTAACTTATATTTGTTTTATTACTACTGATTTAAACTTTATTTTATATGGATCAGATGAAAACTAACCAATACCACCTTTCTTACAGTTTAATAAAACCCTAACGGGAAATAAGGAGTTCTTGATGAGAAAAATACTCGGAAAAAAAAGGTCAGAGAAGGTTTATTTTTTAAAGTTTCCAAAAATGTCCTGTCAGTCTATCGTTGATGTTACACGGTGTGCGCATGTTGCTCGATGAGTGATGATGACAGATTGCTATTGGCTTCTGTTACTGAACTCATACTCTGTTGTACACAGGTAATACAGGGCGGCAATCACCATACAGCTTGACACACTTAAGATTCTTGATTGTGATCTTATAAACTTTTCATTCCATTTATATTTATTTTAATCCGAAATCCAAACTCTTAGATACGGTGATTGACATAGAACTATTTTTTTATGTGGGGTAAAATCAACAGAAGATTGTCTTTTATAAGGGATCGAGTATACTGAATATTATAAAATAATGAAATAAAACAATATTATATGTTATTTTATTTGTAGTATTTTAATTTAAATAACAAATGAAGTTTTAAACATAGTTTTTTAAGTTAGTACTATTGCAATTATAATATTTTTTACCAACAACTTTCATACTATACAACTTGTCATACCATTAGATATCCTAATTTTTAACTGAAATCAGTATAAACTAATTACCAACAAGTTAAGTCATGTGTATGAGAAAACAATTCTTGGGCATGATCTGTAAGAAGCTCCATTGTCAATACAGCCTTAAAAACGAAGGGTTTCCAAAAACCTTTACGTATTAATAATTTATTTAAACAATTTTAGCAATAATTTAACAATTCGTACACCAACCATAACAACTCATAACTTAATACTACGAGAATTTCATAATATTATTAAACGAGCCACTAAATACCTTCTTATATCAATGAACTGAATTTAGAATATTTTAAATCTACATCTAATAATCTTTAAAAAAGAAACTTATTGTTTTATAATTAATTGTGTGGACAAATAAAAAAATATGACTCATTGCATTTTAAAATAATCTTTCTCTTGTTCCAAACTACTGTAAGTTTAGAAGCACTTTGTTTTAGACCGTTCCGGTTCATAATGAGAAGTAAATAATTGTCGTACCATTCATACTATCGTTCATTCAACGATTGATTACAACAGATTGGTATTGGGGTTGGTGCGATCGAAAACGTGACTCTGGATTTAGTTAGCGTTGGGGTATAAACTTCACTGTAAACTCGCACAAAACTTTCTTTCTTTTGTTGATTGCCTGTGCGTGTAGCATGATCTTTAACAATAACAGCTGTAAGATCGTTATATATACCTACTACAATCACACACGCTTTACTTTTCTAATCATGCAGGTTGTGTTTACTGTTTTTAACGTAGTACACTGAAATTAATACTCAAAACAGAGTAAAAATGAAAATATAAAATGCAATTAAATTAAAAAATAAGTTTAATTTTATTGTAAATTTCCAAAGGGCAGGACGTGAGGTATCATATTTAGTTTCTTGGGTAGCATGATACATGTTGTTTCAGTTAAACAGGATAAAAGAACTACGTGCCTCGTCCCAGGACAACTTTAAAACTGACCTATACCAGTTTCAAGGCTGATATTTGGTACAGAAAATGCTTTCATTACATATGGTAAGTCTTTTGGCTGTCCATTACGACTATAATGGCTATTTGGCTGTCCCTTTCACCTTTGGTCCCTCCATTTGCAGCGGCTGGGAACGGAACTTCCGGGTTCGTGCCCTGAACCGAGAATGTGGTCCCTGGCTGTTGCGTATAGATACCATGTCAGTTGAGTTTTCCACTTGTAGGTAAGAGCGGGTCCAACTGTTTGAGCCTGATCCCGGCTGTCACAAGAGCGCGGGAGTTGGCCCTCTGAATGGTCAATGAGGCTGCTTGTCCTTTCCAACCATTTCCTTTCCTGAGTATCCTATACTTCTGGTAACTTGCGCAAATTTCCTGTTGGTAGAAGACGTGCTCAGCTGGGGTTTTTTAATTCAGCAATTATAACTAACAACCAACAACCAATTACGTCTCACAACACTACGCAATATATTTACACTTATACTGTAATTACAAGAATTCTATAATACCCTACGTTTCCCGGGCACCTAGGTGGAAGGGGCAAGACACATGAAAAATGGCATCGTGGTAGATGACCCTAGAGCTAACTCCATTAACACGTTTCGGGACCTTTTAAATTAATTTGTATTAAAGAAAATTCATTTACGTAACTTAATCGATTTGTACTGTAATGTGTTTAATGTAACAATACCATTCCACAAATGAGAGAATTTATTGACTCAGCAACAGCTCGTCACTCGATAGCTTTATTCTTTCGGGATCGATGAGTTTAGGACTATAACCCTCTCTTGTTCTCTAAGCAGCAATAAGTCTGGATCACAAAGTTAAAACATTACCATATACACCACCTAAAATCTAAATCCGATTTAGAGTTTTCCAAGGAAATATTACATATTCACTTCTACTATTTCGAAACTTCATTGTTTTATTTGGCTTAAGTAAAAAAATAATTTTTCCATTAAACGTTGTTAAAACGAACACAAATGAACTAACTTAGTTTTTTGATCTGCCCTTAAACTTTTTAATAAGGGCTTAGTTTGTATTTAAACTATTTTTATCTATTTTTATTAATAAGTTCTTTCATATATTTTATTTTAAATAAGTATTCATTCTTATGGAATTGAACTGGTAAAACATTCTATAATTTGTAATTTTCAGGAAGTCGTAGAATGATTTGCAACCTTCATATTTGTATATCTATAATTCTAATAATTTATATAATTGCATGATATAATTTGTTTACTAATATTTAATAATAATAAGCTAACATGTTTTTACCGATTTTGATTCGTCACAATATAAGCTATAAATTAAATAACAAACACACATACACAGGGTGTACTCACAGAGGGTGTATTTAGTCATTAGTTTGGAAACGTACAAGATAAAAACAATTATAGATTTTACTTTATAAATATCCAAGAACGTTTAAATTTTTTTGAATTATGAAGTGTCGGATTGCAAAACTGAAGTAAAGTAAATGCAAAATCGAGTTATAAAAAGAAATCAACTGACGGAAAAACGTTAATGAGAGTTGTTCACGTAATATTAAAAAATGCGTGATCATATGCAGTAATCACTAATCACCAATCACACGTCAAACACTAGACCGATCACCGCGCGGCGCTCCCCCTGGAAACACATCCGGTGACCACTCCACCACTCCACCACTCCACCACTCCACCCCCCGCTGTTGGGGTGATTCTGTTACCAGTGGCCTAGCAGACTTGTTAAGAGTAGTAAAACAAGATTACTTCTGATCGGATCGGATAGGATAGGTAAACGTTAGGGTCACAAGTTTGAAGTCTAATTTGGCTGTATGGTAATTATACATTAACGTACAAAGCGAATGAACTTGGAAATTCTGGATGTTTTTTAAGTAGACAGCCTTATCGAGGACGCTACATAGAAATGCTAAATTTTAAAACTACTCAGGGTTATGGCTCAAATATTGTATGTGGCTTCCCCCATGTTTAGGATAGTGTGACTACAGTACTTACTACTTCATTGCCTTATATTACTTCCTACTACTCACTCACACTACTTACTTCTTCCCACTTTTAATATTTTCCGTACACCCTTACTAGAAGATAATGTTCGTAATATTTTCTAAGTTGTCATGATTTATAAAAATTGCAAGAACATAACATAAATAACTTAAAATAGATAAATAGTATAACTGTAGGTGATTTCTATATAAACAAAACATGAATTAGCGGTAGTTCACTGGATTATTAAGTTACGAATATAAATATTATACTTTTATTTGTTATATTTCTACTTCGATACAACCAAACGCTTTTATATTCTTAAAGTGACGATTTACTCGTAGGCCAAGTGGGAAAATAACTATGTTTCAGTGTAATTTAAATCTTTTATACATTTTTCTTTTAAATATGTTTGAAGTTTTGTGTTTTGAATAATTTCATACCTCCCATAACACTTTATAGTACTTTTATTTCTTGCATACAATTAATTTACAAATAATTGATTCAGTTATTTATTTTTTGTTAACTTCTTAATAAATCCGTTGTATCAATGATCTGAAGAGGTGAATAATAAATTTAACTCGTATTGAATCATTATATTCTTCAACAGATAACCTCATATATTTACTTCTCAGTCTGAGGGCAAAACAAGATAGACGAAACTAAGTCTCCTAAAAGAGTTGATCACATGATAAACTGTTATAACTCTCGTTTAAAAAACATGGTTATCTTTAGCTGTTTGCTGAAATATAAAATTTGTAAACAAAAATTTCAATTCAAATTATTTTACTGTCCGGAAATATTGACTTGTTTGTAAATTACTATATACCTCAGCATTTTGATGAGATTTATTTCATGTAAATAACTTTTAATGCTTAATTTATTCAGCCAACGAACAGTTTACAAATAAATACAATAATATTCGGTTAATCTGACAAAATAATATAAATTATACAGTACCAAAATTAAATAATCAGTCAATTAAATTAATAGTTTAACGATTCAGCTTGCAAAATAGATTAATTATAGTTTTTGATTGAACTAAAACATTGACAAAGGTAATGGATTCCTAGCTTGGAATATTACATTATTATCTCTTAATTGAAGCTTCGCTTGCCATGGGCGCTTCATTGACAGGCATTCTGTCAAACGTAATTATTAATTTTGTTTTGATATTAGTGACATTCTGTTATATCATTCTATAAATTTGTAAAATAAAATCTAAAATATAACGCGTTTAATTTAAAAATACTAAAATTTTTAATAACAAAATAATAAAAATACGCAATATTACTCTTTCTTTAACATCCTGTTTAGTAATCATAACGTTGTTTATGGCTCTGGAGCCAAGTTAAACTTTTTTAAGAGAAGTTTAGTTATCCAGCAAAATATTTATAAAAATCTCTAAGCCATTTAAATACAAGGCATACGTATTAGTGCGATATGTTAATCGGGAAGGGTGTCCACCCCTTATAAACGTATTGCGTGATCATTTATATTAATTCACACGTCAGACTACAAGACTGATGACCAGCGGTTGCCCCCTCCCCTCCCCCTCACCTACACTCACCCCCTCTAATAGCAAATCCCTCAAAGCCCGGTGACCGCCCTCCCTCCACGTGACTTGGTAATTGTGTTACGTGTTACATCAGTTGCTTGTTAAGGGAATTGAAAATAATTGGTTCTGCCATTCTATGGAAAAGTATTAATTTCAATATCAACTTTTTAACTCATATGCATATTCAGTTTATTGTTTATATTCTTAGTATATTTAGGTTTTATATACTGCGTTTGGCTTTGGGATAATAGTGTGTAATAATATTATCAAGGACTAAGGCTCTAAAACGTAGTACAATTGTTATTTTTTATTATTTGCATAATTACAGATTAGTATCAGAATTAGAATCAAAAATCTTTATTGCCATTGACAAAAAACAATAATTGAATCAGCATTGTCAAGTTCTTGTAAAAAATAATTTATAAGATTAGTTTTTTAAACGAATAATGTACAAGTTAATTATACTTTATTCAAACAGTAGTTAATATTAAGTAAAAAAAGTTTTTTTTTCAAATTTGCTACAACACACGAAATTGGGCCATGTAAAAAGCTAATAATTTCAACCTGACAATCTAACAATTATATCTGCTTGTATTGCAGCTGCATATTTTTATACAACTTAAAAAATGTAAATTTACATATCTTGAAACTGGCACATTTTTCAGAAGTATGTTTTATCAATAGCACGAAATTAATTTATTGTGAACAACACAAACTTAAAAATTTATCTAGGGGCATTGCGTGTTTGTGATGTTCCATATTTTATTCAGTGTATATTGTGATATTTTTTCGGTTTTGTTTATAAGATACTTTTTATTTTACGAGTTCTATTCTGAATAGTATACTGTGACATTTGAAACTAATATACCAAATTAGTTGTATACAAAATTAGTTGTATTGAGAAATTTTGAGCAATAATCGTAAATCGAACAAGGGCAGGAAAGTTACTCTCGTAGTTGCAAGTAGTACAGCCACTAATGTAATTTCATTACACAAAATCCACTTAACAAGTCATTGATGACACCTCTAAACTACCGAGCAAGTTGGTAATTGCGTGTTAATGGTACAAACTGTTCCGTGTCAAATTAGGGATTTAAATTTACAGGAGGAAACGGTCAAGGGGAAATGGAACTTTATCTCATTCGGATGGATTTAAAAACGTACGTTTTTATATAAAGATTTGACTATAAATAAAATATTTCATTATTATAAGATTAGAACGAAGTCTTAACTGAGTACGTTTGATCAAAATATGGTACAACACCAATTGCCTTTGTCGTCATATTGAAATACCTGTCTATTACATTAACTTGCATAGGGAAAGCAAATCATTAATACGTTCAGAGGTCCGTGAAATTGACTGAGCACCCAATACAATACTTCAAACCATATTTTCAATCCTTAGAAGATTTTATGAATATCTATATAATCTGTTGCATGTATTTTCCCCCGAATCGGCATTGAAGGTCTTGCACTATTAATAACAAAGTAGGTTTCGCATGATATATAATTGGTTGTATAAATACAAATATGATCAAATAAATTACATCTTACAACAAAACAAAATATATTTACACTTATACCGTACCTAATATAAAATACAGTAAATGTACATATGGGAGATGCAAAGGGATCGATTTTAGCCAATTAAAGAAGTCATAATTAGGTCCGATCATGGAAATATTTGTTTGGGAGAAATTTAAAATTTGTATCTATTTGTAATTTTGTAATGTAAAATTTACCAAGCAAAACTATAAGTGATTTTTCAATTCAGGGGAATTCCATTTGTTGCAGTCGTATTAATTAGTTGTTATTACAAGCGACAACAAGTTTCAATAGCGTGCTATGTTATTTCCACGCTATTCTTCTTCGAATCATAAATTGGTATATTTCTAAAACAACCGTCATAGTCAGCCATTTAAAATAATATCATTACACTTTAAAACTTTCATTATAGTAGTTTTAGATGTAGTCAAAAGCTGTACACCTTGAATGTTTATAAAATAAATGTTTTATTTGTTACAGGTAAGCTGATTTGCTTAGTGAAAACTTCTTAAGGTTTTGTAAGTATAATGTGGGAAAAAATTCATATATATTACAAAGCTTTAATGTAAAATGAAGACTATTCGTTGCAACATAGCAACGTAACTATTCAATAAAACTAATTTGGCTTTTAAGAACATATGAAATATTTACTTACCATAATATATAGTTTATTATTTGTTTATTTCATATATGTTTTTATGCCGTATTACCAACAGCGCACACAAAGGACTATAGCTAAAATAACCCGTGCAAGCCCTTATAACCAACACAATACGCTTTCCTTATTTTTGTAATGGTATACAATAATAGATGTCCAAACTTTTTTACCACAAATATCAAAAACAGTGAAACATTAGAGTATTTCTTAAAAGTATTAACACATATAATCCTGTTGCATATTCTTTTATACAATTTTTGTTTTACATAATATAAGGGAAAGCGATTTTTACCCTTTGTCAAATACCGTTTTATAGTCTCACAAGGATAGCATTGTCATTAGTTAGTAACTAAGAAAGGTCAACTCACTCAAACAGATCGTTGCTTCAGGATAATTACTGAAAAACAAGGAAGAAAAGACGGCCAAATCAATATATTAGATTCGTGATTTGCGTACACAAAAATATTTGATTATTAGAGTTTAATTATAGAGTAAAATACAATAATAATAATTCCCTAACTCCAAAGCGCTTACATTTGCCTTAAAGAAAGAACTGACTTTCTTTATACATTGAAAACACAATGGCATATAAAATCAGATATGTTATAATTATTTTAAGGGTGCGCCGTACCTCCCTTCCGCACGCTCAAGTAAGGGGTTTGCATCTCCCTCATTGTAGGCTAAATTGTTAACCAATTAAAAATAATTTGATGTTATTTAATTCAATAAATGTTCATCTAGAGATCATACGATTTAAAAATCGTGATTTTAATTCAAAATAAGTGGTAGGCCATTAGTAATGTTCTCAAATTAAGCGTTTTTCTAAAGGTTCCTAACGTATGGAGAAAAATTATTTTGGAGAAAAGGAACCGTATGATCCCTAGATTGGAATCTGAAAAGTGTGAAACTGCAAATAGTTTGGTAGAAATCTGTAAAATAACAGTGCGATCGAGGAGAACAAAATGGTCTTCAAGCGTATATATGCATGGCCCTGCTTGTTGGTGGCGCCGGCGTGGCGCTAAACAACAACGAATTCAATCTGGGTAGGGCGCACCCTTAATACTTTGCTAAGCAATATGACCAGGAGTTTTAGAAAATATTACATACCGGAACTTTCAACTATTTTCATCACTCATTTAAATGCAAGGAGTAAACACAAATGAGCTTAATGGGTGTGGAAACAAAAGTTTGTGGTGTAAATATCCAAAGTCTCGTAGACTTAACGTGATTAATTATACTAATAAACCCTTGGAATTCTAAAATGAAAACTCCGGAAATATTGTTAAAACACATCTACTGTTCCTTGTATTTAAAATAAGGATGCTTTATATTCTTAATAGAAGAAATATATTAAACAAAACATACAACAGATTACAGAGAGTGCACGCATTAACGTTAACTACATGCATTTACCGAGAAATGTATATAACCGGAAAAGGAAGGATATACAATAATCAGGTCGGAAACAGAACCATGAGCCATCCGCGTCCCTTCTCTACATGTTTGGTGGTTGAAGTTATATAAATAATTCTTAAAAGCGACCATGAGAACGGCTAAAACGGGACATTTACTAGATAATCCGTAAAGTAATATAATATAGAAATATTTTTGATTTATAATTCTCAACAATTGCTTACTTATATTTATCTGCAAAAGCATATAGTATATATATATATATATTTACCACTTGGTCTGTAATTAGATTATAAATGTAAAAATATAATTTGCATGCGATGAGGCATAATTTATCTTATCTTGTTTAATAGCATATTTTAAACATTGAAAGAAATACGATAAATTTATCTGGTACTAATTCTGTAACCTAATTTAGTTTATTTACATTTTATTTACATCACCTTTAATTTTAAACGCTTTGTTTTGCAGTTGTATCCATTGTTTTTAGTAGACCAATCCATATGACCTTATAAGAACGGAGTGTATTACATGGCGACTTACGAAAAAAAAGTGTTTTAAAATTTGTTGTAATAAATTTTCTAGAAATACAATTATCACTATAGGTTTATAACGTTTTTTTAACTTCTCAAGCATATAAAATTATTTATGAGATTGCTCTCCCAGATAAATGTGATCCAAACATTTGTTTGTTTGAGAAGATATATATTAATAAGAACGGAAAACAAATTTTATTTACAAACAAACATTTGAAAATATGAATTAAAACCGTACAAATCTGTTTTATAATACAACCTATAAGAACAATGAGAGTGCTTTTAGTTTTGTTGAAACACTGCGCGACGTGGCATTTCACCTATTGACATTTGGACGACAAATGTCACCATGGGTAGACCCCCCATCGTCTCAACTACCGTGCCGCGTCGAGTGGTGCGCGAGTGCTGGCATGTGTGCATCATTCTATCTGTTTTTTCTTCATGTAATTAAATTTTTTATCATAAAAACAAAAAATTTAAAAGATAAATACTTATTCACAAGTCAATTTCTATGTAAGGGTCATTCTACTCATATATATAGAGTACCCTACATATGTAAGAAATATATTTAAAATATATATATCATCTCTTCAGCGTTTAAACAAAGTTGTTGCTCAGATACACGGCAGATATATTTTCCAATATAATCCAAAGACAATGATTTCATTTGGGTATTGGTTAATACATCGGAGTTAAATATAAAATAATGAAATCGTATAAATAACTGGGCAACTAATCATTTATAATCAGTAAGAAAATTGGTTTAACTTTACAATGCACCTGAATAATTATTAAATCTTTTAGTACAATTTTCCTATAACATTTAAAAGGCTTCATAAGTAAAACACGTTTAATTTATTACAGTACTGACATTCCTCAACCTCTAAAATATTACACTCGTTGAAATGTGCTATATAGCCAAATCGAAAACGAATACAGCACAAAACAGCAGTTGTCATTAATCAATACCAGAAATAACATCAATTTGATTTCCCTCTTAAAATGTACTAAAACCATTCATCTTCAAGACATTGACCATGCTCATGCCACTAATGAAACCTCGCTTAAAAATTAAATTATTTGCACACGCAAATTTTACTGACAAAGAGTGACGCAGTGTGTCGGATACTTTACTTTTAGCTTTCTGACATAAATACATTTACAATACAACACAGTTAATATAGTAAAAACCAACTGTAGAAAAATATTTGCAAAAAATTTGCAAGGATTGCAATAAATATATATCAGGATTTTACTTTTGTCTGTTTAAATATGTTTAATAAATATTTAAAATAAATCGCGTTTCACACAATAGGCAATATTTTCCGTTTTTAATAGTATTATAACCATAGTTTCTTTTAAGATATAAATTTATGTTTAGTAAGATATTATGTTGCATTTATATTCATTTGTATACACTGTGGTCCTCAAAACTTATAAATAATAAAATGTATTGTGAAATTCTTCTTTATAAAGATTTTTGTAAAACCTGTGTTCAATCACCTTCCTCTGATTGGAAACCCAAATGCAAAAGAGATTCCACAATCAATTAGTCCAGTATGCTTGTTTGCTCGCGATTTGATTGGATTGGTATTCATGCAGTTGGGGATTTTAAACACAATCAATTAAAAACTGTGAAAGCGGATGTACTGAATAATAACCACAGTAGAACATTTACCTTTGAGTTTAAACGTATCAGATATTGTTAGAGAGTTGCGACAATACTACTCTATTTTTCATCATAAAAATATACAATTATTTCACCAACGCAGTAAATTTCTTAAATAAAAATACGGATATATATATAACTTTTCATTATTGATTATCGTAAAATAACAATTAAAATTACATAGTCGCTTCATCTACATAATTACTTTTATACATAACAACCCGTTGTGGATGCCTGATAAAATAATGACGTTTCATAAGATTCGAAACACATTCACACGTTTTCACACGTTGATTAAGAGGTGTGTTCCTTTTATTTTATGTAGTATCATTTTCAAGGTACACAAAGTTAATCGACTGTATGAGAAGTCTCATTTGTTTTAACTGCGTTGGGTAAAGGTGTAAAATCAATAGCAAACTCAAAAGAATAATTAATAACTATAAAAGTCGTATTAGTATTTGTGAACAAACATTCTAAAAATCTAGAACTCATTAGATGAATTTAATATAATGTTTAAGAAATTGGAAAACAAATTTTATGGTTGATTTTATAGCACCCAATATCATATTTAAATATTTCTTTTGTTATCAATTTTCACGATTTAAAGAGTCTGCTTTTGTATTTTCCTTATCAGATATAGTATTATTGTAATAATTCCATCGTTTCTAAATGTATTCACCAGGGAAACTCTTAAGGAGGAAAGGGTTTTCGGGGCGGATGATGGAAGAAGATTGCTGACTTTAGTATTGGGTCTCGGTGATGGATGTATCGGCCTTATCAGTCAATGTTGAACCTGGCCTGTTAGTAGCGGCTTGCAAGAATGCTCCTCTTATATGCAACCTTTAATATCAATCAAAGTATTATATGGAAAAAGCGCAGTTAGTTTTGTCGGTTGTTAGGATACAAATATGCTCTAAATCACGTTATACATACCTGCGTAATTGGTTTTGGGGGGAAATATAATTATTTTATAATTGTATCTGATTTACTGAAAATCGTTACGTCCAATTCTTAAACTAATGTAAGCCATTTTTACATTTAGTCTACTAATAATAACACTTTTGGTAGTTTTATTCTTACTATCCTTTTTATTTTCATCTGAAATGGTTTCTTTATTTTACTTGTGTAATATAATGCAACCACTAAGCCATTAATAAATATATTCAAATCGCATTATTAAAATTAGGTAAAACAGTTACTATTGTTATTAACTTATTTACTGTTTCTAACTTATTTTGTTTTTAAATTATATTATTGTAATAAGCCTGTTTTTATCATTTTTATTTATAATCTGGCTTTATGTACTTGGTATGTTTATATCTTTATTAATTTTCCTTAGTAACTTGAAAATGTTGTTATTATAATGCAAAATTGTTATTTTTTTAGTTTTGTTTACGTTTCTGAAAACTATAGTCTGTATTGTTTGACCATTTGTTATTAAAAATTTTCTGTTATTATGAAATGGCATTATGTGCATACTGCTTTTAGTATCATTGACAAGCGAATAAATAAGATTCGATATCGGGATGTTAGGAGATCAAACAATTATTTTAAATTTATTGTCGTTCGAAAATTGGTTAATAGAAACATTATAAAAAGTGCTAAATTAAAACATCCGCTTCGAGGTTGGGTAGAAGAATTCGTGTTTAAATTTCAGCAAAAATCAATTATTTCTTTGATTACACTATTATTTAACTCGTTCAAATTATGTTAGTTATTTTATTATGATATTTAAACAAAACATATGAAGCAAAATTTAAAAGCTAATAATATATTTTTTTAGCCAAACATATTTATTTCATAGACACGCTTCTGTAATGAACATATATGTTTCTAAACAATCTCAGAAACGATGACTATTTAACGCAAATAATGCAAAGATCTTACAATAGCGATTTTGATACGGGTGTTTGCGCGATGGAGCGATGCCTAATAGCGAGGGGAGGCCGCCCTTGTAAGGGGTAGTGAGAGCGGATCCCGCACGGTGATTATGTATTCTAATGTGTTATGGATGGAAAGATGGGTAAACACAAGCCCCAGTATTTCCTCACGCTGATTCAACTCGTTGTCGTGAAACACCCTCTTACATAAGAGATTGTAATATTTTTCTAGATATAGTGGTTTATAAAATTTTTTATGGATCTAATAAATGTTATTATTTATTATTATTTTTAGGAAAATTACATCTTAATGAACTGTTGTGCAGTTTTTTTGGTGTAGTAATTCAAGATATTTTAAGGTATTTAAATTAAAAAATCCTTGTCAGCATGGTGCCTGTTATTTTAAGTACAGGATGTAATTATATATAGCTAACTCTTAATACTTTAAACAATTTACACAACAGAAGGTTACCCCAGTTATCATCCAGTTTAAATGTTTCGTTCCTGTATCTCGTTTTTATTTAGATAATTTAGTCTGAAACATGACAGTTTGAGGAGCTGATCTGAAACTTTTCTCTTGTACCAGTTTTCTATGTGCATTCGCAGTGCAGAATGTCAATACAATTTAATAACTTAATATATTTTAATATTAATACAATTATATAATAATTATTGTATTACATATCAGTTAAGGAGGTAGGTGAATTTAATTTAAAGGTAATTTCATTTTTCTGGGCTCAATATCTGTATAGAATGGAAAAAAACGAGATTGGATGCAACATAGTGTTACTTTGAGTATATATTTGTGGTATAATGAATATTTATTTAATTGAGTTGTACAATGTTATATTTATTTTATTTATTTATTATTTGAATAGGTCGGCACTTTGCCCGTCCACATAGACAGTAGATGTATGCGTGGAATGTATCCAGAAAAGCAATGGGTTAGCCGTTACAGTACGAGTTGTACAGTACTGAAAAAGTACATGCCAGGACTGGAAATCGAACCCACCACAGGGCTGCTGCCATGGTTTAGTAGTCCGTCACCTTGACCTCTACGCTAACGACCCACACAAAGAAAAAATACCCCCGTAGCAGCAATCCTGCATACTCAGCGAATTTCTAATGCATATTAATTTATCTTAAAACCACATAAAGCCACATACCAAGTTTCATCAATATACATTCATAAATAAACGATTTATGACATTTTAATTATTCTCCATATAATAACATGGCGGCTGAGTATGCAGGTTTGCTGAAATAAGGAATACTAAAAATGGGCTTTTATACAAATATCAATATAACTCAACTAGGTAAAGCCACATACCAAGTTCTATTAATTTATGTTCATAATTAAAGGAGATATCACGTTACTTATTCTCCATAAGAATAACATGGGGCTGAGGATGCAGGTTTGCTGCTACGGAAACCGTCAGCCAAAAAATGGGTTTTTGTGCAAATATCAATTTACTACAATGAAATGAAGCAATATACCAAGTTTCGACAGGATAAGGTGATAAATAAGTGAGATATACAATTTTGTCTTATCCTCCATAAGAATAACATTGGACAAAGTACTGTGTTTAGCACTTTCAATATCTCAGTATCCAATTGACGTAGAGCAATGATTAAAACACAAAATTGTGCGTATTTTTAAGCTGATTCCAATGGGGAAAAATAAAATTTTACTTTTTCAAAAATTGTATGTAAAAAACTCAAAAAAACCATTTTCGGGGTAAAAAACCCCCCAAAATACCCCTTCGGATAGTTCGATCTGTCTAGTTTTCGAATTTAAAGTCATAAATTCTGCTCTTCACGTTTTTACCTAATTTAATCAAAATCGGACCTTTTTTACGAGAGTTATCGCACCCACGTACACACACACACACACACATATATATATATATATATATATATATATATATACACATATATATATATACAGTTTCGAACGAATGGTGTTTTTGGGGTCTTGGGACCTCAAAACGAAAAGTTATCACAGTCCCGGGCCTAGCTATTACCATGCGGACTACGGTAATAGCTTCTTCCCTACGGAGGTAATTCGCTAAAACAACATATTTTTGGTTTTGTGTTGTTTGTTATATGGTTTTATATACATTAAGTCAAGTATTTGTATGTAATCAGCTTTATATTTTAGTGTTATTATAATAATACAATTTGCTCTCAAAAGAAATAAAAAAAATACAATTCAGCTTATTTCTTCTGTCTTCTGTATTTTCAGAATACATATTTGTCAAACCGAAATGTATAATCCCTCTAAAAGAACCAAATATAATCAATTACAAGTATATTTGCATGCAACAAGGATGTAAATAGTAAATTTTTACATTTATAAAAATAAAAACAGTAAAATTATAACAGATGACTTCAATGCATCATAACTGTTGCTGGATTTTGTCAACATTAATCTAACTCTTTAATATGGTACGCCAAACTTCACATTAGAACTACAATGCTAGCAAGCTAGACGTAATGAAACCTTGTAATTAATCTCAAATTCCTTAAACTCTTATCTAGTACATGTGTTTTTCCTTTAAATTTGTAAAATAATTAGTTTAAATTTGGTAAGGAAAATCGAACCATAGGTGTTTTAACTAATAAACAAACAAGTTTACACTAATTACGATTAAATAGTTTAGACGTGTACAAAGAAGTTAATAAAGAGAGTAAAGCAAAGTAAAACATTGTATAGATTGGAAACAAAACTCTTGAAATGAGCTTAGATGAATAAAGACAAATACAAACGTGTATCAAGTTTAAATTGATTCTCTTTATCCTTTCTTCTTCTCATTAACTCTCTTTACACAAATATATCCCAGTTCGCTTGCGCTTGAATTTGTTTGTTAAAGTTTAAATTTTACCTGAATTGCTCGTTAAAATAAATATTCAATTCCAAACGGTTAGCAACTACACACTGTGGCTTAAATATACATGACAAATTTAAAACACAACAACTGATTTTTTAAAAAGGAAGTAGCTAAAATTTAGGATGGTTTCTTTTTGGATGTGAAAATATGAGTTATGACACAAAGTATAATATGTTATTATTTGTTTACTCAAATTCATGTGTAAGCCTATTTGTTTCCATTATGTTCATTGGAGTGCATTGTCATAAATATTTGAATATATATTAAAATAAATATTTCATAATCGTCTAACTACATAACTTTTTTGGTTACATAAAATGTAATTAGGCATACAAAAAATATAGATTTAGTTGCAAGACGTAAAGAAAAACAAGTTAATTTGTTTAGGAGCTCTTGTTTGATAAATATACCCAAGAGCGTGTCATGTATTAGTTGTAGGTTCTTGTAATGGTAAGGGTGTCTATAAAAAATAAATATCCAACTCGAATCCAAATTGGAATTTCTGTGTGGTTTGCTGTTTGAATGTTTCTAATATATTATTCGAGTTAATGAATATAAACAATAAGAATATGTATCAGTGACGTAAAAATAAATATAAATTTAAAACATTAAGTGGACCCTTAATAAAATAAAATACGCAAGAATTATAACTTTAAAATGTTTGGGAATTAGACATCATATTTTTTAACTCAAACGTATTATATTATGCTCAAAAACAAACCTGAACGTTTTTTACAGTATAGATTTTAATTTAATACAAAAAACATGTGGAAATTAGTTGTATTATAAAACTGATGTAATGTAACACAGTGCATACTTTAAGAAGGGTTGTATCAAAACGTGTCAGTGTATTTTACTTGGAAATCTCGGATTTTCAGTTAGAGAAACAAATAAAGCGGTGAAATTTAGTGGAAGGTAGGCATTGCTAACTTTTGGCAATAAACAAGAACAAATCTAGACAAAGTTTAATGGAATGTTCAAGAAGCTCTTTTGATAAGACAATTAGTTGCTTGCAAGATGGAGACTTTAAATTACTAACAAACTACAGCATGTTAACGTAGTACTTGTATAGGAGCAGTTAGTTTTATATTTTTATCATTTTCCTGAAAATAACTATTTTTTATCTTTTGTTAGATTAAATTTATATTATATTGTAGCTGTTAAAAGCATAAAAGAAAGATTGTCGACTCGTTCTGTTATGTAATTTATTAAGATAATTTTTACCCTGCAATAATTAGTTTGTTTTCGTTAATTAATCCTCAAAAGTAGACAAATAAACAGGGGCAAAGGGAAGGTAAGGTAATATGATATTTGGATTTTCAAGATTTTTATTTACAGTTGAGATTCTTACATTGTATATTAAATTAACATTATATTAATTATTACATTAAACATTTAGAAACTTCAATCATTTAAAAATGAGGCGTTCTATTGACAAAAATACTTATTTCATGTACGTCATATAATCCGAAGTATTTGTTATTTTTATCAACCCAAAGTTAATTTTGCAAAGCAGTTCTATATTATGGTATGTATGGCGGAGTAAGGTTGATTTTAGGAGACAATATTTACTTCAAACAGGATTCAAGTGGGGCTAAACTCACCAAATTACGTTCTCTTTAAGTTTTAAATAAAGACAAGATACAAAATAAATATTTTTTCTGAAATAAATCAAAGTTAAAACGTGTATAATCAGCATTTTATTGCTATTATTTACAAATTAACTATTACTGTAAAAATAAACAGCATATACAAATTATATACGGTAAAGCAATGAATGTACTGTACCAATATATAATTGTTTTGTTTATTTATTGTGATCTCAACTGCATTGCTGCCGCGGTACGCTAAAGTTGCAAGGTGTTGGTCGCTGATGACGACAAATTAATTTTTGTTTCTGATATTTCACTTTATTTTGTTGAGTATTCATAAAGTACCGATCATTGATAGCATATATGTTTTGCATATTTTCAGTAATACGTAATATTTACCCATTTGCGTATTATCATATCTTCTAAAACTTCTTATCTAAAAATATATATATTTTTAGATACATAAATATATATATATAATTTAAAATATATATATTTTTAGATACATATATACAAATGTTACAATTAATGAGCAATTGTTATTGATAAATCCAAACTTTATTACAATTGAGGAGTCCATATATCTGGAAATCATTTTTATATTTAGTGATTATATCTTAAAGAATTTGATCCGTCTTAATAAACTATCTTAAGTAGAACTATTAATTTTATTTCAACTAGCGAAAAGTAATAATTTCCTCTTTTGATATTGTTTATAAAGCAACTCCTTATTAACCCTTTTCTGTAAAAGAAGAAACCTGTGTTTCCTTAAACTGCGCTGCACTAGCCGGTGTAATTAACATGACTATACTTATTGATAGGGTCTAAATTAAAAAAAGAAAATTAGTTTTTGATATAAATTTTGTTTATAGAGGCTTAGAGCACATTTTCCACTGTCAATTCTTTTGCTTTCCAAAACACCGGTATAAATTTTACTTTTGACTGATGACAGGAAATTGACGCCGGCTGCTGCGGATGACAGGTGCAACCTCCACGAGATTTTGAATAGTTCATTTTTTTATTTTATTGAAATTGTCCTTAAATCGGTTCACGTTTTTGATCCAGTACACGATAAGGATCCTTATTCATCCTTTACTTAATTGTTTCATCCGTACCGTGTAGTACATAAATAAAAATAACTAATTGTTTTGCTGGATTTTGTTTTATTTTTTTACCCTAGTTCAAAATAATTCCTAAAACGTTTTCTACGGATTAATTTACGTGGATAAGTCGACTATCTCATATTTGGGTCTGTCACATTGTGTTTCAGGAATGATCATAATAGACATTTATCTTGTAATGTTACAAAATACAAAACAATTATTTATTTATGAAACATGTTTATTCAATTTATTGTTGTTCTTACGTTATATTTTTACATTAGATTTTAATGCGTTTATACGATGGTATAATTTTAAACAAATGTCACACTGTGCAAACATTTTGTACATTACCATATGTTATATTAGATGAAAATCAATTAATAGGCCTAATTTAAACACCTAATATCTAAGGTCTACCGGTTATTTTAAAGCACAAATAACTAATAGTCCAATGACGATTGGCAGGTGGGGCTGGTATTGAACCTTAAAAAAGTTTTTCTATTTGCTCAGTATTTATTTTGCCCTATCACATAAAAAATATAGAATAGATAGATAATATAAGGTATTTTACTATCTCCCTGATAATCCTATATACATATCCAAGGCGTTATGATTTTAAAAATATCTATTAATTCATTCACATTAATTAAACCATTAAAGTAATGGATATGATTATATTTGTGAATAAAAACTACACTAGACCCATTAAAAATTATTTATGATAAAATAACAATAATTTAATATTCCACCATAGTGCGTCTAAACCAAACAAAGCCGAAAGTAAACATTAAAAAAACAAATAAAAAACATCGCAAAGTGTTTATTTTTTTAAACAATAATACAAACAGAAAATACATGTTTCACTGTGAAGAGAACGATTGTTTCGCACAGAAGTGTGATACATTTCCCCTCTCGGCGCCAGAACCTGTGGTCGTGCTCAAGTTATTCACCATATAAATCTTTCGTATTCTTGATTTATACGGGACATCGTTCTTGGATAAAGCGATTGAATATAAATACCATCTTGAAAGACAATACTGTCTGACAAATTATTGTGTTTGCTTTATTTTTAATGACACGATGTCTAATTTAATTGACATTAACTGTTGTGTTTAAGAAGGAATTATACGATTTATGTGAAATTTATGCGAGAATAAACAATTATTCGAAGTAAGTGACGATTGTTTTTCCGGTTTAACACGCCTTCAAACAAATTAAATATCCCCATATACTAACGCAAAATATAAATAAACCTTACAATTAATTCTTTTCGTTACATCTTAAATATTTATATACGTATTACTTGCTTAAAAGTCTTATAATGTCCTAATGACGGACAATAAAACAAATATAATGCACAGTAAGTTTACTGTAGTTGATATGAAAAATATAAATTAGAACTTGAGTTAACCTTAGTAGTACTGTTACGAAGGTATTTATAATAATTTGGTTGTGTATACATTTATTATAAAAGTATTACATTGACTTGATATGCAGGGTACTTTACTAAAATATAAATCAATGTCAAGAGAATTAGTCAGTCCCCATCTATAAGCCACTCCTGCCCTCTCCACTCTCTCAGATATATAAAACATCATGACGCTCTCTCAATCTAATGGGGCGATGCTTGGGGCAAACATCTCTAATATAAAACTATTATGGAGTGGGCTACCAATGTTTATTTAACAACGTGGGGTAGTCACCCCATCGCCCTGCTTTAGTCAAAACCGACGCTACGCCTTGGGGCTGTAACGGTGGGGGATAAAGTCGTCATTTAATGTGACTGATGGAGACCCACTAAATTATCACAAAATAACTTGACACTGGAATACAGTTTTGATTAGATTGCATACGCTTATGCTTATGCATATGTATAGTGGGTCAAAACTGTCTAAAAAAGTAAAAAAGTACCTACAAAAATAATTGCTGTTATAAAACCTTGTTTTTTATCACAGAACGTAAAGAAGCCCGTCACAATCAGAGACCGGATAGGTTTTTCTTCAGTTTTACAAACATTGTAATATTTAAAATCACATAAAAGTAAAAATTCGTTTTATATCGGTAGAGTATGGGTTAAAGTACTGGTATATATTTCGTATGTCAACAACAAGATTGATCTAATCACCTTCTCTGCCTTGCGATTCCATAAAACCTGATGATTCCATGAACGCATGTTATTCAATTGTGATATGTTATTTATGCTTAACATGCTCAATTAAATGTCATGAATCTTAAGAAATAAGGTTTTTTTGCTATGTATGTTAATTATTTATAGTTTTACTATGTACAGTTGTTTATATCATTAACAATACACAACATGGAAAATCCAATGCTTACTTTTCCATTTTAAAATGTCTAAGGAAAACATAAAAACGTAATTGAATAAATATCAGATGGTCCTATTCAAACGTGATATAGGTTAGACGATTAAAAACCAGCATATTTGCTGGTAGCTTTGTTATATCAATATAACGCTCTACTCGTAAATCACAGTATTATTTAACTGCTGATAATACTTGTTGTAATATAAATTCGTATTGGTGGAATTAAATTTGGGTGAAATATTTTCCTGAATTTCTGAAAAGCGTACACATTTCCTTCAAATACCCACATCCTAGAGTTTCATCAAAACGCATTTTAACGCTGCTAAGATTAACGGACTGAATGGGAAAATATGTATACAAAATTGTTAGCAGTTTTTTTTATTAATATTAATTATCTGCAGTTATAAAACTGTGTGGTATAAATCCGGGAATATATTATTGCTGGATTACTGATCTCTTTTTTAAAGAACAACTATAATATAATTTATGATTGGTTTAAAATGTAAAACATAGAAATTCAATTAAAATAGTCTTATATTGATCAGATCAAAACCTAAAATGTTATATTTTAGTTTGAAGGCACTACAAACTCAAGAAAATGTACATACTCAAACAAACGTAGTGGATGTTAAAAATTACAAATATTCAACTCGACGAAATTTAAATAGCTATTTAATTTAGAATTATATCAATTTTAGTCTAACTTAATGCTGAAAACCTACCGTGAGCCAAATTCTGCAAGATGATTCTTTGTGTAAAGGTGTTTAACTGCTATTTTAATTTGTGATTTAAATTACTATGAAATTATTTCCTATCCGTAATTGAGTATTTGTATCCGTTTTGATAGACGTTATTTAGAACCACCAACTGACTTTATAAAACCAACTACATTTACAAACCAGCACTAATATGGATAGCCCAGTAGGTCAGAGCTCAACTGAATTGGAATTGTAAATTCTCTCAATAAACACTCCTTGAATCATTTAAAACTCAATTAGCCCAAACACATGACGAACCTTCATGTGGCTGTAACCAAATGTGCTAAAATTGTGGCTCCAATCTCCCCATTACCATCGAAGATAAAATGTTCATATAACTGGTAAATATTTTGCATCATACTTTTGATTATAAAGCTAGGATTAAAACTACAATATAAAAAGCTCACTTTTAAGATGCTTTGAATGGCATCGATAGAAAAAACTGTCTATATCCTTAAGCAATCGGTTGCCTCCAACAAGATATTGTTTAAGGGAGTAGTAGTATAATATAAACAAATCTTTACATAAAACAATCCCTCAAAGACAACAACTATGAATTTAATTCCATGCTTTATGGCTTTGTTCAAATTTGACTCTCATCAAAGGATCGCAGAATATAATGTATTTACTCATCAAGCCAGCGTTAAATAACTAGGAGTTTTTATAAAAAATTAAATTTAACAGTTATTTTTCAAAAGTTTTTGCAAATTGATGTTTACTTGATTTATTAATTAATGATTCGATGCCATTTGAGTCAACTACATCATTACGTAGGTTATACAAACGGTTCAGAATGAATAACGTGTTAAGCATGAAATTGCCAAACACAGTTTGAACAAGGATCGATGGCCTTCTCCGATGTAAAACTTATAATTATCTAAATTAAGTATATGAAATTTAATAAAATATAATTCAATAAAATCTGTAATAACTGGTAAAATCAACAGCCAATGTATTAATTCAATTACATTTTTGTTCAGATCAAATAAATATATAAAATTAAATTATACATGTTTAACAAGGCGTAATTAGTTCGTATCTCATAATTAATATTTATATTTCAGGCGGCGTGTGAATTAAAATTATTCAATTGCATTTTCGATTATAATTATTTTATCTCTGTTGAAATCAACAATTATATAAGTAACAGAAATACTTTTCAATATGTAAGCTTAGTATTTGCCTGCTACTCCTTTTTTTGTTTACAATCCACTACATATTTAATTCAATGTATAAGAAACACATATATGTTTGGCAATTTATATTACCAAGGTTTGAGAATAAAAAGAAATACATGTACAGGAGAGATTAATTTGCTATTTTATAAATATTCAAGAACTTTTAAAACATAAGTTGAAATCTGCACAGGTGGTATAATGTAATAAAAAGCGACCTATAATTATTTTAATATATTTAAATTTAATACCAAACCAACGTATTTCCGTATATATGAAATAATATTTCGGAAAATTTAAAATTTAATCTCATGATTCTAATAAGTACAACACATTACAAAAGAAAATATACAAACAATTTCCTACCATTACACATTCATTAACCAGCATCAATTATCGAAACTGATATATGAATATTAAAGATACAAATTCTATTTGACAAACGCCTTAAATAATAGTTAATTCACTAACAGTATACGTTAGTGATTATAACCTTTGATCCTTTAACCTTTACATTATAACCTTTTCATACATCCGCAAGTCATCCGGACGGTTTTGCATAACCAAAAAAATAAAGTCTCATTATTTTAACATGCACTTTGTTAGCCATACGATGTTGCGAAAATATCTGTTAACTTATAATGTTTTTTTTTATTTTTGGTATCGTAACTAAACATAATAAATAAGTGATAAATTCCTGTTATATACCATGATTGTATAATAACCGTAATAAGTAGTAAATATTGAATGCCGTACAATACTGATGACCATACTGATGGCTCCTACTTTCCACACTCCCAAATAATTCGCAACCCTTATAAGTCCGGTGACCAATCTGCCCAACCACGTGAGTTGGTAATCGTGTTACCCGATGTTCCATCAGTTGCTAGTTAAGGGAGTTGAAACTGATTGGGCCTTTGTAGGGAGGGTAAAAGTTCGATGCAATTTTGGTTGTATATCACAGAATTTATTTCTACTAGATTAAGTTCAAATAAAATATAATAATCAATCTAGTAATACAAACAGTGACACGATTTCTTAATTGTTCATAGTTTTGTTTTTAATTTTTGGATCAATTCTTATTAGTTTGCATTACGATTCTAAACAAGTACAAATTTACAGTTTTATCCTAGTAATATCAAATAAAATACATACAAATTGTAATCCATTTCTGCATAATTATCTATAAATATTATTCCTGCTGTTTACTCACACTACAATGGTTGCTAAATATTTTCGTTAATTTATAATCATTAAAATTAACAGAGCTATGATTTAGTTTGATGTTGATTAAAAAAATACAATTAAACACTTGTAATGTATCCATAAAAGTCCCTACGCTTTATCTAATCTGTATGCTAGGTTAAAAATAAATGAATAACCTTTAAGGTACAGCATATCATGCGAATGTACAGTCACATAATATTACATAATTATCCTGAAACATTAATAAATTTAAAAAAAGGGTTTCCTGCTTACTGTTTATTTAATATTAATATAATTTTATAACAGTCTAGAAGAAGAATATGCTTGTATTTGCTTATCTTAATCATTATTATAAAGACTTTGAACCCTGCAATTAGTAGCCTGCAAATATATAAAAGATTAAACTTAATTAGAATACTAATTATAAAAACCTAATAACAAAAATGTTTGGAGCGATAGTTAAAATTACAATCCCAGTGCTAAGTTTCATAAAACACAACGAAACCACTATTTCTACATTTATAGCTAATGTTACTGTCATTTTAGGTTCTAAGAGATTTATAGAATCGTGATAGTACGTTAAACTTATATGGTAATCAGCTAAAAAGAAACAATAATTATGTTCTATATGTTAATCATTTATCCGTTATTGTTCATTTAAAAAATAATGTTTACTACTACTCTACCGTAAATATATATTTCCTTTCTTGCAATTTTGTCTCCGACAACTGAAGGACAATTTATCACTGTTGTGCACCTCGTTTATCTTACAAATGAAGCTGCTTTTACACCCACCCCCCGTTCCCCACCCTCAACCCCCCCCCCGTCACACCCTCCACCTGCCACTCAATCATACGGTATTATTTTACATGAAATAATATCAGTACGGGCTCGACATTTCTTAATACATAAGATCGTTTTGATCAATAATAATAATAATAATTTATGTGTCGTAAGCAATACAGTAATTTGCATTGGCATAAAAAAAACAAATAAAAGAATTAATTCTGGTCTATATTGTGTAATCTACTTGCCTGAATTTTATTTTAATTTTACTCTAGGAAATCATCAGCGATATAATTTCCTCCAGTTTGCGGAATTCTTTTCACAATCTTCTTACATTTTTGAAACTTCTCTCTTCTTTATAATATCGGGTAAGATTATAATATAAAATTACACCGTTATATGATAAATGTTTCTTGAAAAAAGATGTTCTGTGAATATATATTGACTACAATTTAAGCATTATATGTGTGGCTAGTTAATTTTAAATAAGGAAGGAGTTTTGTACTCGTACCTTACTTAACAATGAATGTTGGTAATGTGTTTAAGCTTCACTTTATTCTAGGAAACACCTGAATGCTATTAGGAAAAGTAGGCGATGGATGAAATTAATTCTCAGTAACAACTATTCGAATTTATTACTTTTATTACTATGAACTTTTGGCTGGCAATATCTATCCCAGAGATAATTATTATCATCTCAGAGACCTATATACTTTTGTTTACTAGTCCTGTAGCTAAACCTGGGATCTGAACCATCAGGATTCGGCATTACAACATAAATTATGATGATGATTAAAACTAATAAGTCATAATGTACGGACAAAACAAAGATGATTTTTGAACGGATCATTTGTTTTTGAGAAATTCTAAAAATAATTGTATAAATCAACTTCATTGAATAATAAGCAAATATTGTTGATCTCCTTTAAATACGGATTGTTTAAACATGGTGGATAAACATATAATTTGGTATTTATTCTCAAAACTTCAAAGACATACTACCCTAAAGGTAAATGAGAAGATAATTTTAATTGGAAAAACCGACATTTGTAGTTGTTTATAGTGTATTATTGCGTCAGTATTAATGTTTTCTCAGTGGCCTCCACTTGGAAACGAATATTTATATAAGTAAATAAATAATTCTTTTCTATCTCAATATCAAACAAACCAGGTTGATTAACAGGAAAGAGTAGTTCATATATTTAGGTATAACATTGACAGTGAATCTGCGTTTTTCTAAATCTTCTTTATATGTAATTCCTGTAAGCAAAATTTCTAAGTCAGAATTGTGGGTGTTTGGCAAACCACAGGATGATGGAAAATGACTCTTATTAAAGGTCTTGATCCCAGGGACTCGGGATGAATAGTAGTATTTCTAAAAAGTTACCAACAAACGAGAAATAGTGTAAAACATCCCCCATCTGAATGGGGATTTAAAAACGTCTGCTTTGTTTACATTAAAACATGTGATAAGTGTCTAATTTCTTTACGAATTGTCATGTTTGTTCCTACTTGGAGCAAGCCCCTTCAAGTCACTAGTATGTTTTATCTATGATTGAAAAGCCTACTGCACACTAGGTGTTATATCTCGTTTTAGCAAACTCTTGAAGGAAACGCAAACGCTTAAATTCGTTTTTATGTTTAGTTAAATATATACTTTTATTCTGCAGTATTATCTGGTCGCCCTCCACATCTCTCATGTCAAAGTTAATTTAGCAAGTTCACAAGAGATTTCTAAGATGGATTTATTTTAAAATTATCCTCTCTCTTAATTATCTTATTTTACATGACGAGTACAGTGAAATTTTAATCCAATCTGGACTTGACTCGTTAGAAGTCAGGTGGAACCTGGCACGTTTGTGTTTCTTGAAAGGGGTGATGGTTGGACCTGTGGACGATAGAGGAATGAAGGCTGAGCTGCTGTGGTATGTGCCGGGTCATGGTACCGCTCTACACGCGGTTCGCTTGAACTGCGCAATATGCTGCTTCCTATCTCAATACATCGGTTATCCTGGTCAATCAGGTAGGCGACGCAGTATTTCTGACTCATTAACTCTTTTTAAAAAGAATTGCCTAGCAAAAATTATAAAAGTATGTATTAGTTTGGTGACAACATTGATTTATCCGACACAGTTTTTTTACATCGATCAAATTAATATAATTGAACATAGTAGCCAATTAAATGTCGCAGTAACACACAAACGTGCAACGCATAATGTGAGTTTTCGAAACATAAAGTGGAAGTTTTTATGTTGTAAAGTTGTCAAGGTAAGGAAGGAGGCAATTTGTCAATGTTGTGTCTCCTTGTACACTTCACAAATGAAGCTTCCTTTGACCTATTCTGAACCCTTTTTAAAGTTATTTGATCTCAAAATATCATGTCTATTAAACCGCATAATTAGATATTTTATGTAATATTAGGCAACATTTCTTGTTTTTGATAGAAACTTTATGTAATCATAGTGAAAGATAATTTGGACTGAGTTACATTATATACAAATATTGCTAATAGTATGTTATTACTTATCTTGACCCTTTTTTATGAGTGATATACAGTAATTAATTTGTTTCAGTATAATCTACTAAAGAATTGGGGTAAAAGAGCTATAGGATTAAATTTCTTGGATCAACTAATCGTGTAAATATACTGTTTACATTTCAATTATTATGTTACAATATTCGTCATCATCATGACAAAAATAAAAAAAATGTTGAATGTGTGATCACTAATGAAATACAAGGACACAAGGGATGTTACTTGTTTACACTATTCAAGGGAATCTATTTTTTCAGAAATATTTTTATTTGAGAAAACTTTTCTATAAAGTATATATAATTACGTCTGCTACTGACAATGGTTTTAAAATCTAAAGAAGGATGACAGTAAAACTCAAAACTTGAGTTTGACTCTTTTGCTGACATATATTTATTAGTTAAAATTGCAAAATAGTAAAGCCATTAGTAAACTTAAACCAAAATGGTTTGTTTGACTAGATTTGACATAGTTTGCCATTAAATATATGTTTTACAATTGTTAAGGTACATAGACTCTCACTTTCAATGTTAAGTAAACATATTATTCTAAGATCAATTTACATTTAAACCTATATAATTATATTATGATCAACTTTAAAAATTAGTAAATTTAAACATTTTTTTTTTTTTTTTAGCGTACATGACTCTTTCTGATGACTGTATTTAAATGTTTTTGTTACAAAGAGTTTATTGAAGCCTTAAATGCTGTTATTTATATGATTAAACCAAATTTAGTTCATATAATTTGCTAAATTTTGTATTTATTAAGAAAGAAAATGTACAATTTAAATTAATTTATATTATTATTAATAACGTTTACTAAAGAAACTCGGTACTAGGTACCTGTTTTGAAACGTGTGTTTCTTGCAGCATGTTTCATATAATTTTAACTAATTTACTAGTCTATAAATAAATACTTAATTTTTTTACAATAACTATTATAACAGCCATATATTTTGGAACTATCTACAAATTATTAATAACTCATAATAAATATTTTGTGCAGATTAGTATATCTGAAAATAAATCTGCACACCCTATATACCTTTTTGCTCTACATATATACATACATATCTATCCGACAGTTAAGAGGCCAAACAAACAATTGAAACAATCAGAATTGTGACAGTAAGGTTTTGTTAACTTTTAGCAATATACAAGAACAAATGGAGACAAAGTTTAATGGAATGTTCAAGAAGCTCTTACGATAAGAAAATTAGTTCCTTGCAGTTTCCAAACTTTAAATTACTCACAAACAAGTAACTGTCAACCGGAGACTTCTTTAGTATTACATTTCCTTGTACTTACCTTTATGAAAAAAATAAATCCTTGTCCATAATAGCTTGAAATTAGCTCTAAAATTTGTTTTCTCTCTTATTTAAAAATTTTCTGATTTTGTATTATTATTTATATCTTCAAGCACACCTCGGATATAATTTTGGAAGCATAATGTGATAACTATTAATCTAAAAACGTCTACAGTAAATGCCTAAGTGTATGAAAGACCAAAGTGTCTTAAAATGATTTATTTTTTCCTAGAACGAAAACATCTTCAAAACAGTACTTTTTTATCCAAGGAACATTAGCATCTCAATGCGTGCATGGAAAACACCTTTTTTGAATTAGCAAGACTAAATAATTTGTTATTTATTAAGGGCTTAAAGTAGATCTTTGTCGCTTGAGAGAAAAATGTAACCTGGTGACGTGTAGAGAGGTGCGGTAATTTTCCAAAAATGACAAAGACACATTACACTCGAATTACAAACAAAACATTTTCACAACTGCAATTTTGAAGACCACAAACACACCAAATTTCACTTTTATTATTTTTGGCAAAATCCACCAGAGTTACAAACTCAAAGTCAGTTAGCTTGACCCAAATCAACAATCAATCGGTCTTTTACTACTGCAATTAGCGAGCGGAAAAAAATAACAGCGAATGAAAAAGAAAGCGGTTTTATGACGTGTTTTAATCCGTAAAGAAGCACTTTAGGCGTGGTTGTAGGGAAATTATTATTTTTCTATTGGACAGCTTAGTTGAAAGATTAGCTACTACTGATTGCATAACTACAATTCAACTATTACCGGTCCGAAAAAACATACTTTTTTACTCAGGTTTATCGATGGAAAATTGGTTGATGGATAATGTCGTAGTCAGTAGCAAACTTCAGCTCTCACACAATGATAGAGCCACAATATTCATAGAGTGTTTAATTGTCAGTATTGGGGTAATATCAAGTGCAAACTCCATGTTGAATCGATTGCTTTCAAAATTGCCAGAGGATTTGCGAAAGAAAGCTGAAATGTGCTCTCAGGGAATTAGTGTTGCTTGCAGATTTGTCTTCTCCAAACAAGGCAAAAAGATATATAATGTTATTGACAAGTCGTTTGAGATATTTCAAAGCAAGGTTAAAGAAAATGTCGACACACCTGAGATAGACACGAGATACACATGAGATAGATGAGATAGACACATGAGATAGACATATGTTGGGCAGCTGGGCTTGAATACAATAAGAAAAAAGTCAATGCTGAAGTGACACCGCAGTAAATCCACACACAGGTAACAGTCCTGTTTAACTTCCAAAACCTGAAACTGGAATACAACGAGTGCGGATATGAGAACGGGCCTGTTTTTGATCAAAGGAAAGTGTTTTGTTAATTTGGATCAACACAAGCTTAAACTCACTTTTCAGGTGGAAAAATGCAAAGGTTTTTGTCCCTACTCTTTTAAATTTGGAAAAAGGATTGCAATTTAAAATTAGTAGCCTTACAATTAATATTTCTTAAAGACTTTGGGTTTAATATGGTAAGTCAAACTAGTAACAAATTATCAATCCCTCAGGACATCATTAGTACGTTTGTCAACATGGAATAAAGATTTGTAAATGGATAGGTAAAGAAAATTATGACACTACACTAGTGTGTAATTATTATTACACACTAGGGATGCGTTGTGATCTGATTTCAGATCAGGTGATTCTAAGGTCTGCAAGGATTGATCTTTGGAAGTCATCATCAATTATAAGTATTCTAGAAGCACTGACAACAGCATCTCTAAACATTTATGGAAAGTAAAACATAATGGTAATAAACATTTGATGAAAACATTACTAAATAAAAACTAACTTATTTACAAAATCTTGAAATAAACACTGCATAGGCTATGTCCTACCTACTGCTGTTGTTAGGGTCAAATACCTTGTAGGCCTAGTCTTTCTTTTAAATGTTCACTTATACTGACTTCAATAATCCTTCATTCACTGGTGAATGTCTTTACAGTAACTGGTGGATGTCTTTACAAATAAGCGTCCTTTTATCTTTTAAACTAAAAACTTGGAAACTTTTGTTACACATGTAGGCTTATCTAACTCTACTTAAACATGATTGACTAACTAAACTAAACTAACTATTTACAATGTTCTGAATCTTTTAAGACTTGAAATATTGTAGGGTCCCTTCATACATAGGCTAAATTTATTATATAGGCTATTAAATTTTATTTCACAGACTGAATCTATCTGAATTTATGTCCTTGTATCTATACAGCAAGTTTATTTAAATTTTCCCCTCATCAGAACTTAACTAAATTATTACTCCCATTTTTTTGTATCTATTAAATTGTAATTTATTACTCCGTCTTCTTCTTTGTCTTCTTGATTTCGATTACATTGCTTCCAACTCACATCTTCTTCTCCGAACAGCTGGCATTCCAATCTTAATTTATTAATCTTCTCAAACTTAACTGTGTTTATTTTATCATTATTATTATTCTGGCTTTGCCTATCGCTCTGCGATTCATTACTATTTATATTTATTTCTTGCACACTGGCACTATTATTATTTGCACTAATATTACTCATATTAACTTTATCATTATTAATTATTATTATCTCTTCTTTAAAATTTAAATCAATACCTAACGCTTTCAAAGCATCCACTCCTAAAATAACTTCTTGTATGAGAGACGGAATAATCAAATACTGTAGTTCCTTCTCACAATTAAGTACACAGCTTTTTATTAAAATTGTCTTTCTAATTCTTTTGGACTTTTGGCCCGTTGCTGTGATTATATTCATGTTTGTAATAGGGAAAGTTTCATAGGGTTGTAAATTTATTCTATTTAATTCAAACCAGTCTTCGTTTAAACAATTTACGGTTGAACCCGTGTCGATTAATGCAGTTGCTTCTACATTATTTAACTTAATTTTAATTTCAGGGCAAGATATTCTTTTAATATTTTCAGTTTCGCAATTTTTTTTCATTTAAAAGCCAATCTTTGTCACAGAATATGTTTGAAATTAGATTATTGAACGTAGCTTGATTATTTATCAAATTAGTATTATTTTCGGGATTATTATCATAATTACGCGCCAAAGGATTTAAATAATTACTTAATGAAGGTTTTTCAATATTTACAAATCCCGATTCTGTGGAACCTTCGGCGCTTACAGGTTTCCCTGTGTCGGACTCCCCCTCTGAACTTGTCCTTGAGGTCTACTGTCGTGTTCTCTGTTAGGTGGTCTATTATTATTTGTAGGTCCCTCGGAGTGATTCCTATTGTCTGTAAATCTTGGGTTATTATTCCAATTTTGATTTTGCCTATTGTTGTTTTGATGATTGAATTCAGGTCTTCTGTTATCAAAATACTGGTCATTATTATGATGTCTTCTCCTTGGTGAGTTTCTCCTGTCATGTCTCTCGTCCTGTCGATCGCTCCACATTCTGTCGTTCCTTTGGTGGTCTCCTTGGTTTCTGTAACGCAGTTGGCTGTTTTTCTCGTCTAGGTCTTCCCTGGCTAAAAGTTTTTCAAACCCTCTAATAGTACACACGTTCTGTACTCTCCTGGCATCTTGTACACGATCGCTGAATTGTTCGCTCAGAAATTTGACGATTTCTTGTTCCTGCATTTGTGGAGTCATGTTTTTTAGAGTAAGTACCCTATCAATAAAGTACTCGGTTCTAGTGAGTTTTCCCCCAGGTCTATATTTTTCGAGTTCCAATCTACGTTTAATTCCCCGTTGTATGTCAGTGTTCCAATACTTCTCTAAAATAGCCTTTTCGAAATCGTCCAATGTCTTTATGTCAAATTTAATGACTTGCCACCATCTTGCAGCACTATCTTCTAATACGTTTTCTAGTATGTCTTCAAACCTAACTTGATCTTTGCCTCTTCGGTTTTCCAACTTTTCGATGTGCCGTCGAAATCGATTGATAAATTCTACTGGGTTTCTTTCTCGTCCATTGAATTTTAAGTTAGGGTCGTTTGTTTCAGTTCCCTGGCATGTAATGTAAATTTCTTTACTGCCCCCTAGTTTGGATTTTGAGAATTCCTTTCAACCTTTTCTAACTTTTCTTTAATGTGGTTCGTGTCTTCTTTTAAGTTCTGAATGTCATCTGTCGTCTTAGTAACACCTTCCCTAATTTCTCTTAGATCGTGATTTATGTTTGTGAATTTCGCCTCAGTGAATTCCTTAAATTTTTTATGATCGGAAATAGATTTTTGGTTTTCCTTTTTGCATGTTCGTACTTCTTCATGTAAATCCTTTGTAAGTGTTTGACATATGTTTATACCTTCTTGAACACATTCTTCCTTGGTATTGTTGTAAATTTCCCGTTGCCTAGCCTCAAGTTCACCAATCTTTTGGTCAATAGTCTGGATTATTTTTTCATTGTTTGTTTCAATTTGTGCAACCATTTCCTGGTGTAGTTCTTGCGTGATGTTCGTTATTTTTGTTTGAATTTCGGCTAGCTCTAATTTTTGTGTTTCGAGTGTGCCTAAAATTTGATCTTGGGTTTGGTTTAGTTTTTGTCCCAAATTTTGTTGGTTTTGTTGGTTTTGTTCAAATTTTTGTTCAATTTTCTGTTCCATCTGTTGTAGGAATTTTAATATGTTCCCCAAGTCTGAGTCGGTTTTATGTGATGTTGTTGGTGTTTGTGGTGTAGTATTAGGGTTTTCTGGGTAGTCTCCTCTGTCAAGTCCTGTATCGTCTGGGTGTTCTTCCGTTTCGGATGTGTGTTCTAGTTCTGTATTTTCGATCACAGTTGTGTTATCTGTAGTGTCATCTTCTCCTACGTTTAATTTTTCTACGCCTAACTCGTCCACGTTCCTATCTCCGCTCCTTTCTCTAATTTGTGACCTAGTCCTAGATTGTTCTGTTTTCTTTGGGTTTTCTCGCAGGTTATATTGTTTTTCTTTCTTATATTTTAATGTAAAATTGGTAAATAGTCAAAATAATCAGTAGTTCAATTTAGGCCTAAACTTATTCTTAGATTAATGAAGCTTATTATTTCCCTAACTTGTCTTATTATACACAACTTATGCTAATACTACTCTTAACTTAATGCTGAACCACAAATTAATAGCCTACTCCAATGATTATTTTCTCTCTTAATTACGTTACTATTTTTATCTGCCTTGGCAAATCCCCTTCACAATGTGTTATGAAATAATTAAATTTAGTTTAATAATATAGTATTAGTTAAAATACTATTCTGTTCTAGGCTACTGTCCCTAAATTTTGTGCCACGCGTTGGAGCGCCAAATATAACAAAACCTCCTTAGCCTATATTTTAATTTACCTAACCTTGCTTTACATAACCGTAGCCTAGATACTCAATGATTAGTCCAAAATATACAATTACATCATAGTTAAATTTATTCAAGAAAACAATTTAAAATAGTGAACAAAATTACAGTTAGGGCCTATTGAATTATAGCTACAAAATTATTTTTACAAATATCTGCTCCGACTCTCAAATGTAAGATATGATGACTCTTAATCTCAAGGGCGGTTCTTTGCCATGGCACATAAAAAATGATAATTATCAAAATTTGAAATAACCTTAAATAAAATATCTAATAAAGCAAAATTGAGTTTCCTTTTTTTTAGCGGCAGCTACCAAACAAAGAGCTTTGCTGAGATGGATTTAACTTAATATTTCTTCATGTTGAAATCTAATTTTCAAAAGTCTTTTACCTTGTTTCAAAAGTTCTCTTGTTTAAGTTGGAAAATTTAGATAAATACAATTAAATTAAAGATAGTTTGCAATTAGTTTAGATTAAAAATTTAAAAGATTCAAATGGATTAAAATATGATTATTTGGTTCAATATAATGTCTCTCTTCTTCAGCTTCCCCTTTCACCACACCTTTTAGATTTTTTTTGAAATTCACTCACTTCCTTTTCACACAAGAATCCCCACTGCACACTAGATCTTATTCACTGCTATCACTTTTTCCATACTTGTCATACTATATGTAAACCATTTGGTAGCTGTTAATATCACGTTAATAGTAAAATAAAATCAATAAAAAAAAACACTATTTAATTTTAGTATATGTTACATTTCATATAAAAAATTATCAAGTTGTGAGAGAAAATATTCACTTACAGAGTTTATATGCCTGATATAATTACAGTTGTTATTTTCTTGACTTTACATTAAGTAACCTCAAAATTATGATTTCTTTTATACTATTAATTAAGATTCAAAAGTATTATACAAATCATATACATTATAAAAATACTCAGAGAAGTGACAAAAATGTGCTACAGTATAACAATATCATACCTCTATGGCCTCTTTATGTTTTACATCTTATCCTCACTCTATTGCCTTCTGAATTGGCTCTGGCTGTCAGTTCTTTTCAGTTCAGTTTGAGAAAACATTTCACTTATAACAGTCCCTAACCTTACATAATATTTTAGCATTTTCATTTCATTTCAAGCTTTAAATAAATAGGCCAATCTGTACCATTTGGGTTATTAACTTCTTCCCTACATATTAGAAACTGTTTTTATACTACACTGTCTTTTTAGTTTGTTGGAAATATAATTTGGCTAGTATGAAAGGCTAAATTTGGTTCTGACAGATTGATTAGATGGGTAGTCCTAGCTTGTTATGAAATACTTAATGATATGTAGGCTTAATGTTTCTTTAACAACAATACATTTACATAAATTCTAAGGTTAGCTCCCCTAAACTGTTTAACATTTTGAAAAGAATAACTTAAGGTAGGTACAATTTAAGTTAGGGCCTAAGCTTAGAAGCAGGTTTGTACGTAGATTTTACATAAAGTTGTTTCAAATGTGTAGGCTAATTAGAAGTAAATACTTAAAACTATTTAGGCTATGTATGTACTGTTATATCATCAATTAGAAGTATTCTAGAAGCACTGACAACAGCATCTCCAAAACAGTTCTAGAAGGTGTGTGGGGACAGATAATTTTAGGGATAGTGGGTGATGAGTAAGAGAGAAAGAAGACGGTAAAGAAAGGATTAAAATCCACCCGTCACTGTGGCTGTGTTGTGACGCGAAGTGTGTTAAAACAGTAAACCTGTTTTCGTACAATTATGGTGAAGTGTAGTTCGGGTATTTTTTTTTCAATGAACCGTGTTTTATCATATTTTGTTTACCATATCTGAATCTTTAGAAACGATATGTTTCAGTTTAATTTTTTTTAAAGGTTAATTGACATTTGAGCACGGTTAAATTGTACAATGAGAGTGCAATATATTTACTTTGAAACATTGTTGTGGAAAGCATGTTTATGGTTAACATAAGGATATATTCATATGTTTACATTTTAAATAAACAAAATGAACTCTACTGTTGGAAGGTTGTTAGGAAAACATTACTGCTATCACCAAGGCTGAATCAGTCGTAATCAAATATTTACCCAGCTTTTAATCGTTTGTCATTAAACAAATTTATTCTTAAGGTGACGACACTTCCGTACGTACAATGTGTATTGGGTACAAGCTGTTTACTTGAAGGGCTGCATTAGATAAATTGTAAACAGACATTAAGATATAAGATATATTATTTAATTATTAGTCATATTAAATAATTCTTCTTCATATTTTAAAGAGGACACAATAGTTAGCTTTTTCTCAGGTATTCCCGTTCAAATTATAATTCCTTAAGTATTATACTGTAACTAGAGTTACTATACTCTGATAATAACTAGAGTTGGAATGCGTGGCTACCGTTTAATAGGTTTTAAGGAGTAATTAATTAAAAAAACCTAAAAAAATTAAATAGATTCATTTATTATCATTCATATATTTTATTTTATAAATATTCACAATATTACTTAAATAGGAGTAATTTAAATTGACTGTAATTGCATACGGTCCATTGCCCGGTTAAAAAAGTGCCATTCATTAGTAATACTCAACGAGTAATAACAGCTGGGTCCAGATTTTAACATTCAGAAAATTTTTAAGAATTTACTCGGGATCAAGTAAGTATTGTACATCAAGGTGGATGATGGAGAGTGATTGCTGACTCCAGTATTGGACTGTTGATGGATCCTGTTTCTGCCTTATCAGTCAATGTTAAATCTGAGCAGCTGTTGTTAGTATCGTAAAATAATTGCTGTGCAGTTTTTTACTTCCATTGGATAGGTCAAAATATATATTCAACGTTAAACCGTACCATGACCCTTTGCGAAACCCCAATTTCTTTATCTCCAGAAGCTAAGTTACGTCGTTTTAATCTTAAACCACAAACAAGTCGACGAATGGAGCTCTTTGTCAAGCTATTAAATAAATAGTGTAAGAAATTCATGACAACTATTTGTTTACATATTTGGAGAAAAATACTGTTTAAAATACAAAGACATTTTTGGTCAGTCTATCTAGCCTATATATATTTGACCTGTTCCTAATTAACTTCAAAACCGGCAGGACGACATATTAACAAATAGAAAATCTTATATATCCTAATAAAGAGGTTTATACAAAATCACTCTTATACTTAATATATATGTGATAAGATGTTGGGGATTTTCAAAATTTATACATATGCATTTACCGTTTTGTGTCAAAACTAGCACAAAAATCATAGAAAACGTATCACCCAACTACATTAACCAGCCAGATGTTTAGCCCCACTGAATGTAACTGCTGATTCTGACAGGTTGTTCGAAAAGCTATGACCATTGAAAGCCAAATCTTCTGTGTTGAAGTTATTGAATGAATTTTAAAAAAAGGGGTCATAAATATAGTTTAACAAATATAAAACAAACAGTTACCAAATTAATTGATTCAATGTTTGCAGTAATGACTTATGGAATATCAGTTTCAATCGATTTAATCAAGTTTAAATATAGATAGATTTATCTTCAATTTAAAGCTAAAAAATAATTAGAATTTGCACTCATATTTCTGTCATACACATATCTTATTTATGTAAATTTGTATTATTAGAAATGGATCTTATTTACTTAACCATACAAATTACCGGTTGACTGAATCTAAAAGGGACTACAGAACAACTGAAGGCATAATAGTACACTAAGATTGGGATGTTACAAAAAACGAAAAACTAGAATACTACCATAGTGTAAAAAGTTATTAAAACCATATTTACAACTCTATATTTTTTCTTTTCCTCCTTTTACTTAACTTTGCTTGTCTACATGGACTATAGATAATCTGTGCAAAATCTGTGCGTGGATCGCATCCACAAAGCAAGGGGTGAGCCATACAGTACGAGTGGTACAGTACTGATACAATTCACAGGACTGGGAGTCGAACCACCGACACTGTCGCAGCCCCGGTTCCGAGGTCCATCACCTTGACCACCACGCAAACAACTCACACAAACTAACCAGCTACCTAACTATAGCCGTTGATCCATTGCCTAACTATGTCTTATTGGGTGGATTATTTTTAGGACGGGCACAAGGGCTGTTCCATGACCACGGTGGAATATACTAACATGTTATTTATAGTTTATAATAACCGATGTCCTTTGATTTGTTTATAAAATTCATAAAACCTATTCCAAATGGCATAAAAGAAAGAAAATACATAGTTAACAATTGGATTAAGTGTGTAAGCGTGGGTTAAAAGAAGATTGGAATCGTTGTTCCGGATAAAGCCAGCGTAACGACCTGGGCCCAACATTCAGCATTGTAATTTGGTACGGCTAACAGAACATCATGCTACACACGTTTTAGACCGATCACTTTTGCTACGTATCAAATGATTATTATTGTATTTAAATCACAGCAATTACTTGCATTATTTGGCTGTAGCACATCTAAAATACTGTATTATATTTAGGTACTGTATTTGGTTAAAGTTTACTAATCTGTTTTGGAATATAATTATTCCTACGGTTGTCGAATTAATTATTTAAGCTACTAAACTACATAGATTATATTTCAATATGTTGTCATATTCAAAAATCTTCTTGTCCTTATATTTTTATTGTTCTAAAAAAATGAAAGCTAGGCAATATGTTGTTTTAACGCTTCGTTATTTTTACGCTTGACAATAACTCATTGCCGGGAACGAACTGATTTTGTGCTTGAAAAATCTTACCATTAACACTTTTTAGTGCTTTTCAGCAATTTTCAGCGAGGCCGTAGTATGAGCATAGTTTACATTTGTATGCAAAACTCAATATAATATGTGAATCGACCGGCTTGCAAGCCAGTGCTCATATTGATACAACTCTCATTGGGACAGGACTGCGATACGTTAGTTTGAAATATGGCCGAGGCAAATCTAAATCTGAATCGTGTGTTGATATTGGATTATATACTATTGTACATATATATATATCTATATATACTTTATACAATATGTAACGGAATTGTCTTATAAGAACTATACATACAATGGAATTATTGAGTATATTTTGAATATTATTACATTAAAAATATATAATTAATGTGTATAAGTGACTGTGTAACAAGTCTATATGTAATATAGCAGTCATAAGTTGTTTAATAAAAATAAAAAGGTGCATTATTTTTTAATATGGTAAAATATTTATTTTACTCTGAATTTCTGAAATCTATTTACTAGCCGATATTCAATACACAAAAAACTCGTTTACATGTCTAAGACAATACATGAGGAATACCATTTAATTAAACAAGTGAGCAAAACCAGATAGCCATGAAACATTATAGTTATTAGATAATAAAAGTTATTTACAATGCAATAGCGTGTGGCCGCACTTTCCTGATAAGCACTGTGAACTTTGTTATGTTTGTTTTGTTCCACCTGCATGTGACGTAATGTTAAACATTTACCACTGTTTAATCATGTTCCAAAAATTCTTTCTTTAAATAATGACAAATCTGTTTAAATTCATTCGTAATTGATTCGTTCAACCAGAACCATTATAAAGCACATTTATTACTAGTGTAATACATTTTAGACACCAACGATTTTCACAAGGTTCTGGTCTTGAAGAATTAATATTCGAAGGGTATTCCAAGGCACTAGGTATTTGGGATGTACAAGGATATTTTCAAGGCTGGAATATTGGTGAAATATCAATATTTTATTTACAGAAACAAGTTTGTACAAGATTACCTTTTTTTGAATGCTTAAATCCACTTTCAGTTTCGGATACACTTTTATAAACATAGTGACATAATGTGTCATGAACAAGGGATCTAAGTTATTAGTAGATAAATGATATAAGAAGGTTATTTTACGACGGCAACACTATTTATAGGTCAAACCTTATCCTACAGCATCCCAAGTCCCCGTGAGTTCTCAGTGGTTAAGTAACCCAAGTATCAGTAAGTGAACAAGTTGATTGTGTATAAAATACAATATTTTCCGACATGTCATTTAGAAGCTTAATTGTTATAAATGCCCTATAGGATAAATAAGGTGTTCACCCATCTTGAAATAAATAATACTTAGAAGAAATGTATCATAAGTGAATACAAGGGAAAATGACACCTAAGCAGTCAAAGTTATATAGTTGTTTGGAGCTGGATGTTTTTGGGAAAGATAAGAAAGATAGGCGAAGGACCAATGTGAAGAGCAAAAATTGAATGATAGTAATGGACAAATTATAACATATAACAAACATTTATTTTACATAAAGTAATAAATAAGTAAGGACTGACAGGCTGGTTATTGACATAGAAAAGGGAAACATGTTATGTATTGTAGTTCATAATTTGTACTAATTGTTTTAAGACACTGATCACCAATATTAGGATATTTATAATTAAACAAAATGAAAATAAAATGTTCAAAAGAAGTTTATATTAATTAATTATCCACTCACCAAATTGGGTGAAAGTTCTGACCTTTAAGTCACTACTTTGGATGAGGCATGTGGAGATCAAATGAGTCAGGAGATGGGATGAGAAGGTCTTGAAGATCTAGACGTTCCAGAAGTTCTAGAGGATCTAGAAGGTCTAGAAGATCTGAAGGGTCCAGGGTTATAGATGATATCACTCACTTTATTACAGGTACATATACATAGTTTGGGGTTTTAACCAGCGTGTCGTGGAAAAAACAATTAACATGAAGTGAGATATAGAAATACATAAATTATCATGTTGATAATTGACAAAAAGGGGAAATAAAATGAGAAGAGGATGAAATTTTAACAAAAACTAAACTGGGAGTGGCTATTTGCTGGTCTGAAGTGAGAAGAGGGTTTGTTATTATAAAATAGGTAACAATGAAAATGTAAACAAAAGATATCAGGTGAGAATAAAAGTATAGGAAAAGAGAAGTATTTAAAATCAAATTAAAATAAAAACATATGTTTTTAATTGGTTGGGTAAAAATATGATGAACCAGGCTCTTGTTGAGTAGTTGGGAATTAATTATTTTTAAAACCACATTATATAAATCCAGAACATATCTATATAAGTCCTGAACATACCACCGACCTTGAAGTGTCCACACTTCAACAACATTAAGTATTAGGTAGTGGACAAAGTTTGATGACTGGACGCACAAATGTATTTGTGGAAGTCTTGACTTTAGCCACTCGAACTATTCCATCACGCCCAGGAAAGATTTTAAATACTCGAGCTAATGGCCATTGAAGTGGACTTGATGGTGAATTGATCAAAACTGAATCTCCAATCTTGAGGTTCAGGCTGCTAGTAGTCCATTTACAGCGTTGCTGTTGAGTATGCAAGTACTCTGTTGTCCATCGACGCCATATGGTTTGAAACAGCTGTTGTGTGAGTTGCCATCGCTTCAGTCTGTTAACAGGAACCTGGGTAAGATCCCTCTCTGGAATTGATACTAGTGGTGCATCTGTTAAAAAATGTCCAGGTGTTAAAGCATTAAAGTCAGATGGGTCAGATGATAGTGGAGTCAACGGCCTTGAATTCAACATTGCTTCAATTCTCGTAGTTAACGTAATAAATTCTGGCAGTGTTAGAATATTGTTGCCCATGACCCGATGTAAGTGATGTTTTGCTCCTTTTATTGCACTTTCCCAAAGTCCACCTTGGTGTGGAGCAGCTGGTGGGTTGAAATGAAATCGAATGTCTTGGTTAGATGGGAAGCGTTGAATCTGATCTTGAGATTTACTACATTGAGTGATAGATTGCACTATTTTTCGTAGTTCTGTGTTTGCACCAACAAAATTTGTTCCGCAGTCCGAGTAAATATCTGTACCCAAGCCTCGGCGAGCTGTGAATCTCGTAAGTCCAGCAATGAATGCGGATGTGGTTAAGTCTGTGATAACTTCTATGTGTATGGCTTTTGTGACCATGCAAACAAAGAAACAAATGTAAACTTTGACTTGTTTAATGAAGCGTAAATTAAGTACCTTAATGTTGTAGGGTCCACCATAATCGATACCAGTTGATGAAAATGGTTTACACGGTTGACACGACAGGAGGGTAGTTCTCCCATTAATGGAGCATTACTTTTTGGTCGGAGTTTGAAGCACGTTAAACATTTATGAAGGCGAGAGCGAATCACATTTCTTGCACATAGTATCCATACATGTCGTGAAAGCAAAGCTTGTACCAATTGTGGACTGGCATGAAGATGATATAAATGGTAATGATCGATTAGAATGTTTACAACATGATGATTTTTGGGCAACAGAATAGGGTGACGAGTGTCATAGGGTAAGGAAGTGTTAGTCAAACGCCCACCAACACGTATTAAACCATTATAATCCATGAATGGGTTTAATCGTTGAATGGTTTTAGGACAAACACGTTGTTCAGAGAGTAACTTGAATTCGTTGGCGAATGCCATTCGCTGCACAAGAGCAAATATTTTGACTTGAGCTTCGTTTAGTTCTTCAGTTTTGAGATATCCATTTTGATGTTGTGAACTACAGCAATTGCGAATGAAGCGCAATACATAAGCCATAATTCGAGTCAATGTTATCCAGGATGAAAACTTGGACAGAAATTACCATTCTTCTTGTGAAGTAGTTGTTAGTATGGTTAATGAGTTTGGTTTAAGTTCGTGGGTCGAATCTAATGTCACAGATGTAAACTTAGATGTTGGCCAATCATATGATGGGAGCGATAGCCAGGATGGGCCATTCCACCAAAGTTTGTGATCAATCAAATGAGACATGAGTAGGCCTCTGGAGGCACAATCTGCAGGATTATTTCCGGAAGAGATACGTCTCCATGACTCAGTAGGTACCAATTCTTGGGTTTGTGAAACACGGTTAGCTACATAGGTTTTCAACCTGTATGGAGGGGTTTGCAACCATGTGAGAGCTACAGTTGAGTCAGACCATAATGTATATTATTAGATGTCATTTTATCAAGAAATAAGGATTTGATATGAGACACTAATTGAGCCAATAAATGTGCAGCGCATAATTCAAGGCGAGGTATCGTGACTCGTTTCAAAGGTGCGACACGACTCTTTGCCATTAGTAGTTTTATCGATACGGATTGGTATAGTTCACATCTTAGATAAGTAACAGCAGCATATCCGACTTCGGATGCATCACAGAACCCATGTAGTTCAATTTTACATGTTGAACATAAGTTTAATGATCGAGGTATTGTAATATTAGATAGCAACTTAATATTATCAGTGAATGAGCCCCATTGCATCTGAAGATCTGATGGAAGTGGTGAATCCCATGACAGTCCTTTTGTCCAGATCAGTTGCATAAAGCATTTGGCCAGCATTACAAAAGGGACAAGAAATCCACAGGGATCATAAATCTGTGCTATAGTACTGAGTACAGAGCGCTTGGTAGGAGTTTTGTGTGAAGTAAGTGTTTGGAAATCATATGAGAAGGCGTCGGTGACTGGAGACCACTTAAGCCCTAATACTGAAAATTGTGGCGTTTCTGAGTTTTGCAAGAACTTTGGTGTTTCAAGATGTGAATCGGGTAAGTTACTTAAAAGTTTAGGTGAGTTCGAAACCCACTTTTTAAGCTCAAAACAACCTTGATTTAACAAAGAAATAAGTTGGGACTGAAGGGTGAGAGCTTCGTTTTCAGTGTCCGCTCCAGAGATAATATCATCCTCATAAGTGTGATTACGCAAGAGATGAGCTGCATGTGGAAATTCATCGCCATGGTCATCAGCTAGTTGGTGCAACGTTCTGATAGCTAAATATGGAGAGCTGTTAATTCCATATGTTACAGTATTGAGTTGGAAAATAGATGGGGATTGGTCTGGATGTGATCGCCACAAAATCAATTGAAAAGTTCTATCATCGGGATGAACCGAAATTTGACAGTACATTTGCTTAATATCACAGCAGAATACAAAATTGTGTCGACGAAATTGTAAAAGTAGATCACATATATTGTTTTGCAGTTTGGGTCCCGTTAAAAGGATTTCATTAAGCGAGAGTCCAGAACTGGTTTTACAACTTGCATCAAAGACAGTGCGAAGTTTAGTCGTACTACTACTCTCTTTAAGTACTCCATGATGTGGAAGAAAGAAGTGTGGTTGAGATAGGTCAATGTCATTACATTCGGACATGTGGCCTAATGATAAATACTCATCCATGAAATCATGATAAAGTTCTGAAAAGTGAGGATTAGAAGAGAACTTGCGTTCTATGGCAAAGAGACGCAATTCAGCGGGTTTTTTTGATTCACCTAAGACAGAGTTTGAATCTTTGAAGGGTAGACGAACTAAATATCGTCCGTTGGCATCACGAGTGTGATTTTCCATAAAGTGTTTGTCACACTGGATTTCTTCTTGAGTTTTAATGGAAGAGACAGGAGGTTCTTCTTGGGACCAAAAACGTTGAATTGATGAATGCAAATCAGAATTACTAATGGAGTGTAAACAAACATTGAGAGTTGAACTTGGTATGACATTGGATATAGAAGGATTAGAAGGCAGACAAGGAGCGGTACCCATTATTACATAACCAAAGTGTGTTCCTACAGCATATGGCATATTATGGCCAAGTGAAAATTGTTCTGTTGTAAACAATTGGGGGAAGAGTGCACCTCCGAGTATGACATCGATGCGATTAGGAACATGGAAAGTGGGATCAGCTAGGATAAAAGAGTGAGTTCTTTTCAGTACTTCTGGAGAAAGAGGCATGCGAGGAAGATCAACAGTTAATCTATCGAGGATTAAAGTAGGTTGATCAGCGGCTATTGTTCGACCATTCAGAGTTTTAATGTTAACAAAAATCTGTCCTTTATTGTCTGTCATGTGGTGATCAATTCCAGAAAGTTGGATACTAGATTTATGTCGTGGAATGTGTAAAAGATTAGCTGCTTGTTCGGTCATTAAGTTACACATACTTCCAGAATCCAGGAGAGCACGAAATGCATGCGAGTTTCCACCTGGTGCACTAATTTGTACCAATAAAGTGCCTAATACTACGGTGGTGTTACTGGATGAAACTTCTAAGTTGTTCTGAGATATGAGTGTTACAGATGTTTCAGGTTTAACCATAGAGTCAGATTTTATTTGTTTGTTTAATGGTTTAGCATTGGAGTTTGTTACAGTTATGGAACAAGTCACATTGTTAGTATCACTTTTAAAGTGTAGCAACGAATGATGACGTCTACTGTTACAGGATTTGCAACTAAATTGTGATTTACATGATTTGGTGTCATGTGTACCTAAGCATGATACACATTGATGACATTTCTTAACAAGCTGATATCTTTCATGAGGAGACATAGCTTTGAAAAAAGAACACGAGTATATTTTATGAGATGACTGATTGCATGCAAAACACGTTACAGGAATGTTTGTATGAACATTTGATTGAGGTGTTACTTGAGTAGCTATCATGCTGACATGGTTACGAGTTTTGTTGTTAACTGTGGGTCTTGGACGAGAGTTAGAAACGTTAATTTCCAGGGATTGCATATTTTGTGACAAAGTTGCGTCCTCGAGTTGCGTACATTCGGTATTAAGGAAATCCAGTATTTCTTTTACTGAGGGTAGAGAATGCTTAGGAGACGAGGAAGATGCGCGAAATGCTTCTAGTTTTCTTCTGAGGTCTACGTCCATTTTACGCAATAATACTGCAACAAGAAGGGCATTTGAGTCTTGAATTTCACAGTCAAGAGCATTTAGTGCTTGAACATTTCCATTGAATATATTTACAAACTTGCGAACACCCTGAATGTGTGAAGATGTTAGTTGAGGTAAGTCAAGCAAATTGTTCAAATGTAGTATTTGAAGCCTACGGTTGTTATGATACCTGTCTCGTAACAAGTTGTAAGCTATCGCATAATTTTGTGGAGTGATACTGAGACTGCGAATCAAAGATAATGGTTCCTTGTCCAGAGCACTGAGGAGGTACTGAAAGCGCATAACATCAGATAAAGAGCTATTGTTATGAATAGTGGTGTCGAAAAGATGGATAAATGACGTCCATGTACTTAGATCGCCTGAGAACTTAGGGAGATCAATTATTGGCAAACGTACTTGTGAGTGCGCAGAAGCACTTGACGCTTCATCGACACTGTTATTTGGATTAACAGACTGTTCTGGTACCGGACATAATGATTCAATATTACAAGAAATATAAATAAATAATTCATTTATGTCATTTTGATCTGTCATTAGTTTGTCAATGTCCAACGTGTTACCACCTATTGCAAGAATACGCTGAAAGTTTGTTTCAAAATCTTCAATTTTCCGCTTGGTTTCGGACAAGTAAGCATTTAACATTTTTGTCTGAACATTTGTTAGAGGATCTTCTTGAGAGATGATACCGTCTACTGAACCTTTAATGAAGTTAAGTCGTGTTTTGGTTACTGCAGTTAACCGCTCATAAGTTTCGATTTTAAAGTCAGTGTTCTTTGGGGGTGCCATTTCTAGAAATCAGTTAGGTAAACACAAAGTAGCAAATGGTTAGTGGTTGCAAAAAGGTTGTGTTACAAATTCTCTTGCTATATTTGGGTTGTATTACAAGAGCTGGTTAACACACATAGCCTATTATTAGAAGGTAGAAAATTAGTATTAGGATAGTGATTTAACATCGAATAGAGAACGATATGTCCAAATCGCTATGAACAGAATCCGGCTCGAAGGACCAATGTTTGGAGCTGGATGTTTTTGGGAAAGATAAGAAAGATAGGCGAAGGACCAATGTGAAGAGCAAAAAATGAATGATAGTAATGGACAAATTATAACATATAACAAACATTTATTTTACATAAAGTAATAAATAAGTAAGGACTGACAGGCTGGTTATTGACATAGAAAAGGGAAACATGTTATGTATTGTAGTTCATAATTTGTACTAATTGTTTTAAGACACTGATCACCAATATTAGGATATTTATAATTAAACAAAATGAAAATAAAATGTTCAAAAGAAGTTTATATTAATTAATTATCCACTCACCAAATTGGGTGAAAGTTCTGACCTTTAAGTCACTACTTTGGATGAGGCATGTGGAGATCAAATGAGTCAGGAGATGGGATGAGAAGGTCTTGAAGATCTAGACGTTCCAGAAGTTCTAGAGGATCTAGAAGGTCTAGAAGATCTGAAGGGTCCAGGGTTATAGATGATATCACTCACTTTATTACAGGTACATATACATAGTTTGGGGTTTTAACCAGCGTGTCGTGGAAAAAACAATTAACATGAAGTGAGATATAGAAATACATAAATTATCATGTTGATAATTGACAAAAAGGGGAAATAAAATGAGAAGAGGATGAAATTTTAACAAAAACTAAACTGGGAGTGGTTATTTGCTGGTCTGAAGTGAGAAGAGGGTTTGTTATTATAAAATAGGTAACAATGAAAATGTAAACAAAAGATATCAGGTGAGAATAAAAGTATAGGAAAAGAGAAGTATTTAAAATCAAATTAAAATAAAAACATATGATTTTAATTGGTTGGGTAAAAATATGATGAACCAGGCTCTTGTTGAGTAGTTGGGAATTAATTATTTTTAAAACCACATTATATAAATCCAGAACATATATATATATAAGTCCTGAACAATAGTGTAAGTACGATAATACATTCATACTGTTGCCGTAAACTTATTTTATATCATGTATAATCATAATAAAATATATTATCATAATAATTTTACGTATTTGTGTTTTATTTTGGAAAAATATAGGTTGTCCATGATTTATAAAAATGTTAAAACTGTGCTTCACAAAGAGTTTTTAATAATGTTTTTTTAATTGATAATTTATGCCTGAAAAAAATAATTGTCTTGGCAGTAGATTTTTTTGTCAATACACTAAGGGTTACTATAAATATTTTACATGATTTAAAATACTTTTAACGATCTAACATACTAACATATGTAACATAAATAACACAGTGGGTACAAAGCCATTGCAACACACTCGAATGCTTTGAGTCACCATAAAGAGACTCGGCTCCTGTCACTTCCTAAAGTTTAATGTCTTCAGATTCCTGGGTCTGAAACTTTACAAAATCATTTATGAGATTAATCTGTTTTATTTTCGAACTGAAACAGTTTTACAATAAAATATCGAAAATAGTTTTTGAAATTATGATAATAATTTCCGACCTATCGTTGAAATGTGTATGAATATATATATATGGCCTCATTGCACTGCAATTGAAGTTAAAATATATAATATGGGACTTAAGTTATGATAATGACTTTACAGTTTCGAGACAAAATAAAAAAATACATTTAAAGTAGCAGCTATTCTATCCGCAATTATATTACTTATTAAAATTTGAAAGGATTATGTTGTTGGTTTTACATATAGCTAAAGAAAATTAATTTATACGTTTGGACTATCAATGCAAGGAACAGGAGCAGCCACCAAGGAGCTTATTCAGAGCTTATTTTTGTTGCTTTATTACAACTATGCAAATTCTTAGAAAAAAATAGATTTTAATTATTCTAGTGTATCTTACATCAAAGGCAATTTACAGGGATCGTAGTATAGCGGTATAAAATCTGCATAGTGCCAATTGGTTTTTGGTTGTGTTTTGCATAAATATATGCTCGTATTTAAATTAGACGTAAGTTTAAATACATCTGTAGGTCTGATTAAGGTTCAAGACTTCTGTTAAAGGTGTTACCAATTTAATTTCTATGATGTCCATAACAGTTAAACACATCTATCTGTTGAGTCTGTTTCTGTTTTGTATTTTTAGACCTCTCTCATTTCAAACCGTCAGTATATTGTCTGTAACTAGTTGGTATGGATGTTATACATGAATTAAATAAGAAATTAGATTACCCAGTAAAGTATAAGCTATACATCTTGTGTCACGTGTATATCGGCCCCTTACTTAATGGGAGGTAAAGCGCAGTCAAATACTGGATGGCCTGTAACAACTATAGAACAACAACGAGATGCAAAGGAGGTACACTAACTAGTATGTCAGACCTAGTTCTGTGCCTATATATTTAAAAAATATACTTTGTTACATACGTGTATGGTTAAATTTAAAATTAAATTAAGTTCTATATAACATGCAAGATAGTAAACGTTATTGGCAATGAGGTGTATGTAACTTACCACAACGATTTTTATATAATAACTGTTTTTAAAAACAAATTAACATGATGAGACATTCATTTTTATATAAAGTTTTTTAAGCCTATTTATATATTATTTATCTTAGGCTTTTCAAGCCTAGGCTACATATTTAATGTAGTCCGTCAGAAAGAGCACTGTCCGTTGTAACACCGTGGGCCCAATGTTTCAGCAGTTTGCTAGTGTAACGGAGTCTTTTTGCAACAAATTTAATTAATTCTTGTGGGCCATCTAGCCTGGGTTCCAAAATATTGAAAAAAATTTGATAGGACATAAAACATAACACTCATTAGATTTGCTTGAAGCCTATTTAAAACAATAATAATATCAAATTGTTTCAACAATTGCTTAAAAGTCAACAAGTTATATATAGTTTATGTATGGTAAAAACAATTGAGATGTAACATTTATACCTTTGAAATTTTTATTTATAATTGAACTGCGGAGAAAATAAATGATATATCCTACATTATTCAATAATATTTGTTGTTCAAAATAAATTAAAGTATACCTGTTGTTCAGCTCAAAACTTAGATCCAACAAATCAGAAAGTATCTTCAAAACTGTTAGAGTTTGTCTTATTTAAAAATTAACTGATTAACATACTAAACGCCCTCAAATGTATCACCTTCTCTCTTATTAGGTAAACGTTTGGCAAAGAGATTGAACTAATTTTAACTTTCTTTAATTTCCCAGCCTTTGCAATTGTCTTTAACACTAGATAGAAATTGTTTTAATCTTTATCGTATTAAAACGTCTAGTGCTTGAAGTATGTAAGTTAAGAAAATTCATGCTACACTAAAACACATTCACACTAAACAGTTAAAACATACTTAAGAATCATAATTAAGAAAAAACATACATATACGGCTTTCTTCTAGTAAAGCCCTGCTGTATATATTTCTTAGTCCTTCCTTTAAAGCGTAACTCTAAAAACGATTTACCAAGGTTAAATTTTTATTTTATCTATCTCCACCAGTAGCATTTTTTAACGTTTTGATACAGGCCAAACCCTGGTCTTGTTACTATCTAATGGCAAATAGTTGAACTTTGATAATGGATATAGGTTCGCGAAAGTAAAACAAGTATTACAACTATAATCATTAATTATAATATAATGCACTAATTATAGAAAATAAGAAACATTTGGGTAGCAAAGATGTGAACATGTTGACGTACCTGTATTGCAATTATAAATAATGTCAACATATATGGAAGCAGTTTCCATCCTGGTAACCTACCTAATTTAAAACACAAAAGACTGTGTACATAATATAATCTTAGTTTTTGTAGATTTCATAAAAAATCTTCCTGTTTCAAAAACATGTTTTGCCGGTTATTTTACTTTACGCTTGCACTTTGTGGGTGTGGTTAACAATAACATGTATTTGTTGGCATTACGGTTGCTTATATACAACCTAAACCTAAACAGTAACTGTTAATTACATGCAAATAGGTTTATCTGGATTTTCAAAGTTTTGTATAAAATCGACCTTCTCCATAAAATAATATATTGTAATAAATATAATATAACCGTTTGGCTTTAAACGTCTACTGAAATTGAACGCAACTTATTGAGCATTTAATAGGTCAGTCAAACAAGAATTTTTCGAGGAATTAATTCCCAGCTAGCTGGAAATGGTTTTAATACCTTCATTTGGTCCTAAATAATTGTAATCCGAGTTTTCACCGTCCCATGAGGTGAGCTTATATTATGGCATCCTAAAATAAATGAAATTGTAGTACTTTTTCAGTATTTTGCTCGTAGCTCAAAAACAGTGTGTCGGACGCAAACTAATATCAAAGAGGATTAAATTCTGCGTAAAATGAGTATATAAATATCCAAATTCGGTTGAGTAGTATAGCCGAGATCTTAAGTTAGAAATGGATAATTGTTTTCGTCTCATTGCATTTTACATTTTGCGACTTTCCAGAACCACATACTATCTTTGAAAGGGACACACTCGTGACTATTTCCTTCTTCATAAGAAGTAAGAGTGGGGAAAAACAGCTGATCAAGTATTCCCAGCTGTTTGGAGTTGTATAGTACAACAATATCATTGCTAAGTGGCTGTCATCAGTTACTTTGGAAGTGATGTTGTGTATACGTTGTTTACAAATAATTGAGGGCGTTTCCCAATATTTGTATTCGTGCAAGAAAGTGTTAAACGTAGTTATCTATTATCTTTATGATATTAGGTGGTGTGTTTAACATGTTCAGATATGAACGATCCTGAGTGTTTAATTTGTGATAGACCGTTACATGTTGAGGCCTCAACTATTGTGAAACAACAAGGGATAACAACATTAATAAAAAGAAGTATATAAAAATACCCCCGTCGCAGCAAACCTGCATACTCAGCGAATTTCCAATGAATTATAACATAACACACTAAGCCACTTAACAGGATTCATAAGAAATATATTCACAAACAAGCGATATTTAAAATATTAATTATTCTCCATAAGAATAACATTGGGGATGAGTACGCAGGTTTGCTGCAACAAGGAACACAAAATAATGGGGTTTTATGCAAAATATCAATAGAACTCAGCTAAGTGAAGTCACATACCAAGTTTCATCCATATACATTCATAAATAAGCGATATATAACACTTTAATTATTTTCCATAAGAGTAACATGGGGACCGAGTACCTAGGTTTGCTGCTACGGGAACCATAGGTGAAAAACTGTTTTTTTTTTTTCAAACAACAATAAACCACAACCAGGTAGAGCTATATACAAAATTTCGTCAGTTTATGTTCATAAATAAGCGAGATATACAATTTTTCTTTTTCTCCATAAGAATAACATAGACAACGTACTGTGTTTAGTATTTTCAATATCTCAGTAACCAATTGACGTAGAACAGTGATCAAGATACCAAATTGTTTGTTTTTTTATGCTGAATTCAATGGCGAAAATTAAAATTTAATTTTAATAAAAATTACTTGTGGAAACCCCAAAAAACCCATTTTTGGGGTACAAAACCCCCCAAAACCCCCCTTCGGATGGTGCGATTCGTCTGGTTTTACTCGTTCAAATAAATGGTACTTTACACGTTTGTACTAAATTTCATTAAGATCGGGCCTTTTTTACGAGAGTTATCGTGCTTACGGACACACACACACACACACACACATATATATATATATATATATACATATATAAAAATTTGAACGAATGGTGTTTTTGGCATCTGGGGACCTCAAAATGAAAAGTTATCATGGTCTCGGGCTTAAGTCTTATCATGAGACCTACGGTAATAGCTTCTTCCCTATAGGGGAAATTTGCTAAAAGGACAACAAGCACCTTCAACTCCAAGGTCTTACGTCTGTTGGCGTTCACGAAAGATGCAGGAAAGTATATTCAAAAGAGAAAAAAGTTGAGGGAGAAACCCGTAAGAGGCGTAGTCCTAGGGCCAGGACTTTTGAATTTAAGAAGAGATGTGTGATCTGCGCGAAAGATGCGTCACAGGAATTCGTGGCCAGAGAAAGGAAGAAGCCACTAAAAAGGCGAGAAATTGTACAGTGCGTGTCAAAAATTGAGTTTAAAAATTCACTCCTAGCTGCTGCTGAATGGTGGCAAGATGAAGAAGTGCTACCACCAACGAATGCAGCCGCCACCCAACACATTCTACGAGTCCCCCACAAAATCCAGGGCTGGTATGATAGACCAATGGATCCTCTCAACTGGGGTTGGAGGATGACAGAAAATTGCTTACTCCCAACCATAAACACAATGGATCCAGCTCCAACTGAAATCCTCAACATAGTGTCATGCAGATGTACAAAGGGGTGTACAGGAAAGTGCAGCTGCCGTAAAGTAGGCATGAAATGCTCAACAATGTGCCTTAACTGCCATGGTCAGTCATGCTCAAATTCAGCACCGTTTGAAGATGAGGGTGTGTCCCACATACCGAGCCGTACAAGCAGAAACAGGTGAGGACAGTCTCTTTGAAGATGATCCCAATAAAGAGGGAATCGACAATCCACCGCAAGCCAAAGATTCACGTTTGCCGAAGATTGCTTGCTTGAGAGCTTTGAAGACGAAGGACCGTCGAAATCTAAGAAAATGTGAACATGAAGGCTGCCTCATTTATTGCTTTGTGCCTATTGATTTATATAACTGGTTTTTAATATCATGTAAGTGTTTAAATGTTTTTATTTCTTAATTGCACCTCAATAACTAATGAATATGTTTTTTCTTATTAATAAATTGATTACTTTAAATTTGAAATTTATAAAATTTTTTTTATTCTCCATCTCAAATCTCTACTCGTCTTGTATTTACTTATTTAAGTAATTTTTCTGATTGTGCATATCTTAGATATTTTTCAATGAAATTTACTTTCCACCCACTCACAATGCACTTAAACTTAACTCCTCACATTTACGGAGGATGTGCAGCCAAGAGACAGTGCATGGAACCCGATTTTGAGTTTATGCAAAATGAAGTCTTTCAAAATTAGTGAAATTTTCAACTGAGATACCTATATAACGTGTTATTTTATACTCTACAACTTTCATTCTATAGGTTTTTTCTTATGGGTGTCAGTGGTCTGATGGGGTGTCGACTTTCCAGGACTAAATGTGGTTCTGGAAAGTCGCAAAATGTAAGTTTGCAATAAGATGAAAAAAATTATCTATTTCCATATTAAGATATCGGCTAAGCTACTGTACCAAATTTGAATATATATATACTCATTCTACGCAGAATTTAATCCTCTTTGATATTAAAAAGAGGATAATTTCGTCCGGTGCACTGTTTTTGAGCTACAAGCAAAAAATTTCATTTATTTTAGGCTGCCATAATATGAGCTCAACTCCTGGGATGGTGCAAACTCAGATAGATTACCCAGTAAAGTATAAGCTATACATCTTGTGTCACGTGTATATATCGGCCCCTTACTTAATGGGAGGTAAAGCGCAGTCAAATACTGGATGGCCTGTAACAACTATAGAACAACAACGAGATGCAAAGGAGGTACACTAACTAGTATGTCAGACCTAGTTCTGTGCCTATATATTTAAAAAATATACTTTGTTACATAGTGTATGGTTAAATTTAAAATTAAATTAAGTTCTATATAACATGCAAGATAGTAAACGTTATTGGCAATGAGGTGTATGTAACTTACCACAACGATTTTTATATAATAACTGTTTTTAAAAACAAATTAACATGATGAGACATTCATTTTTATATAAAGTTTTTTAAGCCTATTTATATATTATTTATCTTAGGCTTTTCAAGCCTAGGCTACATATTTAATGTAGTCCGTCATAAAGAGCACTGTCCGTTGTAACACCGTGGGCCCAATGTTTCAGCAGTTTGCTAGTGTAACGGAGTCTTTTATCAACAAATTTAATTAATTCTTGTGGGCCATCTAGCCTGGGTTCCAAAATATTGAAAAAATTTGATAGGACATAAAACATAACACTCATTAGATTTGCTTGAAGCCTATTTAAAACAATAATAATATCAAATTATTTCAACAATTGCTTAAAAGTCAACAAGTTATATATAGTTTATGTATGGTAAAAACAATTGAGATGTAACATTTATACCTTTGAAATTTTTATTTATAATTGAACTGCGGAGAAAATAAATGATATATCCTACATTATTCAATAATATTTGTTGTTCAAAATAAATTAAAGTATACCTGTTGTTCAGCTCAAAACTTAGATCCAACAAATCAGAAAGTATCTTCAAAACTGTTAGAGTTTGTCTTATTTAAAAATTAACTGATTAACATACTAAACGCCCTCAAATGTATCACCTTCTCTTTTATTAGGTAAACGTTTGGCAAAGAGATTAAACTAATTTTAACTTTCTTTAATTGGAAAAGTTTCCCAGCCTTTGCAATTGTCTTTAACACTAGATAGAAATTGTTTTAATCTTTATCGTATTAAAACGTCTAGTGCTTGAAGTATGTAAGTTAAGAAAATTCATGCTACACTAAAACACATTCACACTAAACAGTTAAAACATACTTAAGAATCATAATTAAGAAAAAACATACATATACGGCTTTCTTCTAGTAAAGCCCTGCTGTATATATTTCTTAGTCCTTCCTTTAAAGCGTAACTCTAAAAACGATTTACCAAGGTTAAATTTTTATTTTATCTATCTCCACCAGTAGCATTTTTTAACGTTTTGATACAGGCCAAACCCTGGTCTTGTTACTATCTAATGGCAAATAGTTGAACTTTGATAATGGATATAGGTTCGCGAAAGTAAAACAAGTATTACAACTATAATCATTAATTATAATATAATACACTAATTATAGAAAATAAGAAACATTTGGGTAGCAAAGATGTGAACATGTTGACGTACCTGTATTGCAATTATAAATAATGTCAACATATATGGAAGCAGTTTCCATCCTGGTAACCTACCTAATTTAAAACACAAAAGACTGTGTACATAATATAATCTTAAGTTTTTGTAGATTTCATAAAAAATCTTCCTGTTTCAAAAACATGTTTTGCCGGTTATTTTACTTTACGCTTGCACTTTGTGGGTGTGGTTAACAATAACATGTATTTGTTGGCATTACGGTTGCTTATATACAACCTAAACCTAAACAGTAACTGTTAATTACATGCAAATAGGTTTATCTGGATTTTCAAAGTTTTGTATAAAATCGACCTTCTCCATAAAATAATATATTGTAATAAATATAATATAACCGTTTGGCTTTAAACGTCTACTGAAATTGAACGCAACTTATTGAGCATTTAATAGGTCAGTCAAACAAGAATTTTTCGAGGAATTAATTCCCAGCTAGCTGGAAATGGTTTTAATACCTTCATTTGGTCCTAAATAATTGTAATCCGAGTTTTCACCATCCCATGAGGTGAGCTTATATTATGGCATCCTAAAATAAATGAAATTGTAGTACTTTTTCAGTATTTTGCTCGTAGCTCAAAAACAGTGTGTCGGACGCAAACTAATATCAAAGAGGATTAAATTCTGCGTAAAATGAGTATATAAATATCCAAATTCGGTTGAGTAGTATAGCCGAGATCTTAAGTTAGAAATGGATAATTGTTTTCGTCTCATTGCATTTTACATTTTGCGACTTTCCAGAACCACATACTATCTTTGAAAGGGACACACTCGTGACTATTTCCTTCTTCATAAGAAGTAAGAGTGGGGAAAAACAGCTGATCAAGTATTCCCAGCTGTTTGGAGTTGTATAGTACAACAATATCATTGCTAAGTGGCTGTCATCAGTTACTTTGGATGTGATGTTGTGTATACGTTGTTTACAAATAATTGAGGGCGTTTCCCAATATTTGTATTCGTGCAAGAAAGTGTTAAACGTAGTTATCTATTATCTTTATGATATTAGGTGGTGTGTTTAACATGTTCAGATATGAACGATCCTGAGTGTTTAATTTGTGATAGACCGTTACATGTTGAGGCCTCAACTATTGTGAAACAACAAGGGATAACAACATTAATAAAAAGAAGTATATAAAAATACCCCCGTCGCAGCAAACCTACATACTCAGCGAATTTCCAATGAATTATAACATAACACACTAAGCCACTTAACAGGATTCATAAGAAATATATTCACAAACAAGCGATATTTAAAATATTAATTATTCCCCATAAGAATAACATTGGGGATGAGTACGCAGGTTTGCTGCAACAAGGAACACAAAATAATGGGGTTTTATGCAAAATATCAATAGAACTCAGCTAAGTGAAGTCACATACCAAGTTTCATCCATATACATTCATAAATAAGCGATATATAACACTTTAATTATTTTCCATAAGAGTAACATGGGGACCGAGTACCTAGGTTTGCTGCTACGGGAACCATAGGTGAAAAACTGTTTTTTTTTTCAAACAACAATAAACAACAAACAAGTTAAGCTATATACAAAATTTCGTCAGTTTATGTTCATAAATAAGCGAGATATACAATTTTTCTTTTTCTCCATAAGAATAACATAGACAACGTACTATAATTAGTATTTTCAATATCTCAGTAACCAATTGACGTAGAACAGTGATCAAGATACCAAATTGTTTGTTTTTTTATGCTGAATTCAATGGCGAAAATTAAAATTTAATTTTATAAAAATTACTTGTGGAAACCCCAAAAAACCCATTTTTGGGGTACAAAACCCCCCAAAACCCCCCTTCGGATGGTGCGATTCGTCTGGTTTTACTCGTTCAAATAAATGGTACTTTACACGTTTGTACTAAATTTCATTAAGATCGGACCTTTTTTACGAGAGTTATCGTGCTTACGGACACACACACACACACACATATATATATATAAAAATTTGAACGAATGGTGTTTTTGGCATCTGGGGACCTCAAAATGAAAAGTTATCATGGTCTCGGGCTTATGTCTTATCATGAGACCTACGGTAATAGCTTCTTCCCTATAGGGGAAATTTGCTAAAAGGACAACAAGCACCTTCAACTCCAAGGTCTTACGTCTGTTGGCGTTCACGAAAGATGCAGGAAAGTATATTCAAAAGAGAAAAAAGTTGAGGGAGAAACCCGTAAGAGGCGTAGTCCTAGGGCCAGGACTTTTGAATTTAAGAAGAGATGTGTGATCTGCGCGAAAGATGCGTCACAGGAATTCGTGGCCAGAGAAAAGAAGAAGCCACTAAAAAGGCGAGAAATTGTACAGTGCGTGTCAAAAATTGAGTTTAAAAATTCACTCCTAGCTGCTGCTGAATGGTGGCAAGATGAAGAAGTGCTACCACCAACGAATGCAGCCGCCGCCCAACACATTCTACGAGTCCCCCACAAAATCCAGGGCTGGTATGATAGACCAATGGATCCTCTCAACTGGGGTTGGAGGATGACAGAAAATTGCTTACTCCCAACCATAAACACAATGGATCCAGCTCCAACTGAAATCCTCAACATAGTGTCATGCAGATGTACAAAGGGGTGTACAGGAAAGTGCAGCTGCCGTAAAGTAGGCATGAAATGCTCAACAATTTGCCTTAACTGCCATGGTCAGTCATGCTCAAATTCAGCACCGTTTGAAGATGAGGGTGTGTCCCACATACCGAGCCGTACAAGCAGAAACAGGTGAGGACAGTCTCTTTGAAGATGATCCCAATAAAGAGGGAATCGACAATCCACCGCAAGCCAAAGATTCACGTTTGCCGAAGATTGCTTGCTTGAGAGCTTTGAAGACGAAGGGCCGTCGACATCTAAGAAAATGTGAACATGAAGGCTGCCTCATTTATTGCTTTGTGCCTATTGATTTATATAACTGGTTTTTAATATCATGTAAGTGTTTAAATGTTTTTATTTCTTAATTGCACCTCAATAACTAATGAATATGTTTTTTCTTATTAATAAATTGATTACTTTAAATTTGAAATTTATAAAATTTTTTTTATTCTCCATCTCAAATCTCTACTCGTCTTGTATTTACTTATTTAAGTAATTTTTCTGATTGTGCATATCTTAGATATTTTTCAATGAAATTTACTTTCCACCCACTCACAATGCACTTAAACTTAACTCCTCACATTTACGGAGGATGTGCAGCCAAGAGACAGTGCATGGAACCCGATTTTGAGTTTATGCAAAATGAAGTCTTTCATAATTAGTGAAATTTTCAACTGAGATACCTATATAACGTGTTATTTTATACTCTACAACTTTCATTCTATAGGTTTTTTCTTATGGGTGTCAGTGGTCTGATGGGGTGTCGACTTTCCAGGACTAAATGTGGTTCTGGAAAGTCGCAAAATGTAAGTTTGCAATAAGATGAAAAAAATTATCTATTTCCATATTAAGATATCGGCTAAGCTACTGTACCAAATTTGAATATATATATACTCATTCTACGCAGAATTTAATCCTCTTTGATATTAAAAAGAGGATAATTTCGTCCGGTGCACTGTTTTTGAGCTACAAGCAAAAAATTTCATTTATTTTAGGCTGCCATAATATGAGCTCAACTCCTGGGATGGTGCAAACTCAGATTACACTTCTTTGGGACCAAATGAAGGTTTTAAAACGATTTCCAGCTTGCTGGGAATTAATTCCTCAAAATGTGTTTTTTTATCTAATTTTACTGGCCTATAAATTGTGTTGCCATACTAATAACTGTATTAAATTATAATAAACTGTGAATGATAGTAACTATGTTCTAACTTTATTATTTAAACATACGAAACAATTTTAACAGTTACTTCTGTTGTATAGCAGAGAGAAAATTATACACGATTGTCATAAACGTGTATTAACTACGAACTAAAATAAAATATTCAAAACATGTCTTTGATGTATAAACGTATCACATAATAATACCACATAATAATTACTTTTATTTAAAGTAAAATATAGCGTTAAACTGGTTTGTGCCATTTTATTGTAAAACTGATTTGTGAAATCAGAGAGAGTTTGAGAGAGTAGATTTATGTTCCCCTGAAAGCCTGGACAAGTAGTCAGCTCAAGCAAACCAACTCATGATTCGTATAATATTCTATTATCTCTAACGACTAAGTGTGCATGTTTAAAGGCTTCCGTTCCTATTCAACTCCCTCCCCGCCATTGCTCCGCTGTTATGTTGTACTCCTCCTCATATACTGTGATAACGTTGTTGAAAATAGTACGTATTAGTAGCCTATACCAATACGCGTAATTTACTTGTATGGAGTTTAATTTTTATCGGTGGTCGTATTTAATAATTTGTTAGAAGTAAATTCTCTCAGATAAATTCTATCTGCTAAGAAAGCATATGATTTGTAAGAACAGATGTTTCTAGTTTCTATGTTATTGTTTATCTTTCTCATTTTTGTAAACAATCTTAACTTGTATTAAATCACTATCCCTTTCATCTATATCGTTATCTTTAATTATCGAATCTTTATCTTTCTACATAATTATACATCAAATTCCTTGTTTAAAATTATTGTTCGGTATAATGTTATTCATCTATTCTACATCAAAGTTAAATATCCAATAAGATAAAAAACGATTTGTTAACCATTAATGAAGCTCACGCGACTATTGTAAACAACAAAACAACCCCAATGTCGTTGTTCTTTAAATGAAGTTACTTCTATTATTTAGTAGAGTAATTTGGAGTTTTCACAATTTTCAAAATTAGTGCAGTTTGATTGTATTTATTTATGTGTAGAGCAAGTACTATTCTTAGGATATATTTTGTATTTTTTAAGGGTAGTTACTATTAGGAAAATTACTCATGTTTTAATATTGATAAACTTAATATGCACAAATCCAATACCCAACGTATGGACACGTTTAATAAAATCTTTAATGATGAATATTTGTGAAAATAACTAAAAGCTACATATACAAATTGAATTTCTAACGTTAAGTGTCCCATTAAAGTATTTTCATATTATAAAACTCCTTCAGGGGTTATTTATCACCTCCTTGACCCCAACGCTTTGAAATATTTCTAATCAAATTAAACACATATTTATGTGCGTGATCTATGCGTTTAATAAAACTCTTAAATGCAATGTTTGAGTGTTAAAAAGTATTTATTAAAATGTTGACTCTCCAGGCTTACTAATGTTTAAGTTATGGTATTAATGTAATTCCCTTGTTACCATAAGGAACAGTAACTTATATTCAGGTATAAAATGATCGTCATAGTAAAGCGTCGCTTTGCAAGAAACTTTATTCTGTTCACATTAAGTTTGGAGCCTACAGGCTTTGAAGTTTCCTTAGGAATCCATGAGGTTTGTGGTTCAACTTAACTCCTCTTAAAATGTTTGCTAGTTAAAATGTTACGGTACGGTATTAGATCATGTATAAATGTACTTAATTTTACAATTCTAACCTTTATATTTACCCCTAAACATTGCTTAGAATTTTATATTATGGAGATAAGTTGACTTTAGTAAATGTATACAACTTAGATTTGCAAGGATATTATTTGGGTTAAGTAAATAATTTATATAACACTTTTTTGTGGTCACCAGTGCTATTGAAATCAAATCTAACTTATATGCACCAATAGTGAATATTATAAAATTAGTTCATCATTTATTACTAATTTATATATAGTATTATTTATGTACATATATTTACATTTATAACTACTCAAGAAACATAAATTGTTTCTTTGTATATGTTCTGGAATAGTTATCATTTATCTTTTATCTCCTAAATAAGCCACAATAAGATTAGCAAAATATCACATGGAGTCAAGTCTGGAATTAACTGCGTACTCAGGCGTGGATCTATTATAGTGTTAAATAAATAAAATATCCTGTACCCCTTAATTATGAATAACTTAGTATGTAGCTTCACCTAGTTTAGTTCTTTCGTTATTTGAATAAAAGTCAATTTTTTGTGTTCCGTATTGTAGCAAATCTGCATATTCATCCCTAATGTTATTCTTATAGAAACCAATTAAAGGTGTATGGTTCCCTTATTATGAACGTAATTTAATAAAACTTGATTTGTGGCTTCACATAATTGCGTTATATTGATACTTGCATAAACTGTTTACTTATTTTGTGTCCCTATAGAGCCCCAATGTTATTCCTACAAAATATATTGTTAAAGTTATGTATCGCATTTTTTAAGCATATTTTTATGAAAATTGGTAAGTGTTCTTATGTGGTTTAAGACACATACATAAATTTAAAATTCGTTGAGTACGCAGGTTTGCTGTAACGGTGTATATTATATTTTCCTATCGAATAGCGTAATCGAAAGAGGTTCTACTGATTGTGTAACTACAATGTAACTATTACCGGTCTGCGAACATCATACTTGATTACTCAGCTTTACCATTGAGTAATAATTGGTATTGGTAATTGGTAAATGAGTAATTAATTGGTTGTTGGACAACAAAATATGCATCAGTAACACACGTTAGCTCGTACAAAATGATTAGAGTGTTAATATTCATAGAATGTGTGATTATGAGTTTGGTGTTTTGTTGTGTAATATCAGGTGAGAGTTCAACGTGGAATCAAATGCTTTCAAAGTTGCCAAAAGGTTTGCGACAGAAAGCTGAATTGTGCTCTGAGGGCATCTCCAAACATGGCGAAAAGATAAATAATGTTATTGAAAAGTTATTTGAGAAATTTCGAAGCAAGGTTGAAGACAATGTCGAAACCCCTGACATAGACACAAAGATTTCCTCAACCCTGGTTTATATTTGTTGGTCAGAGGGCAGGAATATGTCTCTATAATGTGTCCTGCAGGAATACAATGAGAAAAATAGGTGACGCCAAAGTGACACCACTGCAAACCCACACGGAGATAACAGTACAACTAAAACTCCGGTCTCCGGGTCTTTGAAAAACTAAAACTGGAATACAAGTGTGGATACAAAAACGGGCTGGTTTTGATCAAAGGAAAATGTTTAGTTAATTTTTGACTATGCAAACTAAAACTCACTTTTCAGATGACAAACATGAAAGCCTTTTGTCGATAGTATTTTTAACTCGGAAAAGGACTTTATATTGAAATGATTAGATTTAGAATGTATATATATTAAAGACTTTTGTTTTAATATGGTGATACAGACTGGTAACAAAAGATCGATTACTAGGGATATTATTAGTGCGTTTGCCAATATATTAGATGGAAAGGTTAAGAAGATGATGACCTGTTACACAAGGTATGCGTTGTACTATTATTTTAGATCAGGTGATTATTACATCTGCAAGGACCAGTCTTGGAAGTCCTCATAAATCTGGAGTAACCGGGTTTTCTAGAAGCACCGTCAATAGCATCTCCAGATAGTTCCACAAGGTTTGTTATTAGGAAACGGACGTTTCAGGTATGATGGGTGATGAAGAAGACGATAGAAAGAAGACGGTGAGTAATGACTAAAAAATAATCGTCAATGTGGCTATATTGTGATGTGGGTTAAAACGTGAGCCCGTTTTCGTACAATTATGGTGAAGTGTATTTCGGATGTTTTTAATTGCCTCATTTTAAGCATAGTTTACTATATCTGAATCCTATAAATCATACGTTTCATTCAATGTTATGTTTAATTGGAAAGGCCAATTGAATTGTGTATGTAAACCTGCTGGTACAGTATGAATCGTCAAACATTTTCGCCCCTTTTTTTACTATCACTCTCATACGTGTAAATACTATAGTTTCAAATTACAACTTTTTATGTTACTATTTAATAAACAAATTTGCTACCGTTGTCAGACATTTAAGTTATTAATTTGCTTAAGTATAGTTTGCTATACATGAATCTTAGAAACCATAACCACCATGAAATATACTAACAGCGGCATCGAAGACAAATAAATTATATAAAAATGTCCATAGCTAATTTCAATTAATGTCACGTCAAATCAGCCAGATTAAAATTACATTTGGCAAGAAATGATAAATTAAACAATTTCTGTCTCATATTTGTGTCTGATTTTGATGTCAAAAGTCAAATAGAGAAGACTTTTCTATGGTGTTAAGCACGGTCATAAAGTTAGTCAAAACATTTAATTGAATCGGTATCTTCCGATGAAGGAAAACATTGCTTGCAGCTAAAAACATTGAATTTCTAACAAAAAAGTCTGTACCAGCCTATATATTTTGTAGTATTAAAACCTTGATGGCTTAAAAAAAACTTCTAAACTAGTTTTTTTGTCAGCACTTTATAATTAAAGTAATGTCGGGAGTCATGTATCTTCTACCTCTTCAGGTATGATACCCGATACCTCCTGAGTAAAAACTCTATATTAACTAATCAAAATAAAAATTATATAGGGTTAAATATTATATAACTCTACTATATATAGTTTATAATAAATGTAGTCCCTTGATTTATTTTTAAAATACGTAAAATAAACTAAATTCCGCATAAAAGAGAGAAAATACGCAGGAAACAATTGGCTTAAGTTTGTAAGCGTGGGATAAAAGAAGAATTAGCATCGTATGTTCTGGATGAAGCCATCGTAACGACCTGGGCCCAACATTCAACATTGTAATTTGGTTCGGCTAAACGAACATCATGCTACACACGTTTTACACAGATCGCTTTAGCTACGTCGATTTATTTGGCTTTACTAATATCTACATACAGTATTGTATTTAGGTACTGTATTTGGTTAAATTTTAAAAAAATCTGTTTTGTAATCTCAGTATTTCTAAAGTAATCTAATTAATTTGATAAGCTACTAAAATACATCAAAATAATATCTTAATATGTTGCCATATTCAAAACGGAACTTGCCATTATTTTGTATCGGTTCCAATAAAACTATAGCTATGCAATAAGTAATTTAATCGCTTGACAATGATTATTAAAGGGGATGGATTGATTTTTCACTTGACCAAAATTAACATTTTTTTGCGCTAAATTTCAGCGAGGCCGTTACATGAACGTAGTTGACCTTTAAGCAAAACTCTATAGAAGAATTGAATCGACCAGCAGGCAAGCCAGTGCTCATATTGATACCACTCTGATTGCCCGATCTGCGAACGTTAGCGAGTTTGAAATATGGCCGAGGTAAATCTATATCTGAATAGTGTGTTGATATTGGATTTTATACCACTGTACTTATATCACACTAATGCAACTTTTTCTGTGGTAATAAACCTTCTGGCACTGTTTTCTTAACCTGAATTGCAGGACTGTAGGTTCCAAGATTTAATGAGCTTAGTGTAAAATAAAATCACAAATGAAATGTAGTTCAACAGTTAATAGAGTAAAAATATAGTTAGTTATTTTAATTTCCTTGCAAAGTGGGAGAAGTTTGACCTCATTGCATAAACGTACCTTATAAATAAATCGATTTATTTATCAGGTAACAACAATAGGTTTTCTGCTCCTAGGTGGTTTAGCTGCTTTCTATTCTGTTTTATTTACTCTTTATTGATAATCAGTAATAAATTATAAACTTATTTGATTCTTTTCCACTATTGGTGCATGTAAGTTAAACTCGATTTTAATAGCTCTGGTGACAACTAAAAAGGTTAAGTGTTGCACATTCTTTACTTTAACCAAATTTGATATACATATCTATAAAATGCAAGGAAATATACGAATTTACTGAGGTCAAACTTACCTCCAAAATCTTAAAATACTGAGCGTATAGAGCTAGATAAAATTAAAATGTTAAACTCTTATAATAATATAAATATATAAATTATCTAAAGGCGTTTGCATTAAAATAGTAACCAGCAAAAATTTAAAAAAATAAGTTGAACCACAAACCTTGTGGATTTCTAAGGAAATTTAATGCATGTAGCTCCAGACTTTATGAGAACAGAATAAAGTTTCTTGCAAAGTGACGCTTTACAATGGCAACCAATTTACACATGAATAAAAGTTAAAGTTTCTTATGGTCACCAGGGAATTACATTATCTGCTTGAATTTAATATTATTACACCTGGAGAGTAAATTTGTAAATAAACTCATCTTAACACTCAAACATTGCATTAAAAAGCTTTATTAACAGTATATATCACGCGCATAAATAGATTAAGGTTTTAATTTTAATCGAAATATTTAACAGTGTTGGGGTCAAGGAGGCGATAAATAATCTCAGCAGGAGTTTTATTATATGAAAATCCTTTTATGAGACAATGAAAGTCAGAAACTTAACTTGTATATGTAGCTTATATTTATCTTCACAAATATTCATCATTAAAGGTTATATTTAACGTGTCCATACGTTTGATAATGGATTTTTGCATATTAAGTTTATCAATATTAAAACATGAGTAATCTTCCTAATAGTAAATACCCTTAAAAAAATACAAAAATATCCTAAGAATAGTACTTGCTTTACACATAAATAAATACAATGAAACTGCACTAATTTTGAAAATTTTGAAAACTGCAAATTACTATACTAAGTATTAGAAGCAACTTAATTTAAAAAATAACTAATTTGGGGTTGTTTTGTTATTGTTTGCAATAGTTACGTGTGCTTTATTAATGGTTAACAATTTTTTTTTTAACTCATTGGATATTTAAATTTGATTTAGAATAGATGAATAACATTATACCCAACAATAATATTAAACAACGAATTTGATGTAGGATTATTAAATACGTCCATTTAACACCGATACAAATTAAACTCCATACAAGTTATGTACGCGTATTTTTATAGGCTACTAATACTTACTATTTTCAACAACGTTATCACAGTATATGAGGGGAAGTACAACATAACAGCGGAGCAATGGCGGGGTGGGGGTTGAATGGGAACGGAAGCCTTTAAACATGCACACTCAGTCGTTAGAGAGAATGGAATATTATACGAATCATGAGTTGGCTTGCTCGAGATGACATACTTGCCCAGCCTTTCAGGGGAACATACCTTTACTCTCTCCCTCTCAGCAATGTTGGACATAGTTATTTCATAAACCTATTTTACAATAAAATGTAAATTAACATAAGCCATTTTAACGCTGTATTTAATTTTGAATATGTTTGGTGTTACTATGTGATTCACGTTCACATTAAATACATGTTTTGCAATACGTTTATTTAAATTAGTATTTAATGAACGTTTAAGGCCATTGTATAAATACTTGTTTCATATGAACTCTCTGTTATATACGTCTTGTTATAACAGAAGTATCTGTTACAACTTGTACGTGACTTTAAATAAGACAGTTAGCACATGGTTACTAATATACCGTTTATTATAATATAATGCAGTTTTTAACATGAACAATTTAAAATGCTCAAGAGGTTTTATTTAAAGTTAGTGAAATTTTAAAGCCAAATGGTTGTAATATTATTATTAATGAATTTAACTTTTTTTTAAGAGGTGTGGTTTTGTATTTTCTCCAAAACTTTGTAAACCCAGGTGCATCTATTTGCGTGTGATAAACAGATAGCTTTTTTATTTTAGGATGTATATGAGTATTTACCATAATGTATATCATGCTAAAAATACTTTTACTTGTTTACCAGACCCATAAAGTGCTAGCGTAAACTACAATAACTGGCAAATTGCAATTTAAAAGTCAGGCGGACTCTTCATGAAAGCTCCGAGATTGCAGATTATAATATGCACAAAGTAATTTGAGGAACAAACTATGTAATTTAGTATATATAAATTCTCCTACATATATGTTGAAAAATGTGCAATCACAGTACGGTTACGTCTAATTTTTTACATCTTCTTAACAGATAATATTTCTTATTTTCTAAAATCTTGTTATTTATTTATTACTAATTCTTATATACGCATATTTACAAATTGGAATACCTAAAACAATTTCCATAATATACAAAGAACAAAACGCAAAATAGCCGTAATAATGGTTTAACTTTTACGAAGCTATCTCCTTTACTAAGAACATCTGGAAACCTCGGTCAATCGTTTCAGGAGTTTGTCTGTGGGAAACACACTGAAATATATTATGCAGGACATCACTAAAATAAACCCAAAAATTGATGTATATTTTATAATTATGATCTAGCGCATGTTTATGTCTTTAGTGTAATTTATGATTGTTTTGTTATAAACAATATAGGTTTATTAACGTAAAGTTTAATGCAATTTCTATCTAGTGTTAATGACGCACAGGCTGGGAAACCTTTCCAATTAATGTAAGTTAAAATTCGTTAAATATTTTTGCACAAACGTTTACCTAAGAAGAGAGAATGTATCTTCAGGGGTCACATTTGATATTATGTTACATATTACTTAAATATTCTAATCAAATAATTTCTATATGATATAAACATAAACTGCAATTTAAGTAACTTTCCGGATTATTAGAACTACGTTTTGAGTCCAAAAATAGATATACGTAGATTTATTGTAACAACAAACAAGGTAATAACTTGAATACTTAACAATTTATTATATAATACTTTATATCTTTTGTCTGCAGTTCAATTATTCATAAAGAAATCAAAAGTATAAATTTTACATCTCAATATTTTCTGTAAATTAACTATAACTGTTATAATTAAACAGCATTTTAAAACGGTTTAAATGTCAAAATTGTTTTTAAACAGGCTTAAACAAAGTTGTATCTAAGAATAGTACGTCTCATCATGTTATGGGTTTTCAAAAACAGTTAATATTTAAAATCATCGCTGTAGTAAGTTATATTCAAATATTTTCCGATAGTGTTTACTATATGACATGTTTAAATATAAATAGTAATAATAAATACATGTATGTAGCGAAGTATACCTTTCAATATACGTTTATAAATTACGGCTCCTTAGAGTAACTCGTTTGTTCCTCGTTGTTATTGTAAGTTTGTTACAGGCCAACCGTATTACCTCCCATTTACTGGGTAATCTAATATTTATTTAATTACTATTTGACATTCATACCTAATATTTACAGACAATATAATAATGGTTTGTAATGGAGATAGGTCCAAAAACACAAAACAGAAACAATCTTATCAGATAGATTTGTTTAACTGTTGTGGACATCATGTCAATTTAATTAGTGACATCTATATCCGAAGTCTTGGATATTAATGAGATCTATCAACTTATGTTTGACTTAAAGACAAGCATGTATTTATTTAAAGAATAAACCCAAATCAACAGACACTAAGAAGAGGTTATGTTGCTTTGTTTAAATCATGATCGCTATTATAACATTTTACTCAACTTTCTTAGAATTCAACCAAGTACAAAAATACCGCACCAAAATACCTTTAAATGGACTATGATATAAGATACATTAAAATCATTAAAATTATATTTATTCCCGAGAACCTTTTATAAATTTATAATAAAGCAAATAATAAAGCAATAGAGACACCTAGGGCTAAGTCTCCTTGGTGGCTGCTACTTTGCCCTTCATAAGAAATAAAAACTTTCAAATGAAATGTCTTTATCAATAATAAACCAACAACATAATTTGCAACTTATTTTTTTAGGTATAGCTTAGTGATAAAACAAGTCATTATTATAAATTTGTTTACGCTTTAACATTTTGATAAGTCATAGAAAAACCTATCCACAATTGTTGAATACAAAAATAAACAAACACATTACATTAATTTGATAATATGTTATTTTAAAATGGTAAGACTTTGTTGCAAATACATTTCTGGCAACGATATAAATATATTATAGTACTTAAACTATACATCTGTTATTGCTTAGGGTTTTTTTTTTTTATTTCTACTCATTTATATGTTTATTGCTTATATGTATTATTAATTTCAAGGAGGGTGGAAATGAAATATTTATACTATAGTGCATTTGAAGAAATTAAGCTTTTAATGAAAACTTCGGGTTTAAATGCATGATCAACGTGTTGCTTACTGGTTATGTGTAGTTAAGCTGCATCGTTTTGGGCCTTTTACACAGTAGTATATGATAAAACACAGACGTGGTTCGAGCACATCGTAGCCGTCAGTTAACACAGGGGATGGTGACCACTGTTAACTCACGAGGACTGGGGATGCAGTAAAATTGACGTATAAATCGTTTTGTGGAAACACAAAAGAAACCTATTTAGTAAAATGTCTCCAAATAATATATTAGATCCCTTGTTTATTACGCAGTTTGTCTTCGGTATGCAACAATTTAATTCCAAATTGAAAGTGGGTTAAGCAATCAAAAAAGAAAAAAAAGAATTAGTAAAAATAGTTTTTTACGTAAACAAAGTATTAATATCGAACCAATATTCTATCCCCGAAAATATTATTGTACATCCTAAAATACCTAGTGGCTTAGAATATCCTTCATGTATTAATTATTCAAGAAAATCAAATTATTCCTTCAAATTATTCCTTGTGAAAATCTTAGGTGTGTAAAATGTAAGACACTGTTAATACATGTGTTAGTAACGGTTCTGGTTGAACGTAACAATTACAAAAGAATTCAAACTAATTTTTCATTATTTAAAGAACACGATTAAACAGTAGTTAATGGTTTAACATTACGTCACACGTCACACGCAGATGGTACAAAACAAACATAACTAAGTTCACAGCGCTTATCAGGAGAGTGCGGTTACACGCTAGTGCATTGCATCTAACTTTTATTATCTAATAACTATAATTAATATGTCTATCTGATAATTGCATACTAATAATGGGAGTGTTTCCTACTTTCTTATTTAAATTGTATCTCTCATTCATTGCATTAAACATATAAACAATGTTTTCCTATATTTAATATTGGCCAGTATACATGTTTTAGAACTTTAAAATATTTAAAGGCAACGCACCTTAAAGGGAAAGAAAATTTAAAGTATTTAAGTTAGGGTAAAACATATTACAAAAATAAACTGCAAAGATACTTAAATGTTATATTTATTTATTACTCTGGATAAAAGTTAGTTTTATATCTAATATTTTAAACTGCAATGCCTTCAATATTATTGCGCAACGATACCCAATTTAATTGTTTTTATTAAATAATTTACGAGTCATATATGAATTATAAACTTTTAAAAATATATAAACATTATTAATTTGACGAAGCGAGCGAGGCGAGTTGAATCTTGTTGAATGAGGAATACAATTTAAATAAGAAAGTAGGAAACACTCCCATTATTAGTATGCCATTATCAGATCGACATATTAATTAAAGTTATTAGATAATAAAAGTTAGATGCAATGCACTAGCGTGTAACCGCACTCTCCTGATAAGCGCTGTGAACTTAGTTATGTTTGTTTTGTACCATCTGCGTGTGACGTGTGAAGTAATGTTAAACCATTAACTACTGTTTAATCGTGTTCTTTAAATAATGAAAATATTAGTTTGAATTCTTTTGTAATTGTTACGTTCAACCAGAACCGTTACTAACACATGTATTAACAGTGTCTTACATTTTAGACACCTAAGATTTTCACAAGGAATAATTTGAAGGAATAATTAGATTTTCTTGAATAATTAATACTTGAAGGATATTCTAAGCCACTAGGTATTTTAGGATGTACAATAATATTTTCGGGGATAGAATATTGGTTCGATATTAATACTTTGTTTACGGAAAAAACAATTTTTACTATTTTTTTTTATTTTTTGATTGCTTAACCCACTTTCAATTTGGAATTAAATTGTTGCATACCGAAGACAAACGGCGTAATAAACAAGGGATCTAATATATTATTTGGAGACATTTTACTAAATAGGTTTCTTTTGTGTTTCCACAAAACGATTTATACGTCAATTTTACTGCATCCCCAGTCCTCGTGAGTTAACAGTGGTCACCATCCCCTGTGTTAACTGACGGCTACGATGTGCTCGAACCACGTCTGTGTTTTATCATATACTACTGTGTAAAAGGCCCAAAACGATGCAGCTTAACCACACATAACCAGTAAGCAACACGTTTATCATGCATTTAAACCCGAAATTTTCATTAAAAGCTTAATTTCTTTAAATGCACTATAGTATAAATATTTCATTTCCACCCTCCTTGAAATTAATAATACATATAAGCAATAAACATATAAATGAGTAGAAATAAAAAAGAAACCCCTAAGCTATAAAAGTTGTATAGTTTAAGTACTATAATATATTTATACCGTTGCCAGAAATGTATTTGCAAGAAAGTCTTACCATTGTAAAATCTAATATTATCAAATTAATCTAATGTGTTTGTTTATTTTTGTATATAACATTTGTGGATAGGTTTTCTATGACTTATCAAAATGTTAAAGCGTAAACAAATGGATAATAATGGCTTGTATTATTACTAAGCAATACTTAAAAAAATAATTACCTTGGGAGTAGAGTTCTTTTAGCGAATTTCCCCTATAGGGAAGAAGCTATTACCGTAGTCGGCTTGGCAAAACCTAGGCCCGGGACCATGATACCTTTTCGTTTTGAGGTCCCCAGACCCCAAAAACACCATTCGTTCGAAACTATATATATATATATACACATATATATATATAATATATATATATATATATATATATATATATATATATGTGTGTGTGTGTGTCCGTGAGCACGACAACTCTCGTAAAAATTATCCGATTTTGATGAAATTTGGTATAAACGTGTAAAGCAACATTGTTGACTTTAAGTTCGAAAACCAGCCAGATCGCTCTATCGGAAAAGGTATTTTGGGGGGGTTTTGTACCCCAAAAATGTGTTTATTGACTTTTTTGCATATAATTTTGTAAATAGTCAAATTTTAGTTTTTACCATTGGATTCAACTTAAAAAAACACACAATTTTATATTTTGATCATTTCTCTACGTCAATTGGTTACCGAGATATTGAAAGTGCTAAACACAGTACGTTGTCTAATGTTATTCTTATGGAGGAAAAATTTTATATCTCGCTTATTTATGAACGTATACTGACGAAACTTGGTATACGGCTTCATCTGGTTGTGGACCATTGAAATTTGCTCAAAAAAAAATTTTTCCCTAAGGCTCCCGTAGCAGCAAACCTGCGTACTCAGCCCCATGTTATTCTTATGGAGAATAAGTAACGTGTTATCTCCCTTAATTATGAAAATAAATTAATGAAATTTGGTATGTGGCTTTATCTAAATGAGTTATATTGATATTTGTATAAAACCCCATTTTTTGTGTTCCTTCCTTCAGCAAACCTGCATACATAGCCGCCATGTTATTCTTAAGGAGAATAATTAAAATATCATAAATCATTTATTTATGAATGTATATTGATGGAACTTGGTATGTGGCTTTATGTGGTATTAAGATACGTATATATGCATTGGAAATTCGCTGAGTACGCAGATTTGCTGCTACGGGGGTATTTTTATTGCAGTTTATTGAAGGTTTGAACGGTGTAAATACATCGTTTCATTTTTTCAATGATATAGTTTATATATTATTTTAAATAACAGAACTTAAAAAAAGTAAACCTGGTATATTTAAACCAGCAGTTATTTTATCGTCATTTGTATTACATATTGGAATCAGTTGCAAATTATGTTTTTGGTTTATTATTGATAAAGACATTTCATTTGACATTTTTTATTTCTTATGAAGGGCAAAGTAGCAGCCACCAAGGAGACTTAGCCTTAGGTTTCTCTATTGCTTTATTATTTGCTTTATTATTAAACTGTAAAGTTCTCGGTAATAAATATTATTTTAATGATTTTAATGTATCTTATATCATAGTCCATTTACAGGTATTTTGGTGCGGTATTTTTGTACTTGGTTGAATTCTAAGAAAGTTGAGTAAAATGTTATCATAGCGATCATGATTTAAACAAAGCAACATAAATGAAATAAAATCCCAGTCAATCTGATCTTTCATGGAGCTGATTTTATTGCATTATTTTTAAACACCCCGTACAACTTATACATGTCCAGATTTGTTTAGAAAAACTTTAAATTACAATGTTTAACTAGGCATTCGCTTCATTTGCCATTGGCTCTTAAGCTGAATACCCCCGTCGCAGCAAACCTGCGTACTCAGCGAATTTCCAATGCATAATATATGTCTTAATACCACATTAAGCTGCATACCAAGTTTCATAAAAATATATTCCCATATAAGCGATTTTAATTATTCTCCATTAGAATAACATTGGTAATGAGTACGTAGGTTTGCTGAAACAAGGAACACAAACAATTGTTTTTTATGCAAATATAAATAGAATTTAACCAGGCGAAGCCACATACCAAGTTTCATCAATATTCAATCATAAATAAGCGCTATATAACATTCTAGTTATTCTCCATAAGAATAACATGGGGGCTGACTACGCAGGTTAGCTGCTACGGGAATAAGCAACAAAAAAACAGTTTTTTGTGCAAATATCAATATACCACTACTACATGAAGCCACATATCAAGTTTCATCAACATACATCCATAAATAATCAAGATATCAAATTTTATTTATTCTCCATACGGATAACATTGGACAACGTACTGTGTTTAGCACTTTGAATATCTCTGCAACGGTTGGGCGTAGAATTAAAATTTAAACATCAAAATGATTGTTTTGTAGAGCTGAACAGATTGGTAAAAGCAAATGTGAAGTTTACATTAAAATGAACTGAGGAAAAACCAAAAACCGTTTTCCCATAAGATTAACATGGGAGATTTTATGAGTAGGTTTTTTTGGATTTTCTCCGCAACCACTCAACCTAGGTCAATAATTGAAAAATCTATATTATTTGTTTTTTAAGCTCTATAACATGGTAAAAACCAAAATTATGTTATTTAAAAATGTTAGGGTGAAAAATGCAAAAAACTGATTTTTGGAAAATTGAAAACCCCCATAAACCCCCTTTCCCATGATCCAATTTTTCTGGTTTTCGAACTTAAAGTCATGAATTTCATTTTACACATTTGAGCCAAATTTCATCAAAATCGGACCTTTTTTACTCAAGTTATCGTGTTAACGGACACATATATAGATATATATATATACATATATATAAATTTGAACGAATAGCGTTTTTGGCATCTGGGGACCTCAAAACAAGAAGTTATCATGGTCTCGGGCTTAAGTCTTACCATGAGACCTACGGTAATAGCTTCTTCACTATAGGGGAAATTCGCTAAAAATGGAAAAAAGTTTGTAGTTATAGTATTATTATATGATATACATTTATCCACCAACATATCATCCAGTGCATTTAGAGTTTCAGGTTATTTATTATTATTTTAATATTATTTGACGATCGCTCTATTTATGCGTATTATCTGCGACGGGTTTTTCACCCGTACCCTCTTACGTAAGAGGTGTTTCATAGTACATTCTCGGGAGTTTATTTTTACGACCGAATAATAATTTTACGGCCAACGTACTCATTTTAATGTATTTAGATCACAACGAAGCGTAAGTGATTACTGATTAACGAATACTGACCGATGTTTTAAATCAATTATCATATTCACACATCAAGTCTGTTTAGGTATAGTTTACTTTGGTATTACTTGATACGGTATTAAATTGTTTTTTAAATGATTCTCATTTATTTTTTTAGTTTTATGTAATGCCTATTGTATTTTTTTTAAATATGTAAGAAAATAAAACTTTAACTTGTAAAATCAAAATTTTTCAAATATTAATTGCAGTACCTATGGATTACACTTAAACTTGTCATAAATATTCAGTACTCATGAACGTGTAATTATTTAAATACTACAACCTTTTACTGAACTAATATCTCGAACAACAATCCTCTACTAATTTTCCTAACGCTCTTGAATAGGAATGATATATTTATTTTTGTACAATGCCTTCCTTCAAAACTATAATTGGAAAGGTTTGTTGTTATTAAAAAAAAGGAATACACAGTAAAATGTCTACGACAGTAATACAGCTGCACACAGAATTGGTGATGAGATGCTTTTGTCTTTCCTGTCTCATTCTCTCACCTTACACAAATCATCTCTAAATTTGCGCGCACCTCTGATATTTCAAACCCCGGAGGGTTGTGTCTGTTTACATAATAATGGTTTTATTCAATTCGCTACAGTTTATTTTTCCCAAGAGAACAGTTTTAAAATAGCTCAACAGGAACTCAATGTATATAATATATGCGTTGGATGGTTTAGTAGTAATGTTACTTGTAACTAAGCTAGTATATTGTAGTGTCAAAAATTACGTTTTTAAATGTGCATTATGGTGTCTCACAATTAACGCTTTGCTAAAGAAAGCATCCTGCATGTCTAATAGTAACGTAGTTCTTTAATATTCCTATTAAAACATATTTATAGATATATTTCACTCCCATTTCATAATCGTGTTTTGGGAGTTGTGTATATCTTTTGACGTTTAGCTTGTTTAATATCTTAATTTTTACAATCAAATTCGCAAATACAACTGTATATTATATACTGTTAATGTTTTCATAAAAATCATAAATAATTATTATTTTAAATACATTCACAAAAACAATAAATGAATTCTGTTTCAGGTATTACTGATTCATTATAATTACACAACGGTTGATGGCAAGGGAATTTAAATATCTAACTTCAGGTTTAAAATACAGTAAAAAAAATATATTTAATAAGGAGAAAGTTTAAGTTTAGTAGTGTCCAGTTTGGATCACCCAAAATTTTACAGGTATTTATGTCGGTCTAATATAATACAACATATTTGTTTATCTTAATCCGTTCTCTATTTGTGAGTCTATGTGTTTTTGTTAGAAACATTTATTTAACTCAAAAGCTTTGAGTATTAATGATACTTGATATTCATATGTATAGATACAAACAAATATTATTTTACTTATTATACAAAATTTAGTTTCTAGATAACGGCGACTTAAAATTTGTAATGTTAAATATCTCAAAGATTAGAGAGTAACAAATAAGATACAGTTAGGTTAAGGTAAAATATGTTTAATTGTTTTTCAAACAGATACAATTGTATATAACATTTAAATACTGGATAATGGATATCGGAGGAAACTTAAATTGTATTGACCAAAGGTAGAGATGTAGAATATCCCTGCTTATGATATTAAAATATGTCATAGAACAATTGATAAATATAAGAAAAATAAAAACTCATGTATATTATTTTATTTATGTATGTAATTTTATTTATTTTTGTCTTGACCCGTAAGCAGGATTTATAAATCGGGATTTATGCTTTTACTACACATATCATTGTTTTAACTATTATTATTTTAACTGCTTTCCTGTAAGTATTAGTAAACAAAGAAAGCCTACAAATACCATGTGGTATACAAAGACGTATAATACAATTGTTCCCGATTCTTATGAAATTGTTTTAATTTGGTAATTCAAATACAAAACTATAGAGTAATCAAAATTATATTGAGTCCCTATTTATATTGTTCTAGTACAGATATTGTTATTGTGGATAAAAATAAACTTTGTATAAATGTTATCGATTTACCTTATACTACTTAGTGTATAAACAGATACCTGCAGCTACAATTGCCACTATAAATTGTATCCGAGTATGAATGAAACGTTATATTCCCAGCAACTCGCATAAAGGAAGTGTGAGTTGAGAACTGTTTCCTATGACTGTCGCAGGTGTATTGTTAGGGAATTCCTTTATGACAAGTTTCTAACTGGGGTGGTTTAATTATTTCTAGTGTTTCAATGAAAATGTAAGTTATGTAAGTGACTATCTCAATTATTTGTAATGTGGCATTTTATGTTCGCTACCAAATCAATTTCATATAATCTTAATTGGATGCAATATTTTAAAACATTCCATAAATTACTAAATGTATATTACTAAAACACTTTAAACAGTTTACATATGTATTTCCCCTGTTGCAACCAGCCTTAAGGGGATTCGCCACCTTTAATATATTTTTATTTCACCTTTTGGGGAAATCGGAATGCTGATACTGTCTTATGAGGTTTTAGTATAATTCTTACTTCGTTCGCTATAAACAGTAAACTATGACAAACAATTTAATAACTTAGTTCTAAAAACTATTATATTTCCAAGTAATAAGAAGTGGCCTAAATAACTGCTTAAAAAGTAATCCTATGGTTGCAGTGGCTTTTAGTTTCGGTTTTCTAAGAAACCATCATCAGGCCGGATAAGCAGTCTATTGACGATGGTTTCTTAGAAAACCGAAACTAGTTACCACAGCAACAATAGGATTACTTTTAATGCAGCTGTTTAAACCACTTCATAGTATATACCAGTAATCCGGATGCTAAACAACATTAACTATAAATCCAGTCGTTCAAATTCGATCAATTTTTTAATTTTATGACTACCCAGTTCATATCCAGTTATATTAGTTTATATGTAGATGCCACTCGAAAAGTTAGTTTGAAACAGGTGATTTTGCTTGAATAGTGTGTTTTTAGTGCGACATCTGCTGTTAAATGGTCATTTCAATTGAATTACATTCTTCCATAAGATTAACATTGCAATGTGGACAGCCCAAAGAGCAGAACCCTAAAGGTGGACGTATGTCAAACACCCAAAAGGCACATTTTTACGCTAAGTACTTTTAAATAACACATAATCATGATAAAAATTGTCTTTTTTAAAATGATGACACTATTGCCATGTAATATGTTAGCTAAACTAAGGCACGAAATGGGCAATAAAAACAAAATTTATACATTTAGGCTTTTAAAATTTGTATATACATTTTAATGATAATATGATACAGAATTAAACACAATCCACCGTAGACAGATACATGAGTTGTATACCATATCAACGTTGAGGGGCTTGCTCAGTTACTTGTCACTTCATAAAAAAGTTTATTCTCTTCAGATCCCTGGGCTTGAAACTTCTCAACCCCTTTCCTACGTCGTTTGTATATTTCTTTCACTATAAAATAACTGATATAAAAATTCCAATATTTATTTCTGTCATATTATAGAAAGTTACAAATTATTAAAATTAATAATCATTAAAGTCAAATTATAACTAAAATTTAATGATAGAAAATATGAATATGGGAATTTCATGATTATACATTAACAATGAGATTGTAGTTTTTATTTATTCAAACTAGCAACGAACATTTTTGTTTGGTCTCTAGAAGCGAATAATTAACCTGGAGGCCCAGTAATAAATTGTAAATTCATACACATTGATTACATTTTATAATAAAATACATGTAAATTAAAACAATACAAAGGTTAATCCTAGTATGCAATGTGTCATAAGATGGCCTAATAAAATATTCTAAAACGCTAATATTCAAGTGTATATATTCATGTTAATATGATGATTAAAGTGTATATATTGATGTTAATATATGCTAGATTTGGAAGTAACCTTTGCTAAGTGTGGCAGCCACTCCTGTTTTGTGGGAGTTGTGTGATATGATTTTAAAATGTGTTTCAGATCAAGCGGAAAAACCACGGCACACACCGGAGTCTTCAGCAAAAATTAAATTAAATGGGCAATTTACTTCTCACGCAGTTTTGTGTGTTACGAATCTTAAAAAATGCTTTACACTTAAATTTATATGTGTATAATTAGTTTTATAATATTTTTATGATAATTATATTTCTTCAAAGAGAGAGATACAAAAATTCCTAGAAATATTTACTTTAAATATATAGTTTATCTATCAGCATAATTCTTTTTCAAAGGCATTACAACCAAACCTGTTATATTAAAATTAATTAATATTTAAACTATATAGTATAACTATAAGGTATTAACTACTTGCCTTAAGGTAGTAAAAAGTATAAAAAACAATTTAGTTTGTATTTAGAGATCCGCCACCTTTAATGGAAATGTTATGAACATTTTAACATTTTCCAAATATGTTTTTCTTACGTTACATACTATTCTGATTATGTGTGTACATTTTCATAGCAATTTAACAAAATTCTCATAGACAAATAAATAGAGTAAAACGTTGCCGCAGATACGCAAAGGCAATTTTTCTATAAAAATTCGATTTTAGCATGTTCTTTGAACTCCGTTTTTTCGAATCTTGAACTGTCCGTGTTTGTTGTAACATTAAATTTAATAGAATCTAAATTATTGGACATAGGATTATGTATGTTTACCTAAATGTTTTTGCCACATTTTAAATATTTTGTCTCATGGAAAACTCTCTAAATGTAAATCTAATCATAACAAAATGCTTTATACATTTTAGCAACAAATAAATAAATATACCGCCGTCAGAGCAAACCTTCACACTCAGGAAATTTCCAATAGAGATATAAATGTCTTAGTCATATGTCTTATTCTTATGTCATAAAGCCACTAACCAAGTTTCATAAAAATATATTCACAAATAAGTGATACATAAAATATTAATTATTCTCCTTCAGAATAACATTGGGGCTGAGTACGCAGGTTTGCTGCAAAAAGGCACACAAAAAAATGGGTTTTTATGCTAATATTAATATAAATCAATTAGGTGAAGTCGTATGCCAATTGTTATTCATTTATATTCATAATTAAGAGAGATATAGCATTTAATAGTCCTCCATAAGAATAACATGGGGAGTGAGTACGCAGGTTTGTTGCCTTTGACCAAAAATGTATTTTTAGCAAATATTAATAGACCACAATCAGATTAAGCCGTATGCCAAGTTTCGTCAGTTTACGTTCATAAATAAGTGAGATAAAACATCATTCTTTTCCTCCACAAGAATAACATTAGACAACGTACTGTGATAAGCACTTTCAATATATTGGTAAACAATTAACGTAGAGGAATTATCAAAATACCAAATTGTGTGTGTTTTTTAAGCTGATTCCAATGGTAAATACTAATATTTGACTATATCATAAATTATATAGACAACTTTCAAAAAACCCATTTTCGGGTACAAAACCCCCCAAAAATACCCCTCCGGGTGGAGCGATCAGGCTGGTTTTCGAACTTTAAGTCATAAATTTTGCTTTACACGTTTATACCAAATCTCATCAAAATCGGATAATTTTTCCGAAAGTTATCATGCTCACGGACACATATATACACAGTTTCGAAAGAATGGTGTTTTTGGGGTCTAGGGACCTCGAAACGAAAAGTTATCATGTTCCTGGGCCTAGGTCTTACCATGCCAACTACGATAATAGCTTCTTCCTTAAAGGGGAAGTTCGCTAAAAATAAAGATTTGGTTTGCTTATAACCATTTTTATTTATCTTCCATAAGAAAAATTTCTTCAGGTTGTAAGGAACAAAATATAAAAAACCCATGACAGTTGGTCAAAAAACAAAACAGTTATGTAAAGTTTAAAGAATATCTAGAATAACCTTTGAAAAAGTTAATATTTAAAATTTTAAATACATTAAAGGGTTAAAACAAATTGAGTACCTGAAAACCTTTTAAAAAACACTAATAAAACAAAAATACCATTACCTTTTAAACTAAAATCATTCCCGGGGAACAAATATTGATATTTCATTTGTACAAGTTTCATTCCGAACGTGTTTAAATATATTTGTTATTCCTATATTGTATCTCTTCTTAGTATCATTTCGTTAAAAACAGTTCAGTATAATATTCACAAAGAGTATTATATTCACATTTATATATTTCTTTATATTTTGGTCCTTAATACAGTTTTTATTATTGATACAGCATGATTGGTTTTTCTCATTATAAGACAATGGTATATAATGTTATACAATGGTCATTATAAACAAAACTAATAATTCGTTTTTTTCACACTCTTAACCAGCGAGCAATTAAATAACAGTTCTTAGGAAATAAATTTGAAATAATCGATAGTTAGAGTAAAAGTAATTCTGATTTAAAATGTTATTAAAAATGGAATAGAGTCATAAGAAGAGTACAGCGAGGCTGTCAGAAGTCCCTTAGGGAACAGTGCCCACCGATAAACCACGAGGGTGGGGATCGTCAGATAGGGTTCAAGACGCATCAATCATGTTGTGCAGTTTGATTTAGTAATGTCCAATGGTATAATCAAAACCATTAAATACGTAATTGGAAAATTATATATTTGATTAGAAACAGTAATTATAGGTATGTACGCTAAAGAATTAAAAACATGTTTTGGATTACAAACAAATTATAAATTAGTTTTTGTTACAATTTATTGAACAGTTGTATGGTTACAAAATAAATATATACTTTATTTCATTCCCTAAAATTAATTTCTAAAAACGTTTATATAATAAAAGCGAAATTGAAATTGAATGTTGAGTAATGTATTATTGCATTGATTGAAAAGTTAATAAATGCAGAGTTAAAGCTTTATCCAGAATAACAAATGTATGTTATAAAAAAAATACTTGAAATCATATTAACAAAATCCTTCAAACAATAGAATTTTGAATTATTTAGAAACAAGCTTTTAATATCAACAAACAAATAGTGTTACACTTTTAAGTTCAAGGGCCAAATATTTATAAATTTATAAAACTTTTTCTTTAAAAAAATTATTTTAAAATATGATATTCCCAGCATATAATGTGCATAACTAATTATTAAGTTACAATAACAACTGTTTCATAAAGTATTTGCATTAAGATGACTGAATTAAATTTATAAATTAAAATATGTTACTATGATAAAGAGAAATAAGTATAAACCATATTGTGTAGAAAAGAGTTTGTAGAGCATGACTTTTAATCGGCAAATGTTTAACATCATGTCACACGCAGATGCAACAAAACAAACATAACAAAGTTGAGAGCATGCTTATCACGAAAATAAACTGCTTCACGCTGGCGCATTGTAACTAAATTTATCATTCACTAAACTTTATTTTTAATACTCATTGATACATGCATTCTAATGAAGGAAGATGACTCCACTAGAAGCTTCTATTACAGCCTGTTTACTATTCATAAAATGAAACATACAAATAATTTTAATATCTTGCATGGTATTTAAAGAAGCTTTAAAACATATTTTCCTGAATGAAAAATTTTAAAATATAAACATACAAAAGGAAAATTAGTATTATTATATAAATTATAATTTTATTTGTTTAGTTTCTTACTGATTTGTTTCTAAAATAATCTTCATGTAGTATTCAAGATGTTAATTCATGTTTTAATTAGTCATGTAATATTTTGAATATCACTTGTTGTCCATAAGGATGATTTATTATTTCAGAATTTACAATTATTTTTTGTTTTTTAGTGAAACGGATGCTAACAAACATGGAAACATCTTATCATTATTAAATATTAACATGTAATGTAATTTAATGATTATTACATTAATAACGAACAATTGAAAAAGTGCTATGTTAAACTTAGTGTGCACATTAAAATGTTCATAATACTTTCAATATGTATGAAAATACATATTTTTTTATCTATTACAAGGAAAAATATAAAATGAGTTAATAGTTGTTTTATTAGTGAATTTCCCCTATAGGGAAGAAGCTATTACCGTAGGTCTCATGTTAAGACTTAAGTCCGAGACCATGATAACTTTTTGTTTTGAGGTCCCCAGATGCCAAAAACACTATTCTTTCAAATTTATATATATATGAATCTATATATACATATATGTGTGTGTGTGTGTGTGTGTGTGTGTGGTCATTAAGCACAATAACTGTCGTAAAACGGTCCGATCTTAATAAAATTTGGCACAAATGTGTATAGCACCATTTATTTGAACGAGTTCAAAAACCAGACGAATCGCACAATCCGAAGAGGGAGGTTTTGTACCCCAAAAATGTTTTTATTTGGGGTTTTCACATGTAATTTTTATTTTAATCAAACTGTAATTTATACCATTGAATTCAGCTTAAAAAAACAGTTTGGAATTTTGATCATTGCGCTACGTCAATTGGTTAATTAAATTGAAAGGGCCAAACACAGTACATTCTCTAATGCTATTCTTATGGAGTAAAATACAATTTTTATATCTCATTTATTAACATACACTGACGAAACTTTGTATATGGCTTCATCTGGTTGTGTTTTATTGTTGTTTGCGCAAAAAAAATTTTCGCGTATGGTTTCCGTGGCAGCAAACCTAGGTACTCGGTCGCCATGTTATTCTTAAGGAGAATAATTAAAATGTTATATCGCTTATTTATTAATGTATATGGATGACACTTTGTTGAGTTCTATTGATATTTTCATAAAAAACCATTATTTTGTGTTTCTTGTTGCAGCAAACTGCGTACTCATCCCCAATGTTATTCTTATGGAGAGTAATTAATATTTTAAATATCACTTATTTGTGAATATATTTCTTATTAATCCTGGTAAGTGGCTTAGTGTGTTATTAAGACATATATATAATATAAATTTGCTGAGTACGCAGGATTGCTGCGACGAGGGTATATTTTGTTTGTTTGTTTGCCAGATAATTCAGGTTCGATCGATTCAGAACTAGTCTTGAATTGTAAATAAATTTAGTGTGTGACTGTTTTATATTGATAAACTATATACGATAAAAAAATATTTGTATTATTAAAAAAACATTATAATGAATTTTTTGTAGCAGTTTGTAACAATTTTCACCAAACTACAGCGCTATAAAACACATTATCTACACACGATCCAGATGTAGATTTACCTCGGCCATATTTCAAACCCGCCAACGTATCGCAGTCCCGGCAATCAGTCCGATATCAATATGGGTACCGGGTGGCCAGCCGGTCGTCCTGCCAACCTTACATCCTCTATACCGTTGCATACAAAGTTGAACTGTATTCACGCAACTTTTTCACCTTAATGAAACAAATTGTAAATTAACGGGGTCAATTTTGTCCATTAATATTAAAATAACATCTTTGACTATTTTGTATTGATGTCAATAGCAAGTGTTTAACAACTAATTACTTTTAATTGTTAAAAACCGAATTCGAACGAACTACTTTTTATCTGTAAACATGTATACATTCAGAAACAGCTTTTAAGAATCAGTTGACTAGCCTTTTTATATAACGAACATTATTATAATTTTAACACGTATATCAAATGAAACAGTTTTATAACTGTGTCTGTTATAACACGAAACTATTTTCATCTTTGAAAATTAGTATACACTGAAGACTCACATTGTATATTTGGCGTGAAATATATAATTACATCAAAATTACAATTTAAACTTTTGTTTTCAAATCACCCTTTTGACGAAACCCTCACTGTACGTAGCTTTTAAATTAAACTCGTGTCTTAAAACAACAACAAAAACACTGGCTTATAACACATTACTTATATACCAGCATTATTATAAAGAAGGGACGAATCGAAATAACCTAATAGAAAAAATGCAATTATTGATGTTCTTATGGTAGAACCAAATTACAAAATGTTGTGTCCGTTCGTTTGCATTTCACCGCTTGCGAGAGCCAATTTTAATGTGCACTTCGTTTTCGTTTCTGCTGTATTAGGACTGCTTACAGAATTATATTTATAGAAGTTTAAACAATTATCTACTATATTTTTTAAATATACTGTATTATAAGTAGTACTGAAATATGTTATATTTGAAAAAACTAAGATGAAAATACAACCTTAAATAAATTGGTATAATTACAAAAAGACTGCCGTAAAATGTAAGATAGAATCATAGGTTTCTGCACTTAACACATTGACTATAAGTGTCAATAATAGAGATAATAGCAGATAAAGTATAAAAAACTGGAGAATATACTTTTTAAGTAATTTTTCTTTCAAAACTACTCAATTAGGAGTCGATTGGCAGATAACATTTTTTAAACGAAAGTACCTTTTTGTTAATTAAAATGTTTAAGCTGAAAGAAACGTTTTCCTTCTTAGAAAATTGCGTTTAAAGGCCCAGTAAACATTGTTATTGGATATCGTGATTAGGTAAGCTTACCTACTCTCTACTCGGAGAAACAAAAAAAAATAATCGGTTTTACACATATGACAGACTAGGTTAATATAAATGAAATATAAATAGTTTACTTTATAATTACTTTTTGGGCGGATCTTCAACCAAAGGGAAAAACAAAATGCGTGTCCTATCTGATAAAATGTTAGCACAGCTTTATTCACTCTTAAGTATATCTTTTGTGCTGTTTACTACTATTAGTAAATCATTGCATTTCATAGCCTTTCTGGAGCAGTCCGATTTTTAACTTTATAGCTGACTTGTCTTATTCAGATCTAAGTAAGAAACAGAATTGTAAAAATCTACACAATAAACTTTAAGATTTTGATGATTATCTAATTTTTGGTGTTTAATAACGTAAATTCTGATACAACTGGTTATTTTAGTTAGCATACTGTGGACATCCAAAATATCTCAGTCTTGGGCCAGTTAACTACAGCACAAACGTTTTGGGGTTTTATGTGACAGCCCTTTATGTAACTATAAATATTTTCTGTATATAAAAGTATTACGAGAGGAATAAAAGTAGCCAAATTACACAGGCAAGCAGTGATAACGATATAGTTTTAAATCTCAATGAAAAATAAGCTAACTGTGACTTGAACATTTTTAATTACGCTAAGTAACTTTAGACGTTGTATACATTGACTTTAAACATTCATATTAATGCAACATTTATAATTTTATATTTAAGCTGATTATGCTTTATATTTCCAGTAATATCGAATACACTGGGTTTGTAATCGAATTATTGTTATTTTAATGGTCAAGTGGTTCTTCGTATTTTTTTCAACATATTCTTGCCACTAAACTGTAAATATGAATTTATCTAGTTTAAATTTGTTTACTTATTTATAATTTGTTTGAATGCTAAAATTCCAGATAATTGCAATTTTGACCAAATTTAAAACGCAAAACTAGTTTTGCTTTTGTTGTTATTACCTTTAATATTTTACAACTAGTTGTGAAGATAATATGTGATTGTTTACAAGGTCTCTTGTAAAACCAAAAAAAGATGTAACACAAAAACGTTAAGAAAACTAAGTGATTTACTAAGTGTTATTTAAAACTTATTTTACGAGATTCTCGATTTGTTTCATGATGCAAATAAAGCAATATTTTACTTATTCTTTATAGCATCATTATTTATTGAATGTATAAGGGACTTAACTTGCTTTAATGGTCCTAGTTTTATTTTCTCGAACAACCTGTCAAAATAACAGTTTTTTCATATTAAAGGTTTAAAAAACACACCAACCTATTATAGCTAGATTATTGGATTTCTCAATTTTATTCATTAATTAAAAAACTAATCACTGAATAATTACTGACTTATGTCCATCTTGCAGGGAAGATTCGTTTCAGCTCCTGAGTTAAAAATAATAAATTTTTATTTTTAAATTCACTGTTTTATTTTTATTTCAAACCAGGTAGGAACTGAGTGTGTTATATATTTACAGATAGACTAACCAATGAAATTTTGACATAGTTATTTAATAGATAATTAATTTATATTTACTAGAGAACCTGTGCTGCTCTGCAGCATCAGTTAATGCTGCACCTTAAGTTTAGAATTAAGGCTAATAAAGTTAAAATAGTGCATGTTTTTGATGATAAAATCTAAAAATACTTTTTATTAGTGGTGATTTTAAAAAGTAATGTACATATTTAGTAAAAAGATTTATCATTTTAGCACTGAAAACACTAACCATTTTTAATTATAAATAAAGGTGATGTTCTCATTATCTTTAAACTCCTTAGACCTCATGTTTTTCACGCTAGAGTTCAGCAGCAGGGTTTTTATTTTATTTAACAATTGTGATTTATATAGCCAGTTTATCTGCTTAAAACAATTATTGGGAGATAATCTGTGAGCATACTATGATGGTTGTTTTAAAATACAATAATCACTATATTGTGCATACTTATATAACATACGTAGTTAAGAATAATATTCTTTGGATTTCTATCCCAATGATGAATGGCTTTTATGAGTATTTATTCCTAGCCACGCTGTGTCTTTAAGAAAATCCATACTTTTGTCATTATGTCGTTTGAAAGCTCATCCCATTACACTATACACGATAAAATATATATACAAATTTGAACGAATGGTGTTAGCATCTTGAGACCTCAAAACGCAAAGTTAATATCGTTCTCGGTCTTAGCTATATGTACCCGACTATGGTAATAGCTTATTCCCTGGTCTTAACTATATAAACACCTTCAAATAAATTATTTGTATTATGTGCTGCTTTATTCTTTGGTAAACCAAATTAACTGTCTTGGTTAATAAACACATGCTTTAAGTAATCATCTGATGTAAACAAACCATAATAATAATATGGGAACTTTAAGAGCCACTGGGGCAAAGCCCATTGAAGATATGTTAGTTTGGATGGGTGATGACATATCTAGACATAATTTTCTATCAGTTAACAAATGAATCATGAAAATCGGCCCAGTAGAACGGTCTGACGGACTGGTCTTTTGAAATTGTTTAAATATATATGATGGCATAAATAACAGGAACATATATTCATTCATTCAACATGATGTGAACGTATTTAATGAAAGTAACTCCCTACACCGATATTCTTGTATCTTGTCATCAACAGCTGCACAGGTTTTACATTGACTGATAAGGCCTATACAGGATCCATCAACGGTCCGATACTGGAGCCAGCGATCACTCTCCATCATCCGTCTTGACGTGCAACATTAGCTCGAGATCGTACTTTTTAAAAATCAACTTATATGTCTCAAGTGAACTGGGAGTCTACCATCACAAGTTTATCTATTATTTTATGTCGATGATTTAACGTAAGTTATTAAAACACTCCATTATATACACTGCATATCGTGTTATTAAACTATATTATTTAAATTATTTCGTGTCATGTATCTACTTGTTTAGATTGTGTTTGCATTTAATTTTAACGACCCTTGTCATGCGAAGCTATTAAAAAGTGCTATTAGTAGCTGAGTATGAGATTTTAAATAATGGTAAGTTTCAGTTTGTCTACCAACATCACCAGATACATTTTTAAAGCTAATAATTAGCCTGCTCCATAAAAATAAATAATATACTGCAACACTGTTTAAAATTGGTTTACTATGATAAAACAAGTTTGATGTTAATTTTAAATAATATTGACTCAAGACATATTTTCACTCATGCTCATTACAAATATTCGTAGGCGCTGCCACTTTATTTACATGTTTGATTTATTTGGAATTCATGTAGATAAATACTATTGGAAAATATTTGTAAATAACTTTAGTAAAATTGATGTCTTTAGTATCATGATACATGTTGTTACAATTAATCAGGATGGATAAACTACGTCTCACAACACTACAAAGTATATTTAAATCTATACTGTACTTACATACAAGACGGTAAGTATGCACAAACGATGGCACAAGGTGATCGAGTTTAACCAGCCACACCTGTCACCATCAGGCCCAATGAGAGAGTGTTGCTGTAAGTGTTGGTATAAGTGTTAATATACTTTGTAGTATTGTGAGATGTAATTTCTTTATCCTGTTTACCTATTGTATGTGTAAAACTAAAATAAACATTATAAATCAAATGTATTAATATTTGATTTAATGTTTTAGAGCACGATAGAGTTCATGTTACACCCGATGAAGTGAAACTGTTTGATATGTGACGGTCGATGGACGTCAAAGTAACCCTTACTTGTGGCTGGGGCAGTTCAGACGGTGATGCGAGAGTGGCGAACGTGACATTAGTAGACAAAATGTTGCCAAGTGTTTGGACTTGTTACGTGTTACCTGTCCTCCTTCATAGGTCCCACAGAGCCAGAGGCATGGGACTCGTCACTGCTAAAACTAAGGCTGTCAAAGATCGACGTTGTCCAATCTGGTGTAAGGTTGAGGTATGGTAGTGTTTTGGTAATAACATAAAGGTACCCCTGGTAAATACCATTCTAGTACCCCTGTTGAACGAAAACACTCGTAGTTTTATGTTTTAACTTAAAAACGCGTTTTCTACATCAATTAATTGTAATACTTATGTGTGTGTTTCAAGGGGAATTTTCATTCTCTGCATCGCAATTCAACACATATATATATATGTTCTCTCACTATATTTTAACAGATATATAACCAATTTTACCTAATTTACGTTTTATAAATCCTCCTAAATATATTTTCTAATGACAATACAGTTTAATCTGATCATATACCAAGGTAAATTTACATACACGAACATATGACATATACATTTGTCAAGACCCTAATTACCAAACAAACAAAAGCACAAATTAAATATTTTCCTATTAGATACAATATATAATCACCCGACTGAATATTTAAAAAAAATATATACTGCAATAGCTAAATGATTTATAGCAACAGACTTCACTTTGATATTTCATATATAACTTGTATACCCATCAGCTACCCATCACTGAAATATTCAAATTTACCATTCAATCACATTCAATCACCATTGGTATTACAGGACTACTGGCTGGAAATACGGAAAATACTATATTGTATTCTTGGAATTTAATTTAATCACAAGCCGACATTTTACAGCGTAGTTTGCGTTGCTGAAAGGTATTTTTAAAATTAAAATCGTAACTCACTGTTGACAGGCACGCTACTTTATAACAAACTACATAGCAAACGCTGTTTGAAAAGAAAACCTATACATACAAATTGTGATAAGTAAAAACATATAGTTTATTATTATATAATAATGGTGTTATAATGTAACCTTTTTTAAAAAAAATTAACAAAACATAATCAAGTAACAAAAGGAACATTCAAAAATAAATAAATTCATAATTCGGCAATATAAAAATACCAAATAGTTCCCGTTAATGCAAAGTTGTTTGTTTTATTTGTCGTTAGTTTAATATTACATGAAAGGTACATATATGTTTTTGTGGAGAAATTCAACTGTTTCATAAATGGTAGTACGTTTGCTCACGTATTATAAATAAACTATATATTTAACTAACTTATAAGAATTAATTTAAGCAAGTTCTGAAATCAATCAGGTATATTATTCACTTCGTAGTGTACATTCGTCGTAACATACAAGAAATATTTTGATGTATACTAACAAATCTTCAGTGGCAATATTATGCAATACAATCATCACCCGAGGTAAAAATCAACACATTTTACAGCGTTAAAATTTTAAATAAACGTGTTCCCAATCAAATACGACAATTTAAAAAATATCGTTTGCCAAGATAACCATTTTCACTATAATAAATATATACTTGCACGTTTGTATTTCAATATCGCAAACAATTGTAGTTCACTGATAGTTATGGTATTTGTGAAGGTCGTACTTTAATACTCATTATCCAACTCTCAAATTTAAAAGCTCCACAAGTTAATCTATAAATTCCCAACGTAACACTAGGCAACTAAGGTGGCGTATGAGTACCTTATTGAATGTGTATGAGTCTCTATGGAATGATTCTCCTTTTTACCTTCGATTATTACTGCGATATAACTACATATTCGTATATGTGTTTTAAATTTTATAACATATAGATAAAAGGAACCAAATATTTTATTGATACTAATTTTATAAAATCATACTAAAAATTCGTTGTTTTTTAAAAACCCTCTACGTTTCAAGGTATTTTTCGGTGCAATGGGTTTACATTTGTAGTAAAACACTTGTCACGGATGTCAGAGATGGGAAAACAATTACATATACAAATTCCATAACACAAATTCAAAAACAGGAAACTTTAACATTAGATGAAGCTTAACGGTTTTATTACCATTCGTGGAAGTATGACCCACTTTCTTAACACTATTGTGATCATCATCAGAATTATTGCTAGGCGAGTCAAACCAGAAGACGCCCACAAGGAACACTCTCTCAGAGATCTTGGGGAGATTGATGTTCTACAAAATAAAATAAATTGTAAAGAAAATTACGTAAGCGAGTTAAAATTAAGTAAATAATTACAAGTCTTGCGTATTTGTTTAATAATGTACTCATTATAACATTATATATAAATAAACTAACCAAAATTAAATTAATTTACATATACAAGAAATTAATCATAACCTAATTTGTATCTCTTATGTAATTTTTTACGAAATAGTTTTGTTTTAAAATAAAACAAATCATACAATAATGATGAGCTGGATTAAAGAATTAAGATTTACTATTGCTATAAAGGTTGGAGCTGATATTGAAAGATAAATTGCCAATTTTAATATTTTGTGTTACGTTTTTCACACAAAACTACTAAATTGTCTTTTTGTATTATAGTTTGTTGAGATCCACTCAAAACACAGTCTCTGCTTAAATAACAAATATGGTATATTCTAAAAGTGTAAAACAAATGAAAATCATAAACATATTAATATGAGTTTACTCGATGTGCATCATTGCTGATACAGTGTAAAGTCTGTTTTAACGATTAAGCATTCGCGATATAGTTTCCCTTTGATGATAGCATTTCAATTGCAGTAGTGATGTGATGTGTGATATCAGAGACTATAATTCGGATCTCCGCACAATGGCGCTGCCGTGAGCGGCTCAGTCGCGGTGGCGGTGTTGTCAACCCGCGCCGTGTTTGCGTAGCGGATTGTAAGGGACGCTTCACCGAAGATCCCCGCACAAAACAACATCTGGCCTCTGAAGATGTGATACAGGGGAACGATCTTTTGTCAGTTTAATTCCAACTGGAGTAAACAGATTAGACTGATTAATTTACAGTTGCTTAAATAGAGATTTTTCACGGGTAATAGCATTCATGTAGAAGTAAATTAAAATTAAATCCAATAATTAGGGTGACTTTGATTAGGCATATAATTAATTCAATTCACTATGTTTATTTTTTCAGTTTAAGAAGCCTAAATAAAAATTAAACATTAAGTTTACCAGTTAATTTTCTGTAAATCAATGGAATATAGTTTAATTTAAATATTAGTTATAATATATTTTTAACTTCGTAGAACAACATAAGAAGATAACTGATAATTGATCAAAATTGCAGAATATTAAAATTTAAGTAATAAAACTGCATAATAATATATTAAACAATTTAAACTGTTGGAAATGAACTGATGTGGGTCAATAGGTGTCTTCAATTTTTACAAATAAATATGGAATTAGAAACAATTATCTTATTCAACGTAATAAGAATGTATGTATTGTATTTATAATTTATATTATGAAGAGAATATATTTTAAATTACATTAAACAACCTTAACAAAACATGTTTTCAAAGTACATTTAAATTTATTTATAGTATTGAACTAAACTAGGCAAAATCTAATCAGAATATAAGAGAGTCTTTAAATAAAGTTGTAATGTTCGTTGGTAGTCTCAAGTGGAAAGCCAAGTTGGCAAGTTCGGGCCTCTAAAGCCCTCTAAGCCAATATGTTCTCTTGTTCGATTTCCCAGGGCATATATAGCAGCGAGATATGAACACTGTCTTTATATGGTATTCAGTGTCCGAAAATGCAGTGGTGCATTTGTAGATTCCGAAAAATCATTTGCACAACATTTAAGTAGAATAAAACAAAATCGCTCATAATTATAACTAGAAATCATAACTTTTAAAACTATTATTATTTGTAATAAACCAATTTAAACTATTTCATTCGTATATATTACGTTTTAAATGTGGTTTTACCATAACTGTATGATTTTTTAATAGAAAAAAGTTGGAACTAAATAAATTCTGAGGAAAAACTTGGGAATTATTTAAACTTAGCAAAATAAATCTACTGATTACTTATATTGTTATTAATATACTTCCGGATACTATAGTATTACTTTAATTTAAAGATAATTATAATTTTACCTTATACAGATTTTGTTAAAATACTAGCATATTTGCTTATACTACGAATATAAAATGGGTAGGTTTATAAAGATTTGTATTAAACTTGTTTTATATTATCAGATAAGTGATGAAGATGTATCACTCCTTTCTTAACATTCGGAATTGAAAACAAACTTTTGGATTTGAATGTCAATTTTATCGTCTAGTAAGAAAAGTTATGTTGATTATTTTCTCTACTTAGGCTTATAACGCATCGTTCATGCAATAATGACATACTATATTTAAATTTATCATATAGACGTACGTTCTCTCCGCTTTATTGGGGAGATGAGATTTTACTTATTTTTTTTATTATTGCACTTTAAACATAAAATATCATAAATCATAATTATAATTTGAAACAAAGGATACCCTTGAGTAATTGGTATCAGAATACTTAATATAAATATAATAGAATCACATGATTTCATTGTTCATTCCCTTGGAAATTATAGTAGTACGTTTTTGCATTATACAGTATATTCATTTCATAATTCATTCGTCATTGGATATTTAATTAGTACACCATGTAAACTGTAATATTACATTGTATGTATTGTATTGTATATTATATTGTATTCCCTATGTACAAAGATATTGCTTGTATCTGTTTGTTAGTTCTTTTGATTTTGGCTCTTAAAAATATGCACATATAAATTCACATTTAACAATACAATTTTCTTGTATGAGTAAATGGCATTGAGTGGTATTCTAAAGAAATATTTTATTATTCCATGGGAAGGTTAGTTATAAAAAAATTAAAACTAAGCGTGCTTTTACAGAGTGTAGAAACTTGAAATTTACCGTTTCATCATTGGTATTGCCGTCTCAAAGCTTCTGCTGAAATATAGCCCTTGAAGCACTCCTGGAGATTTACGGCCTTTTAAAATCTTGGACGTTCCATGGCAGTTAGCTTTAAACATTTAACACTTTCATATTAAATAAATCACTAGATTTTTCGCTTGGAGACACAGTATTTGTATCCAAACGTCCTCATTGTCTGCCAGAAATGATTTGACACAATTTACTTTCATGAAATTATGGACAACCACCCACCATCATCATAATCGTACTTATAACTAGAGGAAACTACATGAATACACATTTACTTTGTGAAAATATTTATTACTTTCAAATTTAATAGTAGAATATAAATGTACCGTTGCATTATTATATTAAATATTATCATTTTCATTGTTCCTACCATAGACAACACTTATAGAAATTTATCTAAGTTAAGTTCAGATAAACGATAATACTTTGTATCAAAGGATTGGTAGAAACCAAGATGATCGCTACTCCGTTCAGAGGTAGGTTTCTAAAACATTTAAACAGTGCCGTAAGAGATAATGGAATATTACATGAATCTTGATCCCAGCTCTGCAAACATTACAGCCCGGAACATTACAGAGTTTCAGAACTAGTCGTAAGGTATACACTGAGTTTTATGTTTTATTTTTTCTCAAACTACTGTTGACTGCAGGAGACGAATACGATTTAATATTATAAACCTCCATAGAGCTATTTAATTATATTTAATATCGAAGCACGACAATATTCCGGGGCAATCAAGAGTTATATATTTAAGGTCAATCAATGCAGTAACAATGTTACGTTATTCTGCCATACTTATGTGTGTTTAATAGGTGTTATCAGTTCTTCGTACGGCGTGTTTGAATTCATAAAGCAAGATATTCAAAACATATGATTTTAATTACTGATATCATGGTGATCATAATCTAAATCGATTCCCATAGGTTGAATTTGGAGCTAAGACTAGACATTTTCAGAACCCGAACTACACAACTAACTAAGTTTTTAGTTTAGTCTAAATGTTTTCTACGGCTATGCAGAACAATGTAATAAAGGTTTAATAAATCTCAGGCAAGTGGTTTTCCATGAAAAGTGAATAAAAATTGGCCCCGTAAATGAAACAGACAGAAATAACACCAATTTCGATTTATCTGACATATGAAATGAACAAAAAAATTTTGATTTATGTTCAGGACATACTCTTATTTTATAAATATACATTTCGTAAGAAGGTATTTTAATCCTACTGCTTCGATGGAAAAATTTGTTAACTTAAAATAAAACCAAAATATACAGTATTAAGTAAACCTGTACTATATATCAGCACACGGCTAAATTATAGATTGGATTTACGATTATTATTACGAATAAGACTCATTAGTTCAACGCAAGGGAATAAAATATAATAGTGTTAATTCGGAAAAAGGTTGGTTTAAAGTTTGAAAAACAACATATTATTGATAATATGAAATAACAACAATACTTCCAAAACTGTTAGTTGTATTACAAAGCCTTGGCAAACAAAAAGAAGGGATATTTTTTGCTGACGGAAAAGAATCTTGCTGCACTCAGCAAGATTGATAAAAACAACATCGGATTCAGCAAAACTCATTCGGGCTTTTTCAAACAGTCACTTTATATGGATTATTGCATTATTTTCGTCTTCATAAATTGTTGTAAAAACTTCATTGTGTATTTTTCCACAGATTTATAAATAAACTGTTATATTTTACAATAAAGTTAAATGAATAGTATAATATAATATGAGTAAACATTTACCAGTGTTATGAATTACATTCCATTAACAAACTAAACAAATGTATAACGAACTGTACACTATTAATGTTATATTTTAACACATATAACAAGATTTACATAATTATCAAAAGAGAGTTAAAACATTATTAATAATTTGATATCGTAGTGCATGATTATATAATTATTTGGTTAAATTTGTTTAAACTTTCTTTCTAATTAGAAATAAATAAATAAAAAATTAAGTGTTAACACGTTTTTATTGTTTTAAAATTCTTAAAAACTTACATAGTACGGGTTTTTATGATATAATTTTCAATTAAATATACTTTCTTTTTAAGATCGATTCATGTTTGAACATTATCAAACCTGCCTCCTCAGCTATTCCGATAGACATAATACTGATATAACTTATTGAAATTGCATTTATTATCATATACCTAATTATAACATTTTCTCCGCTACTTACTGAGCATATGATGTGTGAGAGAGTGTTAGACGTAAACTAAAATAGAGTTTTCAATGATAAATTGTGGATCGGAGTAAGCCTACTTTATTTGAGTTAAAGTAATTTCAAATGAGAAAACTGTACATTGAGATAATTATAATTAATAAAAGTTTTCAGTATGATGGGAAATTGACTTAACAAATGTGTTATTGAGTGAGTTTTAAGTTCAAAATATTAAAACTTTCAGGATGTCAATTACCGTAGAATGTAAATATATAATATTAACTAGTTTTTATAATTATTTATTATTTCGCAGGCTACAGAGTCATTAACCAAGGAACTCAAATATTTTCTAAATAACTATATAATACTACTCAGGACAAAAACTGAAGACTTAGATTTACGCGTATAAAAGTAAGTTTGATTTGATAAACTAGGCTTGTTTAAAAAATATAATTTACTAACGAACCATAAGCTAATGGTATTTCAGTAAATATTCAGAAACACAAAGCATATTACTGGGGAATTTCCGAGCTTATTGTATCTGCTGTGCTTTGCAGATTTACAAAAAAATCATGTCATTAAAACCGATTTGGTTTATTTTCACGTATGTTTAATGTGTTTGACGTATAATGTTAACGCTGCGAAAACCGTTTTCCATATAATTTTTTTAAACTAATTAACTGATCTGAAGCCATTCCCTCTTCTTGTAAATTTATAAGAAACATATGCAATATATTAGTGATATTTGTAAATATTGTCATCACTTAAAGTACAAGTATGTAGTTAAGTAAGTTAATTAGGATAAGAGCTACGATATAACCGCGTGGCATCTATATTATACTATTGAGTTGAATTTTTGATAAATGTAATTATAAAAATGATAGTAAAAGATGGATGGTCTTAAACGACGCTCGAGGTAACTGTAAAAAGTATTATGATTTAGTGGTAATAAATAAAAAAAAAAAACATAGTATTAATAAACTAGGTGTACGATCATTTATCGGGTATAAGGATAATCGAAACACATGATCAAACTTAAATTGGATCTCATTAAAAATGCAAGATCTGATTTGAGTAACGTCCTCAGAAAAAATTCCTGTATCATTTAAAGGCCACCAGAATGCGTTTTTACGTCTAGTTAATTCTCCGTGAAGACAACATGTGGCGGTGGCTCAGTTTATATCGCACCGGCTAAGCATAAAAGGTTGCAGGTTCGGATCCCGTCGCTAAACTAACTTTTTTAGCCGTAATAAATATTAATACATTTATCACTTGTTTTTATAAAAGGACATTTTGTAAAAATCCTTTAGTTATTTATTTTATTATTTTAGGCTTCAGGCATGGTTTGTTGTTATGATTGGCATGGGTGCGAATTACAAAATTTATTTTCGGCTTGGCCGTTGTTTTAAAAGTGCGATTAAGTTATAAGAGAACAGCGAGTTTCCTAAATAAACTTATGTTACTTACAACTTCTATACTAAAAATATCCTTAAAAACTAACAATAAGTCGTCAGGTCTAGTCATTTAGAACACGAATTGATATTTGATTTGTATTGAGATTTGTTTCAAAATCCATTGCTATTATGGAATGAAATTCTAAAACCTGGGTTAGTCCATGACCGTTCATGAAACTTTTAAAATGGCAGGTAGCATAAGTGTATAGACCTACATTGCATAGGAATAGGCCCATGATTATGATGAAAACGGCTCACTGTCATCCAAACCTAGGCTAAATCAAATAATTTCAAATAACGAGAAAAAAAGGCTAGGATAGAATAGTTTAATTAGGTTAGAATAGTTTAAAGCTTTTGTATTGCTCCGCTACAAAATTTATGGTAATGTATTTTAAGTATTTTAGAACAGTTGTATTATTAATTTAATGTCGGCTTAATTTAATCCAAACCTAGGCTATGTCAAAAATGTCAGATAATCTCTAAGAAAATGGCTGTTTGGTTAGAATATTCTAAAGCTTTTATTGTGAATAGCTACAATATTTATGGTAATATATTTTAAATAATGTAGAACAGTTTTATTATTCATTTATTTTATATATAAGCTAGCAAATAATGGTGCTACAAAATCAATTTAAGGTTGGTCATTTATTGTAACTAACTTTATCAAAGAATTTTAGATAAATTAAAGCTTTGTACTTTTTATACATGGCAATCACAATACTACTAATTGTATAATACAATGGAATAAACAAACTATTTTATAAGACAAGTTAATATCTCAGTATTTCAGTCGTCTATTTTTCAAAGATATTTTGAGTGTTGTTATCTGTCACACGTCGTCTGCCACTGCTACCTCGTCGGTCTCTGACGACTGACGATGTTTTACACAGATTAGGCAAACTAAGGGAATATTAACTGCATGGATATTTTTTTTAATAACGTACACTGAATAAGTTTATAAAATAAGAAATATGCTGACAACTTAAACATATACTTCGATTTATCTCTCTTTATATGTTTTTTTTTTTTTTTTTAGTAAAAAACCTTTTATTATCACGTATAACAAATTATACTCTAATAAATTAACTATTGTTGTTGAAGCATGGAAGTTGGCTAAATTTTAACGATTCTAGTACCACTAAAATGGCTTTCAATGTTATTCCAGAGAAAAAAAAAATTAATTTGATATTAAAATTATTTTATTAATACTAAACTAAATTATCCACATAACGAACTCGACCGAGATTTTGTACTGTTAAGTAGATTTAGAAAATTTTAAGTTTAACTGTGGAGGTGTTGTCAAGTTATTTTGGTCACAGACACGCTACTTGAGATAATTATCTTACCACTCTGAGCATTTGAGTCATGTATAAGGATACTTTTCCCTTCGTTCGATTATCCTGGAATATTCAAGCCTAAATTATAAAAGATCTATTATTGTAATTGATTTTGTATAACTTGAATCATGTTTAGCCTGGTTTACACAATTTGTAAGTATTCAATTCATAAAGAGATATGTATGCAACGATATTTAGTTTTGGACAAAGACCTATGTGAACCAACGACTATGTGAACTGGCTTTTGTAATGTTGATTTTTGTCGATTTTGATATTCTAAATGAACCAACATTGATATTGCTGTAGCATGTATTGCAATACTTCAACACGTATATTTGTAGATTTAAAATATTGTATTTTTCTTCAAACAAAAATTAAAATAATGTTCAACATGTGTTAGCTGTGGAAAATACCAAAACTTAATTCTTGCACATTCAACTATACTTGGTTAGATTTATCGACCGACATTTAATCTAAAATAGCTGTCCAAATTTTACGACCTTGCCAAATATTGTTGTAGTCTGAAGAAAATATATTTCCTATAATATATCAAAAATCTCATCAACGTTAAATTCCATCGGTTCAACATTGAGTGCACCTCATTCACAATTTGGTTTACCCCTGGCCGTTATTACTTACGTTTGAGGGTCTGGGGATTTCCTAATAGTTTAACATATATTTCAAAACAACCTCGGAGGAATTTACTTTTGAAACTGAGAATTCTTGTTCAGAAACTCATTTTAGTTAGTTTATATCATGTTGATTAAAAGCCCAAGTAGTATCACTGCACCCACTACTACCCTTTATACTTTAAATGCAACATTACAATAAATCAAGACTGCTCTAATATAAAATATTATGTAGATGGTGTTATGTATAGTTCACAACTGTATTCTTATGTTGCATTCAATATTGAAAACTGTTATCATTATGACCTGATGTATTATAATATATTCACATAGTTTATAATATTTTATAGTTTATATAAATCATAAAGGAATTTTCTATAAATACACAATATTAATAGTGATTGTAATATTAGATAAATATTTCTTTTAATATGTGACAAACCATTTGCTATATATGCTATATTTGCTATTTTTAGTTAGTTATCTCATATATTTAATGAGATAATTATTAATAAAACATACGTACTCAATCTAATATTTCATACAAAAAGTAACTTTTAGGTTAGTTTATTAATTAAAAAACGTATATAGAATGTGTAAGACAAATACAGCGTGACAATGAATTCGTAATGAGACGCTTTTGTCTTTCCTCCCCCTTTCTCCTACCTTATACAAATCATCTCTGTATTCACGTGCACCTCTGTTATTTCAACCCCGGAAGAACTGTGTCTGTCTACATAATAATGTTCTCATTTAGCTCGTAACAGTGTATTTTAACTTAGAAAAACATAAATGAGCTTGACACTATAGCGTCCCAATTGCCATTGAAACACTATATATTTAATACTATTTATGATATGTAAAAAATAAATAATTTATATAATATAAAAGAAGTTTTGTGAATAATTTCTGACTGTTACAAATAAGAATTGCTGGTGCTACTTGGTTTTGCAAGTCTGGGCAAACTCGCGATTTTCTTGTTTGGGGATGTCGGAAACAGTTGGAGACAATGATTTAAATTGTTGCTTGGCCTGAAGGAACTGGAGCCGGGTCACGTGACGGCCGGCGTACTCGGGTTCAAGAACTTTCTGAGTAAAGCTTATATATTCACGGTCGCTGGGGGGCTGCGGCATTTTAAGTACATCTCTAGTGTCGTGAGTTTGTCGCTAGTCTACCCAACTAGACGTGATTTTCTTCAGATTGGAAGGTACACAAGTTTTTTTTTAAATGTAGAGTCTTAATTTAAATCATTGCTCCATTTCTCATTTTGTTGTTTTTCAAAAAGGGGAACAGTCTGAAAAAACAATTATTTCTTTTTCAGGGTTCGAAGCGTTTTTGATACTTGGGTTGAAGATTAACTAAAAACCAGACTTTTAAAGTACAAAAAGAACTATAATTAAAGTTCAATAATATCAATAATCGAACAGTTAACTTTTATTTTGAAATATCGAAGTGATAAGCAAAACAAAGTTTAATTTTATTTTGAATTTTGAATTATTTTATTTGAGAAGAAAGACTTTTAATTTGTTTGTTTGAATAAATACAAGAAGATTTTATTCAGTTCATTTTTATTTAAAAATACCACTTCTTAACTTTAAGAAATATTATAGCCTGCTAGTCAGCGCTATAGATCTGCGCCACTCTGCTTGTGACTGTGACCCACCATTGAGAACTGCGATGGGGAATTTCATGTCTGACTTGTAGCTTATGGCTTCTGCTTGTACGACATTTACTTCACCATCCGTACATTTTGGCCCTAAAACAGCCTTTTTGACAACCAGAGTGTGCTATCCTCGTAGGGCATGTGAATAATTAGCATCTCCGCCACCGAGAGACTTCATGTCAGGGTCCCATACTTCTGAAGGATGATCTTTGCTGTGAGTAAGTCCCCAAAAATAGTCTTCAGTCATGATGATTTGGTATTGAATAACGGATGAAATTAAACTTAGAGATCGACACCGTTCTCACGCCTGGCGGTAGGGCCTATGTGCTAAATATGTCTGGTGGAGGCAATGGAAAATTGAATGCTAAGTTTATTGGTCCGTAGAGAATCTTGTATTATTTAACTGATATGAGTTGTATACTACAGCACAAAAATGATTTGTTAGATGTTAAAAGGGCACATGTCAGACAATTGAAACCTCGTGTGAATGTTTGAAAATAAACTTCTGTTATATATGTGTAAATAACCAATTCTCACAAAGGTGTGTCGCAAGTTTATAAACTAATGTTTTCAGGTTGTTTAATAAAGTGTGTTTCAATGAGAATAAAAAGGTGGTTGTAGTTGACAATACTGAAGTCTTGAAGATATAAAAATTTAATAAATAAATTATATCTTGGACTACATGGATAATAAGCAAGATATAAATAAAGATAATTTATTGAAATAAATTAACGGGTATTGCTAATTAAAGAAAACAGTCACCTTTCTCCAAGACGACAAGACTCAATTGAAATATATTTTCTTGTGTCTTAGAATAAATTTTAGTTAATAATTATAATGTGGATGAATACAGCGAGTGTATGGACAAACAATACCCCCATCACAGCAAACCTGCGTACTCAGCAAATTTCCAATGCATATATATGGGTATCACTACTACCTAAAGCCACTTACCAAGTTTCATAAAAATACATTCATTAGTAAGTGATATATAGCATTTGATTTATTCTCCATAAGAATAACATTATAATTGAGTACGCAGGTTTGCTGCAAAAAGTAAGATAGGATATGTGTTTTTTTTTGCAATTATCAATATAACTTAACCAGGTGAAGCTACATACCAAGTTTTATTAATTTAGGTTCATAACTAAGGGAGATATTAAACTTTACTTATTCTCCATATAAATAACATGGGGGCCGAGTATGCAGGTTTGCTGCTACCGGGAAAAATCAACAAAAACCATTTTTTGTGCTCATATCAATATTCTACAACTAGTTGAAGCCACAAACCAAGTTTCATAAATATACATACATAAATAATCAAAATATAACATTTTATTCATTCTCCATAAGGATAACATTGGACAACGTCCTGTGTTTAGCACTTTGAATATCACTGCAACGGTTGGACGTAAAGCAACAATTAAAACCCCAAAATTATTGTTTTGTAGAGCTAAACTGATTGGTAGAGTGAAATGTTGAGTTTTTAGTGAAATTATCTGAGTAAAATCTAAAAACCATATTCCCATAAGATTAACATGGGAAATTTTATGGGCACATGTTTTGCCTTTTCTCCACAACCACTAATCCTAGCTTCATGATTCAAAAAGCTAAATTATTTGTTTTTTAAGCTCTATAAAATGGCTATAACCAAAATCTAGCGTTTTTAAAATTTTAGGGTAAATAGTTCAAAATACTGATTTTTGTAAAATTTAAACCCCAATAAAACCCCCTTCCTAGAAACCGATCGATCTGGTTTTCGAACTTACAGTCATAAATATTACTCTCCACATTTGTGCCAAATTTCATAAAAATCGGACACTTCTTTCACGGTAAAAAAGTTATCACGGTAACGGACACACACATATATATATATATATATATATATAGATATATATAAATTTGAACGAATAGTGTTTTTGGCATCTGGGGACCTAAAAACAAAAAGTTTTAAATATTTTTTGGATTGTATAATTGTTTACGAGATAGATAATTGGTGAAAGTTTTAAAAATGTAGATTTGATGATGCATTGTAGCAGACCACTAATAATTTCAGAAAGTCAGGGGCGAATATAGCGTCCCAATTGCCATTCAAACACTATATATTTAATATACAATTTATGATATGTAAAAAATAAATAATGTATATAATATAAAAGAAGTTTTGTGAATAATTGCTGACAGTTGCAAATAAGAATTGCTGGTGCTACTTGGTTTTGCAAGTCTGGGCAAACTCACGATTTTCTTGTTTGGGGATGCCGGAAAGAGTTGGAAACAATGATTTAAATTATTGCTTGTCCTGAAGGAACTGGAGCCGGGTCACGTGACGGCCGGCGTACTCGGGTTCGAAAACTCTCTGAGTAAAGCTTATATATTCACGGTTGCTGGTGGGCTGCGGCATTTTACGTATATCTCTGGCGTCGTGAGTTTGTCGCTAATCTACCCAACGAGACGTGAATTTCTTCAGATTGGAAGGTACAAAAGTTGTTTTAAAATTTAGAGTCTTAATTTTAATCATTTCTCCATTTCTCATTTTGTTGTTTTTCAAAAAGGGGAACAGTTTGTAAAACAATTATTTCTTTTTCAGGGTTCGAAGCGTTTTTTGATGCTTGGGTTGAAGATAAAATAAAAACCAGACTTTTAAAGTACAGAAAGAAGAATTATAATTAAAGTTCAGTAATATCAATAATCGAACAGTTAACGTTTATTTTGAAATATTGAAGTGATAAGAAAAACCAAGTTTAATTTTATTTCGAATTTTGAATTATTTTATTTGAGAAGAAAGACTTTTAATTTGTTTGTTTAAATACATAGCCTACAAGAAGATTTTATTTAGTTCATTTTTATTTAAAAAGACTACTTCTTAACCTAAAGAAATATTATAGCTGTTATTCAGCGCTATAACACGAAGAACAAATGCATACGTAAAATGGCATAATACTCAACATTAATTTGTTATAAGCAACAAGTCACAAGTATAATTTCGATTATGTTTAATTCAGGTGTAAAGACTCTTGTGTCTAATATTTATCGTCTTTCTAAAGGAAGTTTTCTTGGTGTATAACAACAACTAAATAGTCAATACAACGTTTTAGAATGACCAGAGGACTTTTTAGGTTTGTTGCATATTTGACAAAAAGATTGCAATACTGGTATTACAATAAATCTTACGGTGCATGCTATTAAGGTTCTTCGGGTAAAAAGGTTAGCCCATATGGTCTGACCTTGATGGTGCCTTGTTTTTCAATACTCACCTGTAGATTTTTAAACCATACATATCAAGAAGCAATCATAATTTTGCAAAGCCATTTTACAAAAGTGGTGTTTCTTTATGGTGTTTTATGAATACTCTTTACTTATCCGGTTATTTACCTACTTAAATAATATATTGTTCTGTTGCAGGTATGACAGGAAACTTATCTTGAAATGAAGATTATTAGTAAGTAAATTCGAATTAATGTAATAACTTAAGGAGAGACATAATTAATTAAACCTAAAGCTATTATAATATAATTGATTCAACGTATTATACTATATTTAGTGAAATAGTAAGAGAAATACTTATGAAATATTTATGAAACTTATGAAATAAGTTTAATTTATGAAATTTAACTTACTGTAAAATTTTAACTTTCTAACACTAATAAATAATGACTAGTTATTTGGAGAAATAATTTATAACAAATGATATGTCAGATTTGTATCATATATAGTTTAGCTTAAAATATTTGAAATTAAAATAAATTTAATTTAACACAAGACAAAAAAACAAACAAAACAATTGTGACAAAGAGAGAGGTTTAAAACCTAAGCCATCATTTATTTTATATCTTTACAATCGTCCAATCTTTTGAAAAAATTAAAAAATAAAATATTTCGTTATACTTAAGTAATCTCTATAGGGGAATTCCGTTGTTATTGTCAGGTAAGCGGTTATTAAGATTGCGGCTTAAAGTTTTAAGTGGTTTAGCTCATCAATGTTTAATCGCTGTTGACAAATTTATTGTTATTCTTGCAGGTTATAAAGAAGAGTGAACTTTGTCAGAATGTTAATGATAGTTTAATTTTTCTGTTTTATATATGCTGCCGAAAACTGTATGGATTTAAATACCAAGTTTTTTTATGGGATGTAATGGAATTAGTCTTACAACACTATGTTCACACCTAAACTGTACTCATTTACACGACGGTAAATGTATGAAAGTGTCTATTAAGGTTATTGATTTCGATTTGTTATATATAAAACTGATTTAATCAACCAGTATACGATATTATCAAATAATAAAATGCAATGTAGAAACATACAAGGTTTTAATAATACATGACGTTTGTACACAATATTTATTACATTCTATTAAGGTATTCTAATAAAACACGGGTTGTTGGTAAAAGCACCCCTTCATAGAGTGGGGGGTTTTAAGGTATTGACCATTCTGTATACAAATCTTAGTTTAATCACTACCATGAACACATTGTTTTTGGAAGCATGTTGTTTATGTATAAAAAACACAAATAAGTATAAAAATTATATTTTTATTTTTGGGGGTTTTGGCATTGACTCTGTAAAATAAAATAATAATAATATATATCGTTAAAATCTTATGAATATATCCATAGTAAACCAGCAAAACAAATATATAATGACTAAAGAAAACTTTATTTAAAATGTAATGTATAGTCTAAATATAATTTTTGTAGTATAGTATATGTGTAGTATTTTGTTAAAAAATCAACAGTTAATAAATATTAAAATTGTACAAATGATCATCATAAAAAGTTTACATTTTTAATGTCTTACATTTGGTACAATTAAGTATTTTTAATATACGTGAGAGACTTTTTTTATTATCATGAGTTAGGAACAGTTTTTTTTTTAAATAACTATAAGCCTTTTATAAAATTTTAAAACAATTCCCTGAACCCACTAAACAAAAAAAGAAATAAGTAAAAACTTAATAAATAATCAGAAAACATTTAATAAAAATACAATTTAATATTTTGCCGTTCTTAAGTGTATTTCAAGATAATATATTTACAGAGTATTAGTAGTATGCCTTTGGATTTACTGTAAATTAATTAAAAACATTAAAATGCTCAAGTTCTGATCAACATTATGTATTACAAAATATTTATCAATAATAGAAAAACTGAGAATTAACATAGGCGATACAAATTCGTATGAAATTTATTAGCGTATTGTTTTGTTTTATAATATTCAAAGGTCACGTTAGAATAGATAAATATATAAATATTTGTTTTTATCTTTATCATGAATCGATTAATCAATTTGTGAGTTAATAACAAACTGACATGTATGGATCATGAATTGTTCTACTTTTAACTGCTTTGGGAAAGTGCAGATTTATATTTTAATCATATTGTGCTTAAAAACCTTGTATTACTGTAGTTTCAACATACACCTGCGTCACGCATGTGTAATTAAACACTGCCGTCACAAATCATTGTTGTTCTCTTTTACAATTGTTTTACTGAAGAAAGCGAGATGTTTTGCTTAATGAAGTAGCTTTTCCGGAAATTCAATGACCGTGGCGTTTAGCGTTTGGTTATTAAACTGGTTTAAATACCTGTGCTGATAAAGTAATCCTAGTCTCCTATAAAGGGCTACTGCAGTTTCGACTCATCTATTATTGAATCCTCATCAGACGAGGCGTCAAAATTTATTCGTGTTCATGTGAACACGTCGGTTTTGATGTTGACTCAATCATAGAAGAGTTGAATCATAGCCCTTCAATGATACTAGAATCACTTTTACAGTGCAGGTCTTTAAACCAGTTTAATTTACTAAAGTGGCTTAAAACATGAAGTTCAATTATTACTACCTCAATTATACCCCTCAAAAAAGAAACAATATGATTTATATAATAGCTTAGGTGTTATTGGTATATTGCTTTCAGTTTATTCCCAAATATTTTAGAAGTTCAAAGTATTTGTCATAGCGTTACTAACGAAACCGTATGTAGAACGGAATTTCCCACATTGGTTCGCTGGTTCCATCTCTTATCAATTGACGGTTTCGATGTGTACTCATTTTTATTTGTAAGCTCTTTTTATTCAGAGCTTATAAAGAGCAGATCGTAGAAGTATCCAAGTATTGAATAACTGTTACAGCCCAAATAAAACACAGAAAACAAAAAAAATAATATTTCCCAATTATGTTTTGTTTAATCTGATCTTAAAACTAAATTAAATCTAATATAGAATCAACGAGTTATAATGTTATCTAAAATCAACATTCTCGAAACGAAGGTCGATTGAAACCTACCTTCTTCATATAAATTATAATCCAAGAGAAAATATTAATAAAGATGTATATTTTAATCATCCCAAAGACCTTACGAGTGCGTAACAAAATAATTCTTTATTTTCAAAATACGGAAATATTACAATGTGAAGGTTTGCTCGCTCGCCCCTGTAGTATCCTTTGTCTCTCTGAGTCTTGGAGCGCAAGGAATCTTGAACATTTATTACGCCCAGTGAGAAAGAATTCAGAGATGTAAGCTTTATTACCTGGCGCTTTAAGTGTACTACAGATTCGTTTTAAAAGAAAGTTAAACAAACATATCTATTATAACTGATAATATATTATTAGTAAAAGATTATTTGTAATACTTATGAAAATAACTTGCAGAATGTTTAAAGAACTAACTTGCATTACTAAAGTATTGATTTTGGGTATAAACGTAATGGTTGTTTAAAATAATTTGTTTTTACAGTGACAATAAAAACTGCAATTTTTAGGTATTATAACATATTTGTTATTATTATTAGTGAATTTCCTATGGAAAGTGAACTATTAGCATGACCCGCACGGTGAAACTTAAGCCCGAGACCACCATAGAAGTTCCTAACGTGACCCCCTGAACACATTTGGGGGTTCGTTCAAAATTATATATATATATATATATATGAATATTTATATATATATATATATATGTATATATATATATTTATATATATTTGCAGGTACTCTAGCGGTTGCATTTTTGTCCAATTTACTTCAAATTTAGTAGGGACGTTCCTTTCTAAATCAGTTGAACAAGTTCGTTGGGCAAAACAATCGGAAAACTCTAAACCCCTTTTTGGAGATTAATCTTTCAAATTTCGAGTTTTTGGGCCCAAAAAGGGTCAGAAAAGCTCCGGATGTAAAATTAACGAATATAAAAAGATGGGAATTAGTGTAGCGAAACTTTTAAGCCCTCTCTCGTCTTTCTAGCATATATATTTACCGAGTTATTAAAGGAAATGTGTATTGACCAAACACAGTACGTTGTATTATGGGGGTTTTAACTTAGAAAAGCCTGTTAATCATTTTTTGGTGTACCTTTGTCATCCCCAACAACCTCACGCCTACTTTAAAGCCTGACTGGACCTTCTCCTAACCTTATAATGCACAAAATTGTATTCCCGTCATTGGAGGTAAATAGAACCAGGTGTATTAGAACAGCCAAAAAATCAATATTTTCAGGTTTGAATAAAAATTGGAATAATTGTATGTTTTTAACTGATTTTGAGTTTTTATAGTTTTTACGTGGAAATTCACTTCCCTCACGTCAGCGTGCTGCGTGCGAACTCGTTTATAATTAAAAAGTATAACCTAACCTTAAAGAGAAATGTAAATCTAAGTAGGAACAAAATGTATGAATTAAATTGTAAAGGATTTTAATCAGAATACAACTTATAATTTTATAAGTTAATTAATCTAATCAAGTAAAACGTACCTCTAATGAGGCTGAGTATTCAATCTTCTTTGTATTTGTAATATTCCTTGTAATGGTTTTGGGATATTGTTGCATTATTCATTGTTTCGATACTATAAATTTACAGTTGAACTTTATAATAAATACAATAGCCAAGCCTTGAACACTTTGTCGAGCCTTGCACTCTATACAAATTTTATAGAGAGATTAAATTGAAAAATACTTAATAAAACAATATTATTTTATGGAAACTGTTACATTGTACTGGTGTATGGTATTATTTTATTTTATATTGTTATTGATATTTATAATAATCATATTTCTTGGGTCCTTGTCAAGAATATGTTTGCATACATTAGTTCCACGAGTTGGTTACCATGACCTGAAACATTGAATAGATCTAAGCTTGCAAAGCCACTATCAAACCTTGCTTTAAGTGCTATTCACTGTTTTCCATCATCTTACCTGAATAAATTCATCTTCTTATTTTGCCTAGACCATTGGATCAATGACGTCAAACACACACTAACAAAACTACTAACACAATCATATAGCTGCAAAGCCTTCTAGGTTTTCAACACCTAAGGGATTATTTTCAGAGAAATGAAAAACAACGCTATCCCCAAAAAATGCATGCATACCCCTCTATTAGCAGAGATCCTTGAACTAAACCCTAACAAAATGGGGCTGAATTAGTTGATGCTCATTAGCACGAAATGGTGCCCATTAGTTTTAACCTAAACATAACAATTTGCATTACCGCATTAGTGAGGTTGAAATAATCAGCTGATTACCACCCTTATAATTTAAACAGCCTTTGAGAGATTATCTTTAATTTGTCAAAATTAGCAGTATTACTATTAAAATTGTATGTTGTGTACTGTTGAAGTCTTAGGTTTATGTATTAAGTCCTATTTAATTACATTTAACTGTATAACAAATACTACGTCTTAGTTTGTATATTTTACTACTAATAAAATGCCCCTACCAAAAGTATTTCAATAACTACAACAATCTCAATGTTTATCTAGTTATGTCCGACGTTTGGAAAAGTACCAAAAGCGACTGAGTTAAACCCTTATTATACACGCCAGTTCACATGGTCGTTGGCTTAAAGACTTCGCCGAGACCACCTAATATTTTGTTAAACTTCTTGCCCTTACTAACTAAGTTGTCGCATAACGATTTAGTTAGTTAAATATAATTCACGTCGATTGCAGTAATAGATATTTGACTAGCTCTTATTATAAAATTTTAAAATATATTTTTAAAGATCTTTTTAGATTTTTGTTTTAGCATCAACTCAATAAAGATGAACTAATATATGACTGTTTGTATTAAATTAAATCAAATATATGTAAATTTTGTGTTTTATAAATATTAACACTAGTAAAAATATGCGCTTATTGAGTTGTTCTATATAGTTAGACGCAGAGGTTAAATTTAGCACATTCCTTATTGTAAGTATCTCCTGCTATTTCAGGTATTGATGGTTCCCCAATACTTTCAAGGAAAGAAAGTCAGTAAAAAATCATTGACAAAATAGTAAACAAGGAATAATTATAATGGTGAAATGTTGATGAATACAAAAAATATTATTAACAAATTTAACTATTTAAATATCAGTACAGTTAATATAGTTTTAATTAAAAACATTAATCAGAAATGGCAATTTGTATTTTAAAGACCAGTGCTTTCGCTTAATACTCGGCCATTTCAGGGTTCAAATGTTTAGATTATCTAATAATCATAACGGTCTATTAAATAAACTAAATATCTGGGATGATGCGTAAGCGTAAACTTTAACCTGTAAACCTAGTTGCCCTGATTGTACTTTTAATTTTAAAAGTCTATGGTATTAAGTATAACGACTGCCTTTAAGATGAACGGTATAATTATATTATGGGTAAACTAAAACAGTCGTAATAAAAAGGCATTACCATATATGAGATGAAATAAAGATTTAGTAAAAAACAAATGTTTACACACTTGCTACCACAAGTGTTGAATTATAAAAATAAAGTGTTAAACTTATAATAATTCTCCAAGATGTTAAACGATATCATTTTATCACAGAGTCGCGATAGCTATATTTTATACTAAGCTTGAATAAAGCTATACCAGCAATTAAACCAGATAATCGAAGATATTAATGTTTATTACTCAATATATTCTTGTTTTGCGTTATAAGGGCAATTAAAAATTAAAGTATCTAACTGTAAGTAAATAAAAATATACGAGTAATTTCCCAACGGTTTTGACTTTTTAAACGGCAAAATTGTATTTATATAAATCATTCTTATTTAAGTTTTTAATTCATAATGTATCCCTTAAACAAATTGTATTTGGTATATCCTATTATAGGGTTGTACGCCTAACGCCTCACATTAATTTAACTACCTTAATAATAAGTGAACAAAATAAGTCCTAATTATTTAGGCACATGCAGCTATACAGTATTAAAAAACACGCCTAGAGTTATGTATACATTTATTCTTAATTAAACTGTTAGATGACTCGGTAAATTATCAAAACTGCCAGGACTAAACGTCGTTGCTCTTAGCGGTTGTTTCCTGTTTAAATGATCCCCCGGGAGCCTGGATTTGGACAGACAAAGGCCAAGAACCATTCTATTACGTCAGCGTTAGACACGCCAATTTAACCCCGGTGGAAGAGATCTGAATCAGCCTACGAGGCTTATAGACGCTTTGCCCTTATCAAACTGTCAAACAGTATTTTTATATTAACACAGAAGGTGCTTTGTTCTAATATAAGTTACATAATAAACAATATTAGGCAATTTATGTATCGCGTAAAAAGTAAAACTTTTCTAAGAAAATAGTCCATAATATGATTTTCCCTTTTGAGTTTTCATTTCCGTAATAAGTTATTAAAGAAGGAATCCACTATCTAAAAGTCGTATTATGGATTTATTAAAAAATATATAGGTTAAAGAGTTCAATATCTTTTTCACGCGATAATCGTGATCTTTATAAATAAAAATAACCTGGAGCAACTTGGCATTGTAATAAGACAGCTTCTTTAGTGATTGGTTATAAAGTAATATTTATATAATAAATAATATTTTACTGAATAGAACTTTCTCAATAATTGGGACTGCTACTTTCACAATAAATACTAATAATAATAGTTATGTGGGATTTGAGGGCAAATAAAGGGTTTCTTATAATGCAAACATAGTATATTACAGTAATTTTGACTGTTTTAAATATTTTATTTGATGAATTAATTTTAGTTTAAAACGTCAGCTGAACATTTGTATGGTACTTACGCCGGCATCGATATGGATTAAAATTTATTAAATGCATTTAATGTTATTTAACCTGATATCTTTCGGTTTTACAGTCGGGTAAAACATTTGATTCTTTTCTTAGTGCTCCTCATTAATCAAATGTTTCATCTTTATCAAGCCAGGTGATAGGACGAGGTAGTAATGATCTAGTATGTACTCGCCTGTATGTTTAAAGCTATAAATGCATTCTCATTCTGCTACTCAAAAACTTCTAGAAAACGCTTTTTCTCGTAGTGTTTGTAATAGTTGACCACACACTATGGTCACCAATGTTTTGGAGGGTTCCTATCATTGTACTGGTATAAGCCCAAGACAAGGTAAAGTGTTTCAGTCTGACTGTGGCAACGCTGACAGTGGTTGCTTTCTTGGAACCTTCCGGGCAGGGGCCCTATAATTGTACTGGTAGAAGCCCAAGACAAGGTCAAGTGTTTCAGTCTGACTGTGGCAACTCTGACAGTGGTTGCATTCTTGGGACCTTCCGGGCAGGGGCCCTATCATTGTACTGGTAGAAGCCCAAGACAAGGTCAAGTGTTTCAGACTCACTGTGGCAACGCTGACAGTGGTTGCTTTCTTGGGACCTTCCGGGCAGGAGCCCTATAATAATTGCACTGGTAGAAGCCCAAGACAAGGTCAAGTGTTTCAGTCTCACTGTGGCAACGCTGACAGTGGTTGCTTTAATGGGACCTTCCGGGCACAGCTCGCACTACTAAAAAAATGTCCATAATCTTGCTAATATCTCATTGCCATTAATTGGTAAATAGCAATTCTCACAGGAAAATTTTTAATCAAGTCTGATCCAAGTTGATCCGATTCTGATCAGACCTAATCAGGTCGAGTTGATCAGGCCTGATCTTGCATATCAGGTTGATCTGACCTCATCAGGATGGATGAGTAGATCAGGCCTGATCTGGTATAGCAGTGATATCAGACCTGATCAGGATGAGTTGATCAGACCTGATCAAGAGGAGTTGATCTGGTCTGATCAAACTTGTACAGGGATTTATTTAAGTATAATATACTGACATTTAAACATTATTTAATACGAATTAATATTATTAAGAATGACATGCTTGGATTTTTACACTTTTTTATGTGCCGGTAAACAATATCGCCTTAAAGTTTTTAACTATAAGAGCGGTTTTACGTCATCAAACGTTAAATTTACCATAAATATATAATAATATATATATATATATATATATATATATATGTGTGTGTGTGTGTGTGTGTGTGTGTGTGTGTGTGTGTGTGTGTGATAAGTTTTATTTTTTTAACACGAAAATTCCACATTTCCTATACATGAGCCTAAGACGCTTCATTTATTGTACAATACAACAAAATCTTAAAAGGCTGGTTTTAAAATGGTACAAAGAAAAATGAGGACGATATAATAGTAATCATTAATTAATTAACGTTGCATATGCCATCAAACAGCCACAAATACCAATGACTCGAAATTGGGCTTTATCAATACTTATATTTTACAAATGACCTAACGTCTGAAAATCTAGTGTTTAACAAAATCGTGGTCCTATACAGTTTCTCTTTTTCATAATCGCTTCTCTTCCTTACATGTCAAGAAGCGCTCGTTGTGTAGCGTATAAGAGAACGGACTTCAACGCTGCAGCCCCGGGTTTGAATTCCGACCGTGTCAGGTGATATTACTTGTGTCTATCTTTTCATTTTTGTAAGTCAAAAATATTTCAACCGCCAATTACTAGCAATGTGAAAATACCCCAACCTAATGGTTCCTAACATTTGCGTATAGTTTTATGCAGTAGGTCAAACTCTCTTGACCTACTTTCTCTATTAAAATATTATGCCCTCGAAGAATACATACATATTCAGATTCAGATAATTTATTTCCGAATTAAATTAATAGGTATCAATTAAATGAAACAGACACATATTCATTGGAAATGTACCCTACAAAGACTGTACAAAGAGTGTGTGTCTTCACTGTCACTCACTTGCGTTTTGATATCACTTCCACTGTTGTATAAAACTTAACTAAAAAATACAGTAGTTTGTCAAAAAAATGTAACTATAATAATAATTATATATCTTTGAAAATTAACTGTTGTATTACTGTATTGGTGTTGGAAAGCCATTGATGCAATTATATATTCTCAGTAATGTAGGGTTGATTGAACGGTATTATATATCTAAGCGCCTTAAACGTTATAATGCCTCCTATGATAATGCACTAGGTAATTCCTTGCATCCATATACTTGCATTACAATTCCTATAACAATGTTTGGGGAGTCAAATAATGCGATAAACCATATAAAATGACTGTTTGAAAAAGCCGGAGCGAGTTTGCTGAATTTGATGTTGTTTTTATCAATCTTGCTGAGTGCAGCAAAGATTTTGTTTCATCAGCATAAAATATCCCAGTTTTTTGGTTTATGAAGATTATAAGTTATTTTGTATTCTGTTCCAAGAAAGTAGTATTGTTTTTATTTTATTTTAGCTGGAAATAAGTATCACCTTTTGTAAGTTGTTCAAATGTTTACTTTTATTACCACATAGTACAACCTAATATAACTAACAATAAGAGTATTTTTTACTTTTTAATTGTTTAAACTGACTGTAATATTTTATTTTCTGTTTCTAATACAAACAATCCATTTAAAAAAAAATGAAGAAATTTGTTTTCCTTAAAAGAAAATTGCTTATTAGAATATAAATTTGTAAAATATTTTCACTGTTTTAACTTACTTTTATTCGTCAAGTGATTTAACGTCTAAATATTAACTTATATTTTAAAATATTGTTATAACAATTTATTTGACTATTTAAAAGTAAAAAACTGCGTTAATTAATGCGAATAATTGATGAGAAACTTTCTCTGAATATTTTCCCAACAGTAGTAAATAATATATGCATATTAAAAATTTATATATATATGAATTGATTTATTTAATCACTTGATTGGTTTTTATGATTATCTTTTTAGAGGAAATGACGTTTTGAGTAAAAGAGATGTCTAAGCTATAACTTGCATCTAGAGTTTTAATTTGTAATTAAGTTTTAATTTTAAAAAAGTATTAAGCCAACTAATTCCAAGCGACAGCGACACTTGCTGACAACAAACACCTGGAAATACAACCCATAAAACATTAGGTAGTTGAGGGAGGATGAGCGGTAAATTAAAGATATAGAGTACACATAACGATTTAATAATCCTATGTATGTTTTATATAAGGGCGAGGCCAAGGAAAACAGCTAATGCAGTTTTTATACCATAAAAATCATGCAACATTATATTATTAAGGTTGTAACGGCGCGACGATCGTTTCTCGCATATTAAGCAAATTAGGGACTTTAAATAAAACACTTGAATGAAAAACCACTGAATTTATTGTAACTGAGTAAAACAATAATGAGAACAATGATAAAACTTAATGAATGTATAAACTGGACGTAATAAATGAATCAAATCTTAATGTAATGTTTCTAGTCTAGTAATGAAATCTAGTAAAAAATTAATCGAATAGTGAGCCTCCGAGGTGTCACGAGGTTGACGCAAGACGGACGACAGAAGGACTGAAGGCGAGGGCCTAAAACATTTTACCCCCTCTCCCACTCCCTTAGGTTGGCACCAACATACCGCCCACCTTGAAATTATCACTTTCAAAACAACAACAAAATTAATGAAAAAAATGTGCAATATTCTAAACATAATATATAATACGTATTAAAAGTTGAAGTAACTTTGTATTTTGTATATAAAACTGTGGTTTTACATTAATATAACAAGTCGCAAATCAGCACATAAGGTAATAAACTATAGAATATAAAATGTACATAAAATAGTATGCATATGAATGTGAATAAATGTTTATGAAAAACAAAAGAATTATTAATACTAAGCAATATTAAACTGTACATGAACTCACATTCTATAAAAAATCGAGATAAACATTGGAACAATATAGTTATGGTGATAACAATTATATGATTTATACCCAAATAAAAATGTATAATGGCTTAACTAATTTTAAAATCCTTTATAACTATAAAATAATAATCACATTCCAATTGAAACAACACTAAATACAAGTACACAAGGGTTACCGCTATAGAAATGCAATTAAAATCAGCTCATATCCATGAATAAAATGAATAGGAAAGAAAGTGAAAAAATGCGTTATTTAAAGTAATAAGCAAAATCCTTAATTGTAAAAACTATGAACAAGTGACAAATTAAACAACGAAAATATAGAATATTAATAATTATGCATGAATAAAAATAAACATATTTAAACACTTAATAAGTACATATTTCACTTTACCACAGCACGTAAGATTCAATAATGAAATGTGACTTAAGGCTAAACATCCCAGGATTAGTTACAAATTCTGCCACCACGTCGCAGCACCAAAATGGAGTCATTTTGTACTCCTGTTTATTGGTGGAATTTTCGTCCGATGTTTATTTGCAAAACTGATTTGTAAACAGAATAAGATTGTTATTTAAGCTACTGAAGCATAATTTTAATTAAGTTGTTGGTTAGAAAAAAAAAATAAAATCTTCGAGTTACAAAAAGAAATATGCAAATCGCAGGTAGTCATTTTATAGACAATAATTTTTAATTAATTTTACACTTTTAATATTTAAAATCACCCGAGTGGTTCAATCGGTATCATGTTTTATCCATTTAAAATAATGGGATGAGAGCGCGCGGGAGACACGAAACGGCTGCAGGGCCGGCCGAGGTGACTCACTGTGGCTCTCCCCCCACCACTCGGCTCAGCCGTCGCTCGTCGTGTCGTCGTACACTCCTTTCCTTGTGCTGGATGACGACTTTCCCGCCCTTCCACCCACGTGCTCTCGGTTATAAGTTACCGTGATTCTTCTTACGGTTTTGTTTCGTCGGCGTCGTCTGCTTATTGTTTTTATTGCAAACGTTAATTTGTTAAACTTTTGTTCTCCATGGATCGCCGAAGAACAATCAAATCTAAAACGCAACTTCGGCTTTCAACGAAGAGGAAGAAGCGCAAACTGCCTCTCGCTTTGCTCGCTGCTAAATCTCACAGGTCAGTATTAGTTTTATAAACAAAATTAATAAGGAATATACAGTCGACTCTCGCTAACTCGAAATTCAAGGGACCACGATTTTTGATAAATCATCCAAGAAGATTAAGTTGAAAAGAAACCACAATTACTATTATCAGGTAAATTAATTTTTAACAATATCCAGGTCAATTACAAATTCGTTAAACCAAAGTATCTTGTGCACTGCCTTCCCAAGCTGTTTTTAATTTTTCTTATATTTCAATTTAAAATTTTGATTAGTATATTTTTTATTTTTTATTGAAAAGGTCATTTTAAGAAACAATGCAACTTTTACCGAATTTCTTTGTACACAATACGAGTTAAATATTTTATTTTATTTTAATTAGTTTCTATGGAGGCTAGAGTGATTTAATATTAATGCCGAGTGTGATTGTTGTACTAAGGACTTCACAGTATCCTAAACCTCAGCAAACAATAATTGTAATTAATTATGAATGATATAAGTCGGGAAATTCCAATGCTCAGTAAAATATTATCACGAAAATACTATTACATTACAGATACCTTACATTACAAACACATGTAATACATTACAAACCTTTTTCCTTTTTAGGTGCTAGATCAACAGCAAACTGCCGACAAATGTAAAATATTATGGCAATACAATTTCATATTTTTATCTTTCCTGTTTTTAGGTGCAAGGCCAACTGCACATTGCGAACAAAAGAAATTGCTACTTTGTTGTGTGGACGAAAAAGGACATACACATAGAAGCTATTGAGCGAGATGACAGGTTTTGGAAAGAAAAAATGGAGAAGGCGTTGTGTTACTTCTACAACTGTGCTCTTCTACCAGAACTTGTAGATCCTAGAATCTGTCGCAGTATGCCGATAAGAGAACCACAAGTTCCACTTGCGGGATTCGCATTCAATAGCTAAATATCAAGGGCCAAATAGCCTATACGACGTAACGTATATTCTTATAAAAATGTTTCTTGTATATTTTTGGTACTGTAAATTTTGTAACTGTTACGTAGCTGCATTAAGTAAATTAAATTCTTTTGCCCTGTTTATTGTTTATTTATTTATCTTTTTCATGTATTAAAAGGTAAGGTGTATTTCAAACAAATATCTTAACTATTTAATAATTTAATTTAACATGGTGTTATTGAATGACGTTAATATGGAATAATGAACCCGTAGATAATATCATAAATCCTCTCTCTACCTCGTAACTATATTTTTCTACATTTGTACTAGATGTTTCTTTTCGGCTTACGGAAAATACCGTTAACATATAACAAACACCTGTCGTAATCAGTAGTCAGTAGTGTTTCCGGCCAGAGTGCGAATGCAAGTACTGAGTTGACCTATGCTACAGTAAGCAGCAGGGCCGCGCGTCAGAGGGGTTGGGCAGTGTGGCGGTGCGCCAGGTGGGGGGGGGGGCGCTGGCGTGAGAGAAATAATGATAATATCTTTAAAACACGATTCCGATACGACCATTTGACCGATTTCATTTCTGAAAACGGCAAAATTATTTTAAAATTTTTATTTACAAAATGACTACCTGCGATTTAAAAAAAAAATTATAATAATAATATTTTTTCTATGCAATTTTTTTATAAACAAAGTTAAAAAAAAATCACCTCAGTACCTTACATTTAGTATTCATGTTATTTACAAAATAACTTACAAAACAAAAATCGGACAATAACTACGCAAATTATCAGTAGTATAAATTTGCCACAGAGGTGCTGCTATCTATCGGGCCAGAAACACAACTTTTTCAGGGATGTTTAGCCTTAACTTTTAACACTACACATAAGACACTTCTTGGTTTCAGTTTTCAATTGGCAAGGGACACACTTTGCATACGTTTCTTCTTACCTCACCAGAAGAATTTTTTAGGGTAACGACTCTCACCCGGTCGTCATATCCTGGATGTAGGTGTACTACCCGACCCATGAGCCAGGAGAGAGGCGGAGTATTGTCCTCTTTGAGAAGGGCTAGACTGCCAACTTGCAATTCTGGACGCGGTGTCTTCCACTTGCCACGTTGCTGGAGGTTATTCAAGTACTCCGTGGACCATCGGGACTAGACATGCTGTAGGAGCTGCTGTAGTCGTTGCCATCTGCTGTAGTCACTGCTCCGGAAGATGCAATCGAGAAGGCTCTGGTACAGCTTTGATTGAGCCGCAAGATAGGAAATGACCAGGGGTAAGGACGGAAAGGTCAGATGGGTCATTAGACATAGGGTACAATGGCCGAGAATTTAGAACTGTTTCTACTTGGGCCATTACTGTTATGAATGCACTTGTAGTTAGATTGCTGACAAGCTCTAAATGCACAGCTTTAGTCGAGAGGCAGACAAAACTGTGACATAAGCCTTAGATTTTGCTGAATTTCGTCGATGCGAATATTTTACGTAAAATGGCCCACAATAATAAACTCCGGCATGAAGAAATGTGGGAGCCGGATTTACCCTCTGAGATGGCAAATCTCCCATTACCTGTTCTGATGGCTTGGGTTTGGCTCTAAAACATTTAGGCAATAATGTACTATTTTTCTTGAAAGGTTACGACAATCGATCGGCCAGTATTGCTGTCTAATGGTGAATAGCAGATCTTGAGGACCGCAGTGTAAATGTCGTCAATGTTTTTCTTTGGCGAGGATTTCACCGACACGATGTTTCCTAGGCAGAAGAATATGATGCTCTCCTTCATAGGTCAAGGTTGATGATTTATCGAGGCGACGGCCCACCCTGATTACTCCATGTTTATCTAGGAATGGTGCGAGAGAACTCAGTTTGCTCCTTTGTTTAGGTGTTCCATGATTTGACAATTCTTTAATTTCCTGCGTAAACTCTCTTCGCTGCATCACCTTAAAAATAACATTCTCAGCCACACTGACATCATCAGCGCTTAAAATCAAGGATAGGCGCTTATTAGGCCTTGATTTAAGATTGTGAATAAAACGAAGGCACAACACTGCAATCCTAGCAATTTTCTTGAATGACGACTGACGTTCGAATAATGCGTCTATAACATCAATTTTACGTGGAGCCCTTTTAGAAAAAAATGATGAAGTTTTAAGAAATCTGGTCTCAGGAACATCATGAACTGATGCCATGTCCGTGGCGTTTTCAGACCACTGCCCTCAATCCATCGAAAGCCATGTCGGGCCTTTCCACCTTAGTGGCGATTCAGCCAGCATTTGGGTAGTAGCTCCTCTGGAAACAAGATCCGCCTAATTCTCTTCGGTGTTGACGTGCCTCCAATAGTTTATCATTTTTACATCTTGAGTTTTAGGAACTCGGTTTGCCACGAATGTAGTCCACCTGGCTGGCTCTCTATCAATTCATGAAAGAACGATCGCAGAGTATGTCCAGCATCTAACCATGGTCGGGTGAAACGATAAAGCTTTAATGCAGCGCAAAGTTCCAATATTTGAGGCGAAATTTTCTTTAAGGGTGCCACCCAGGATTTGGCACATAGGAGACTACATTTGATGATTCACCGTGTATCTGCATGTCTGAGATAAATAACTGTGCCATAAGTGTGCTCAGATGCGTCATAAAATCCGTGCACTTTGTAGGTGCCCTCGACAACTGAAAGAGTAGTTTGTCTCGCAATGGCAAGGTCGTTTAGATGAACTAGGCAGGTCATGAATTGACGCCATTTCGTATGGAGGTACATGGGACGGGATTCGTCCCAGGCAGTCTGCTGTTTCCACAGTTCCTGAAGGTACATTTTTCCGCGAACGTATACAGGTGATACGAGACCAATAGGATCAAAAAGTACCGCATTTGACAGCATGTCAATCAGCTCCGCTTGAAGAATGATTTCCTTGTCCTCAGAACTGACTCATGATATCATCCGCATAGAAGTCTGTCATCCATGCTGCGTAATGTGATAGAGGTTGTTCACAAGATGTTTACAAATGCTTGTCGCTAGGTATGATTTTGGTGATATAGGCAGCGTGTGATTCTTACTGACCTTCTCCATATGATCGATTTGCAAATGCTCCATGCATTTTGCATGTGTATGAGATTCAGTATGCACGAATCTTTTATACGGTTCCTTGAGATCTAGGTCACGGTTAAGCCCTTTCTCAATCTGCAAATCCTCCCAACAGACATTTCTTTGGATTCACCGAGAACGTTTTCTTATGATTTCAGTGGCATTTTGATAATTGTCTACCATCTACCTCTCTTACTTAATTTTCCATGAAACATATTTCGCAGGCCTGTTCCTCAATAGTGATGTGTGACTTCTGAGTGGGTTCTTCTACAATCCAAAAATTCTGCATTTGTTTATCTAGTCTTTCAAGTGTTGTAAGACAGCAGGATAAGTTGTCGGATTTATCTGTAGATATGTCAACTTGACCTCCCACAATCCATCCCAGTTTATTTTTCTGGAGGGTTGGGAACCCATTCCCAACAATTCAATTCAATTCATTTCAATTGCCCTATACACAACAAATCTAAGAATATTTCCTGGCCTATCAACAAATCAATTCTGCCAGGATCTCTAAATGTCGGATCAGCTAGCCAAATATGTTTTGGCACCATGAACCTCTTCATATACACAGCCTCAGTTGGCAAGTTGCTGGTTATTTTTGGTACTATTACAAACGATATGTCTATTTTGTAGTTTTATATACGTTACTTGATGGTTGTTCTAGTGAGTCCATTATTGGTAATTGCGGCTTCATTGATACCTGAAACATGACATGTATTTCTGGATCTCTTAAGGCCTAATTTATGAGCAATATTTTCAGTCATGAAGCATGATTGAGATACATTGTCAATTAAGGCTCTGCATCGTATGAACTCTCCAGTGACGCTCATAACGTTCACCAGAGCAGTGGACAAAAGTACCTGGGCAGTACCATCGCTTAAGTGGGCTGAGTGGGCACTAACGCTAGGTTGTTTGCCAAGAGGTGTTGCAGGGATCTCAGCAGCTTCTTCCTTCGAGGACCCAGATTCTGGCACATGGAGGACTGAATAGAGCAAACTCGGCGTCCACCAGCCTGACACTCCGTTATTTTATAGCCTGGTTTTAAGCAATTAAAACATAGTCTGGCATCTCTCAGGCGGTTATCACGTTCAGAGTAGGAGAGTTTAAGCGGACCGAAGCACCTGTATACGGCATGGATGCCATTACAAAGACAGAATTTATTGTATTCAGTCAGTAAAAAGGCTCTCTGAGTTGGTTTAGCCCTAAAATTTGGACCTTTGTGCACTTTCATGCCCTTGCTGGTGTCGGAATTATCCAGAACCTAACAACGTCTCTGCAAAATATCAGATAATTAATTGAAAGTATGGAGCTCTTTCTGCTTAGTTGTAGCTCCCATTCACGTTTTAATGACTGACCCATTTTTTAAGGCAGGTGCACTAAAAAAGTGCTCCAACTGTCGGTTGGCTTGTTTAATGTAGCAAAAGCTCGCAAATGTTTTAATGTGCCATCTAGCAGATGACGAATACTCGAAGCAGAATAATCATCAACTTTAGGTAAATCAAAAATAGCCTTGACAAGTCTCTGAATGATTATAATTTGATTTTTATATCGCCCCTCAAGTAAGCCCCAAGCTACTAGATCTAATAAACACAAGCTACTAGATCTTAGTTGCTAGATGTTAATTCTAGTGACCAAATAACTTGGGCGGCTTCACCCTTTAATGAGGATCTCAGATAGTGGAGTCTTTGGACATCTGTAAGTGAATCATTTAAATGTATAAGGGCATTGAATAAATCGGAAAATGGCAGCCAATGTTCATAATTTTCATTGAATGATGGCAAGTCGATTGATGGTAGTCTTGTCAGATACCTGGTGTAACTGCGTAGGCTGTGTAGTTTGTTCAAATACTGGAGAGTTACGACGGTTCACATGATCTTCAGACCTAGCAGCAAGCTCGTAATACAACGATTCAAAAAATGCCCTATCGTCATCTGCGGTGGTGCAATCTATGTCTTAACTGTGACTGTACATCCTCAAATTCTGACATAACACTACTCAGGCTGACCAACCGCAGTTTTACCTGTGTAGTATTACCCCCTTCCTGAACTCCATCAATGAACGTTTTAAATCTGGTAAGTTTAGCTTTAATTAAGCCTCGCTTTTTATTAAGTGCTCCGATTTGAATCTTATTATCATTTTCATCAGGCATTGTGACCCAAGTATTAACAGTTCAAAATTGGAAAGTAAAATATAAATATTAAATGGGAGAACTGTCGGTGAAGTAGGTTTATTTATAAACAATGAAAGTAACAGCCAGCTGAGGGCTGTGTTTGGGTCAGTGACAGGGAGTCATTCACATTAGAAAGCGGGATTGAGTGAAACTTAAGTTGAAAAGAGAGGGATGGAGATTTATGATGGCGACTCAATCACTAAAGGACGGGAAGGGCTGCAGGGCGTCCAGGTCCGGGGCTGTCCCAAGAAGGCTGCTCGGCTGCAGGACAATGGCTCGGCCGGGGCGTCAGGCAAGGGGTGATAAAGCTTGAGGGTCACTATCGGTGAAGCTCGAATGTAGCTTTCTTCACCAACACTGCACGAATCTGTTCAAAAACTTTAAATCTTGAAGCACGAAAAGTGGATGTAATCAGGTAATGTAATTTCATTTAATCGAATCCGGGAACAGAGGACCAATGTAACATCGCGTCGCACGTTTATCGCGTATTAAGCAAATTAGTGACTTAAAATAAAACACTTGAATGAAAAACCACTGAATTTATTGTAACTGAGTAAAATTAAAATGAGAACAATGATAAAACTGAATGATGTATAAACTGTACGTAAATAAATGAACCGAATCTTAGTGTAATGTTTCTAGTCTAGTAATGAAATCTAGTCAAAAATTAATCGAATCGTGAGCCTCCTAGTTGTCATGCGGTTGACAGAAGACGGACGACTGAAGGGTTGAGGGCGAGGGCCTAAAACATTTTACCCCCTCCCCCACTCCCTTAGGTCGGCACCAACAAAGATACACTCATAAAACGGCTGCTTGTTGCTATTGTTTCAGGAGATTTAATAGAGATTCGTCTTATATTCATTTTATTTTAAAGCGCTGATTAAAGGTTTTAGATTATTGACTCCAAATGGCTTAGCTTTTATCTCGGTTTATAGAATACCAATAATAAAAACTGTTTAAGGTTACTTATTTGGTAATAACTTATTTTTGTTAATGCATTTCTCAAGCACCTTACATCATTCCAATTGGTATTAAATAAATACAATTTTGACATTACGGCAGTGAAAAAAGCTGAAATAGCGGTTCTATACAGGCCAATGTACAAGGATTTTTTTATATCTCAATTTCCTTCAGAAAATACTTGGCTACTAGACAGGTGATAAGTTTTTAAGAATTTCACGAATTATTTTACGTTTTTCATAGATTTAACCATAGTTTAAAACTTACTGATAGCGTAACAGCTAGTTTCACTGCAGGATATATGGAAACTAGTTGTTCCTATATGCAGTAATTGGGAGTTCGGTTGAACCGTAATTAATATGTTTGTTCCGATTAAATAACACCAGAAAACTATTGCCTACTTATTATTATTATTATATTTGCCTAAAGAATAACTAATAATAATTCTTATTTGATCATGTTGTATAATTTTTCAATGATAGATAAATTGTACAAACATGAATTTATATTGTATTAGTATGTATAATTTTAAATTAAATTTTATCAAAAATAATATATAGTTATAATTTTTGGAAAACAATGTGGACGTTTCAATAGAAATGCTTTGTCTGTAGACGTTTACAGTAATATATTTACCATAAAAGTGTTGAATGTTTAAAGCTAGGTGCTAAACTGCCGTGAACGTCCAAGTCCAAGATTTTAAAAGGCCATAAATCTCCAGGAGTGCTTCAAGTGTTATAATTCACCGGAGGCTAGGAGACGGCAATGCCAAAATGTTATGTTCCAAGATTTTACAAGCAGTTAATACCTAAAATGTTAGCAAAAACAATTTATTAGATTAAACATCATGTATGGCATGAGGTTTACTACGAAATTAGTGATAAAAGCTATAGGTATGTATAGTGAATTTATTTCATGTTATGATGAATTTGGCTATTAATAATAGGTAATTCAACATTATTTCTTTCATAGAACATTGCACATCTGCAATACAATTTACTGGTAACTCTAAAACAAATACTGTAAATGTATTTAGATGTTTTAAAATTCGTTATTAATATTGTTGTGTTGTGTTTTAATTATTTTTCAATCCACACGAGGTTTATTATGAAATAAAACCTTTTCTAGTAGGTAGCGTTTAAAACACTTCACTATAAATATAAACGTAATCAAACTTTATTTCTGTAAACGCATTATATTTGTTCCCAATTGTCTATAAAACACTTTGAATGGTAACATTCAAGTAACGGTCTACTTAGTTCGTGATGCTTATACTTGTTGGACAATGCTAGTTACTAAATCCCTACACGCCATTCCAAAGTTCGTGGTATCTAACATGTTCTGTTTCACTCGTACTATATTATATTGGTGTAACGCTATAACCTTTATAAGAAATACATTTATCTTTTCAATATTTAAGACTGCAACTAGTAGATTTGTCTATATTTATTTCTTGATTCATTCATTTATAAGTTATATATGAATGTTCGAGATTCTAATTAAATGCACTGCGATTTTTCTGTAAATGCTGATTTTGTAAACTGAATAGTTTAGAAAGACAGTGTTGATATCTCACTGCTATATACGCCCTAGGAAACCGAACAAGAGAGCATATTGGCTTAGATCGCTTAGGAGGCCCAAACTCGCCAACTTGTCTTTCCACCTGAGACTAGCAACTAGCATTACAACTTTATTTTGATACTTTCTTATAATTCGCTTTACGTTGTCTTTTTTAATCGTTACTGTATAACATGAACCACTAAACTTTAATTATTAAAATGTAAAGGAGAATATAAAAAAATATTGTAGATATTATTTATATACAGAATACCCCTTCTGGGCTGTCTTGTGCAAACAGATTATGATTGTCAAGTTTGAAGAAGTTTTAACTTTAACGGCGTCCAATGGACTGATTTCGTGCTGAATCCTGAAGATAGAGCAATTAGGCACTGAATCCTATGACGCTTAATTTTACTTTATGAGAAATGGATGACGAAAGGTAAATTAAACCGCTTATTGTATCATACCAGTTGTGGGACAATATAACATCTTTAAGATGCCAAAACTATTATTGTTTTACATAAATACTGTGTTATTAAATATGGCATATGTACAAAAACTGGTCTTTGAATTATTATTCTTTCTGGAGTTGCGTATACATTTCGGCTGAAATTAATTACGTACAGACGGGTAACTAAAAACTTAGCATTTTAAGACATACATTATCAGGTTTTCGTTCATGAATAATCAGATCCTAAATTATTTAAAGGTGTTCAAATCGATTGAAATGTGCGAACTATGTTGGCAGAATAGATAATTACATATTTATCGTAAATTTGATTAATACAGTTACCAAAACGATCTATGTATTTTAAATAGCACTTATATTAAACAAGTTTTTAACAGCTATGAATAGAAAAAATGAGCGAATGTGAATTAATCAGTATAATCTGTTTACTCCAGTGGGGATTAAACTGAAAAAAAGATCGTTCGCCTGTATCACATCTTCAGAGGCCAGATGTTGTTTTGTGCGGGGATCTCCGGTGAAGCGTCCCTTACAATCCGCTACGCAAACACGGCGCGGGTTGACAACACCGCCATCGCGACTGAGGCGCTCACCGCAGCGCCATTGTGCGTAAATCCGAATTATAACTGTTTGTTGTCAAACAATCCTTTATTAACAAATATCAAAATTACGCCGGTTTTTTTATCTGAAAGACAGGAAAGAATTGTTCTTAAACAATTAAGAAGTGTTTTATAACAATGAATCAACATTTACTTTGCACTAATATATGTACACTAATATATGTACAGATATATCTGTACAGGTATATCTGTACACTAATAAAATGTTCGGGTTTGTTTTCGTTTGACCTTTTGTCGTATATGTTTACTTATGACATCTGAACACAATTCAGCAGTGATCGATTTCAAATAAGCAAATATTGTCAATTGTTAAGAGATATAACATTCTATAAATAGTATTTATAAATTTAATTTTACAAACCAACTTACTTGTTTAAGAGAATAACTAACTTTTTAAATCCTGAAGGATAGTACAAAAAAATTTAAGATATGAATTATATGCTAAGTTTTAAATGTAATGTACTATATAAAATACCATAGTTAGAGCTGGAGCGAAGGTCGAAAGAGGAGAGTTATTGTTCCAGGGGGATGCATACCTGTGTGAACTTGGTGCTCATACGCAACCTTAGTTCCCCACGGCAGCTCTGGGAATTTATTGAGAAACTTGTTCGGTTGTTACAATCAAGAACTGTTTATTGAATATTTATAATATCACTTTTTAATAACTAACAAACTAATTATGCTGACATTGTTCAAGAAGGAAAATTATATGAATATAAAAAATAGTACAGTAGTATGAATGTTATGCTAACCAGACTTAAGGTTTACGAACAAGCATATTTCAGTTTATTGCTACGGATCATGGTTATTGATAATAATCTTCAAACTTTCATAGTTGTATGATTGGAGGACTACCTTACAAAAGCTTTCATTGAATATTTAAGATAATATTTAATATCAAAGATTATAAATCTTGAAAAACTGCAATAGATTTATACGAATTTATAAATGCAAAACAAATATCATAGGTTAAACTTAAGTGCATTATCACATAAGGGAACACAACTCTATTAAATATTTTGGGCACATCGAGCCAATAAAAATACAAATACAAACTTAGCAACAACTAAAAATAACGTAAGATAAGTCGACAACTCATAAATGGTATATGGTAGATTATCCCATTGTTATTATTAGAAGATCCCATACTCAGTCACAAATGTAAAATAAAAAGAAAGAGTAAAAACAACCTCGTAAAAGACGCTCCGTCAACAGCAATCCATTAAAATATTTTTGACGTTGTGCGTACCCTACATTTATAAAGACATTCCAGAACGGCTAATTTACACGTCAGCTCCAAAACATAAACAACAAGCTTGAAAATTACATAAATTCTAATTAATAAGTTAAAAGCATCACAAATGGGCAAGAACTGCCTTTACTGTCTGGCGATACTGTTCAAAACAGATCGACCTCTTGTGAGGTTGGTGCGAGTCGAATACTGTAAATATCGAAGTCGAATATTTTTAAGTTGTGTTCAAACAAAGTTCAATTATGAGGCCTAGCCAACCTTTATCAAGTTATAATTGCTTGTATAATAGATTTTATGGAAAAAATAACAAACACCAATGCAACATTTAGTTTAGATTAAATGAAAAATAAATAAAATTTGTAACGGCGTGTTGAGTAAAACGGACATATATAATCATAATACCTAGTCTTTGAAATATAACGGAAATTAAATTTGTTTCACAATCTATATATATTTAATTGTATAGATAATCAAAGTCTGTCAAAAGCAACACTCATGAAAAAACTAAAACATTAGTTGTAATATTAACTAGCTGATTTTCAACTCAATATCTTTGTAAATCTATTAGTATGCATATTCAACCGGAATTTAGATTATGCTTTGTTATACAGTAGCGTGCCCGTCAGCAATGAATTACGAGTTTAATTTTAAAAATGCCTTTCGGCAACGCAAACTACGCTCTAAAATGCCGGCTTTTGATCAAATTACATTCCAAGAATACAAGATATTTAAAAATATTTCTAGTATTTCTACTCGGTAGACCTGTATTGCTGGAATTCCGATGTTGATTTAAAATTATGTTCACTAACTGATATTAAAAGTGCAAAATGTATCATTGAATATAAAACCTAAATATGGAGCCGAAATCTATATATAAATTAGCATATATTCGTAATAATTTTACTTTCTTGAGACAATAAAAGCCTGGACCTTTTCCAATAAATTTAGGTTGTAGATGCCTAAGTATGTTTTTGTTTTAAATGTGCAGTGTAGCGGATATCTTGTAATATATACTATGATTTGGTTAGAAAATAATAATATGTAGTTCGCTTTTAAAAACGTTTAAACAAAGTTTTTACCAAATAAACTATAACAGTTAAAATAAATAATTAAACTTCATTTTATAGCTTATAATACTTAGTTCTTACCACTTTACAGAAAAACCAAACTACAACTTTTCTTGTAAAAGTGGAAGGATTTTGTTTTCCTCATCAGAGAATATTTCATTAGTGGGATTTATCTATTTTGATTATGTTTTATGTGTAAAATAAAGCAGGAAATAACCAATCGCCTCGCCTTAAACACGTCTTTCAGAAAACGTAGCTTTTATCTTGTTTTGCATTCTGTTATCAATATTATTTACACATGATTTTTCAATAGTTTAAATCAAATTTGCAGAGCTAAGACTTGTATTTTTAAACGGAAAAGGTAAATTGTTTAATAAAAGATACACCCAATCCCACGTCGTAGAGCTATTCAAACCTAAACACAGCTGCAAATCTTTTCAAAATGAGCGGAGGAGGGGAGTTCATTTGTATGAGATTTCGAATCGGATTTAAAGAACGGAACCCGTTTGAAAGGACAAGCCCTCTAGTCTTGTTTTGTTCTGATCAACCCTTAACTCACTGCTCTTTGTAAGCCAGCCCTTTCACGATTGGCCCACCAATCGGAGTAGTTTACTTGTTTGGTCGTATACACGTTGAAATGGCTCCATATTAGTTTGTAGTTGCTGTAAAGTTTACAGATTGTTCTAGTTTTATCTTCGACAAATTTATTGAGATAGTTGAATAAACAAAGAATATGACCTTGAAAAAAATGCAAGAAATTGTTTTATAATTTTTTTGTTAGCTAGTTGTACGAAGACAAAAATAGTACAAGTTGGCAAATATTGGACTACTATTAGAGGCAATAACACTATATACTCGTATATCTAAAAGTTCTATTAAATCCATACAGTTATCTTCAAATGTATAAATAATACAACGTTTAAAATTATCAGCAAGTTATTTATACTTTAGCTACTATATATTTAACAAAGGACACAGGTTTCTTTTTTATGCCAATCTTACGGGGAGGTTTCAAGGTCTTCTTCATCTGAAACCAGCTCTCTAGTCGTATTTTCACAGTTTTCAATTTGACATTTTCAAGAAGCTCTGGTGCACTCGAGTCCAATTTTTTACATCTGCATCGCATTGTGTTGCATTGTCCAGAGCAGTTGCACCTGACCATTTTTAGTTAGTTTTCTGGTGCTGGACTAATGTCCATCATCTCTAGAAAAGGTTTTCCATCTTTTAAAAACCACCCACAATTAATTGGATCCATGTCATAATTCTTGCCCAACCACTGCATCACTTGCAAGTAAACTCAACGAGAGTTAAACTTTGTAGCTGATAGTGTTGGATGTAATCTTTCGGGCTTCAAAAATGTATCTGCAGCTGATACATTTCTGCATAGGATGTCATGACGTAGCGACAGTAAAGACTGAGTTTGTCCTCCGAGAAACATTGAAACCATTACTTTACATCCTGCCATTTCCACAATATTTGGGTCAGCATTTGGAGTGCAAAATACTTTGGAACAACTTTGCAGAACGGGATCACCTCTAATTTTTTGAATACTGGCTTCTTACCAACTCAAACAATTTTGTGATGTGGTCTCACAATCTGAAAATCCGTAGGAAAACTGCAAATCGTAGCATACATTGTCACCTAGTAACTTTTTCAAAACTTTAATGTTATATACATTTGTTTTTGCTTTACCCTTGTCTGATCTAAATTTAAGATCTTTGCAGTCGTTTTTAGCGTGGTATAACAACAATACCAATAGGTCTGTATCATCTCCATTCAGGGTTGTTGTCATGGATGCAAATACTTCTACTGTTACTTTCACAATATCAACGTCTGCATCACCATCAAAGTGAAAAACGTAACAGTCTGACTCAAACTGTCGCAATGAGGCTGATGAGGGCTTGCTTGTTCTTGTCATTAGAAAGAAAATCACCTGTTGGACATGCGGGTGATTGAATTCAAGCATACGACGTGTACTCTCTGCAAAACAAAAATCCATTAAGTTGACTTTTGTTTGATTTATGATATTAAGTTCAGATAATTTTCTTATAGCAACTGTCTGAATGATTTTTTGTCAAGGGGTTATGGCTACTATCATATCCATGCCGTGAAATGTGCCCTTTCTATCTAAGGTCACTATGTTGTGGTCTACGTTGTCTGCTGCAAACAGTGTCATTGTATTTGATGCATTATTTGCACTAACTAAAATATCCGGAGCAACAGATGAAGCTGCGTTTTCTTGAAATTTCAGAACTTATGACAATTATGAGAAGTAACCCCTAGCATAGAGGTTATCTATAAAGAACCTTGATCGGAAACATTTGGACAGCTAATCCAATCTGTAATGGAGCTAAAATGTTTCTCGGGCGCGCAGCTTGAACAATAGCTTGACCAATACTTGCTATTTTCCTAGACTTATCATTCATTCCCTACAAGAATATGTTCAGTAATCATATGCAAACTATCAGGAATGGGTTCTAAAGCAGACTCTAAATTGATTTCTTCGGGGTTGGTTGTCCTTGGGAAATTTAATTTAAGTTTTAATATCAGTCTTAATTAGTTTTGCTAAAGTTTCTATGATAGTTTTCTTATAAGCTTCTTTGTAATATTTATTCATTATAGTAATGTAGCCACATAATATGCTACTAGTCGTATGGCAAAAAAAATAATATCATGCAATCCGTCATCCTCTGCAATAAATAAAGAGTCTCCATAGTATTCCGAAATCTTGGACTTAAGATACTGGTTACCACACGGAACTGACTGAACGTCCTCCAAATTTTCTGCCATCTTATTTACCTAGTCAGTTAGTGTCAGTTGTTCTTCATCATTGCACTCAAAGTAGTAACATGTCTCAAGGAACGCATGTTCCTGGTCATTATTCTTAGACCGCCCAGCTTTGCTTCGCTTATGATCAGACCCGAACAAATATTGAACTGGAATATCTCGCCCGGTCCGAAAGTTTAAATCACAAGAATGATGATATATACAATTTTCTGCGACAATTTTTCCAAATAAATATTCAATACGACCCTGAACAGATGAGGACTATTCATCACCACGTGCTTTGCAGTGTGCCAACATTTTGCCTGAAAAGGTTTTGGTCGTAACATAGCGGTAGCCGCGGACTAGTAACATAATACGGACTAGTTTTTATTGTAATTATTTCCTTTTCACAACATTAACAGTCTGGTTTACTATTAAACGGTACTGACAAAATGCGTACACTTATTTTCACAGGTAACTTATGAGAATTGGTAATAAACCTCTTATGTTTTTCAATTTCCTTCTTGTTAATGCAGTTCAAGTGGCACGATTTACGCACTGTTGCCCTAACACTTACTACTGTGCTATCACTTCGCTCAATCCTAGCCTTGTTTATTCCCTCAGCTCCTTTAATACCAATACTAACTATATATTCATTACCAAACCCCTTCCTTCATAAGGGACACACTTCTTCATTAGCACTCATTTGAAATATAACACAAACATCTTACTAACTTTGGGTAACCTCAAATCAAATATCAGCATAATTTGTTACTGTTTACAACTTAAACTGACTTTCAATCAGCTGTTTGTGCAACAATGGAAACTTAACACAATTTAATTGTATTCATGAAGTCAGCTGCAATAAGTAGGCCTACTTTTTAAAAGCAGTTACAACAAACAGTAGTAAACGATTTGTTTACCGTTTGAATTATTAGTGAATTTCCTTTGGAAAGTGAACTATTAGCATGACCCGCACGGTGAAACTTAAGCCCGGGACCACCATAGAAGTTCCTAACGTTCCTGAACACGTTTTGGGGGGTTGTTCAAAATTTTATTTATATATATATGTATATTATATATGTATATGTGTATATATATATGTATATGTGTGTATATATATATATATATATATATATATAGACATATATATATGTGTTTGCACTCTAGCGGTCGCATTTTTGTCCGATTTACTTCAAATTTGGTAGGGACGTTCCTTTCTGTAATAAGTTCGTTGGGCAAAACAATCGGAAAAATCTTAACCCCTTTTTTTGGGGATTAACCTTTCAAATTTTGAGTTTTTGGGCCGAAAAAGGGTCATAAAAGCCCCAGATGTAAAAATCAATGCATGTAAACAGATGGAAATTAGACAGGCGAAAGTTTTAAGCCCTATCTCGTCATTCTAGCATAAATATTTACCGAGTTATTGAAGAAAATGTGTATCGAACAAACACAGTACGTTGTCTTATGGGGGTTTTACACTAGAAAAGCCTGTTATTCCTTTGTTAGAGTACTTTTATGATCCCCAGCAAACTCACACCTACTTTCAAGCCTGTCTGGACCTTCTCCTAACCTTATAATGCGCAAAATTGTATTCCCCGCTTTGCAAGTAAATTAAATCATGAGTATCAGAACAGCCAAAAAATCAATGTTTTCAGACTTCAATAAAAATTGGCCAAATGTATGTTTTTACACTTATTTTGAGTTTTACAAGTTTTTATGTGGAAATTCACTTCCCTTACGTCAGCGTGTTGCGTGCGAACTGTTTTTTTTAAGTAAAGCCATGAAATAAAATATATTTATTCCATGGCAAAACCATTAGAAAATTATGAAACCATGGTTATAGGCTATATAATTTAATATTTGGGTATTCCTACTTGTTAATAGCCACGAATGTGTTAAAATAATATGTATTTTTTTATTATGAGAACTAGGTTTTGCAGAATTATTCCGAAATTACAATCATAATTTTAATTAAATATTAGAACATTTTCTATTAAATATATTTTTGCCAACTTTTAGTATATCACGCTGCACACCTAATACTACCCAATAAAACCATAAAGCGATTGTTTGCAATTATTTTAACTTTCCCTAGATCTGATTTTTTAGTTTGCTTGGACTAAGAGAAAGTTTACGTTTTTGAGTTTGGGGCCATAACGTAGACAAAAACTCTCTTTTTTATCTATGTTGATTTTTATCCAAGCTAATGAGTGGGATCATAGTTGTTAGTTGTTATTGCCTGACATACATAACACAAAAGTAAACTTTTATCCGCAAGAATACATATTCATATAATAAAAAAAATATTATTTGTTGCAATTTCTCCGTTTCAAAATTGTTTTATTGCTATTGGTGGCCATGAGAAACGTCGTTGGATATTTTATCGGGGCGAAGTTGAAAGCCTTTTAATGTTAATAACTAAAACGTGGAATCCTAAGTTACTAACATGAAAATCTGTTTTCAGGTACAATAGTGTTCATTCGGTTCTCTAAATAATTAAGTTGGTTTATTTTTATAGACTTTCACGTTTATTTGGTAATTTCAGTTTCAATTGCACAATAGCACAATTTTCTATATTTGCGACTATCCTTTTATCATCGGAATCCTCATAAACGGTAAAACATAAAACCTTGTAAACATACTCTTTCAAATTGTGTTGTTAACTTATTAACACCTTATTTTTTCAATTTAATATGTTGTCGTTGATTGTAATTTCATTTGTTATGTTTTTAATGCTAATATTTGAGTTACTTATGGATATCCTTAGCTTTCTAGCTTCCAGCACAATAAGTTTTGTTGTTGTTTACGTATTACATATTTTTGAGAAAATGGCGTTGATCGTGAATAAATTAAATAAATAAATCGTTCAAAACCCTTACATAATTTCTGTAATTTTAATTTTATACTCGTTTGAATATGTAATTTGTATATTCAGTATATTTGGGTTTTTCCACGATAAAACCTTTTACCTTGGTGTGGCTGATTTACCATTTGATTGCAATTATTCCAAAATTATAGTTTTAAATTTAAATTGTGTAATAAAATTAAATAATTTATACACGAAGAAAGATAATTTTGCAAATGCATTTTACACTTTAATAGTCAGTATTAATTTACTGACTAATATTTTATCAAAGAGGTATTTTGAGCAGCTTTAATTACTTTTTATCATTTTATATTTGATAATTATTTATCATCGAACCCTCTTCTTCACATTTATTGTAATGCACTTTTTTACAAAACGAGTGACATTACATACACTTTTAACCATGTAACACAATGTAACCTGAAAATAAATTGGGGAAAAGTAGGTAAGTCTTTTTCCGATAGTGTGTTTGTTCCAATAGTGTGTTTGTTCCAATAGTGTGTTTGTTCCAATAGTGTGTTTGTTCCAATAGTGTGTTTGTTCCAATAGTGTGTTTGTTCCAATAGTGTGTTTATTCCAATAGTGTGTTTGTTCCAATAGTGTGTTTATTCCAATAGTGTGTTTGTTCCAATACAAACTATGGTGTTGACAAGTGTTCTTTGTTTTTTATAAAACATTTGGTTTTCATTTTAAGATTAATGACTAGGGCATTTTAATTAATTCAATTAAAATAAAAAGTTAGATTAACCACGTACTGTTTAATCTAATTTTTGCCATTTATTAAAACCTATTTCCTTCGAGGGTTTCACCTGATTAAATCGATCGAGAAGATACCAGAGCTTGTAAACGACTGACAATAACGCTCCTCCAACCAGCGACTTTTCTTATTGTTATCTGCAAATTTAAACAAAAAAAAAACTTATTTCCATGCCCATTGACACAAAGAGAACGGAAAGATAAAACGAATTTGATCAAAGTAAAATAAAATCAACAATTCCATATTTACTCGGTAAATGCAAACATCGACGAATTCTTTTTGTCTTCTATACTTCTGTGTATACCGAGTTCTGTTAGATTTTTTATTCATTTCAATATGTTAACGTATTATTTTCTTGATCTTATTTTAAAATTAAGTATTACAGTGGCTTAAACACAATTTATGATACAACGATAACTAGCATACATTAAACAAGTATTTTAATATTTGTACAAGTATATCTAGTCTTTATAAATTTCAGTACTATTTGAGAAGATTACAAATATTTATTCTGTAATAAATACTACACTCAAATATGAGTAAAGTTTGCGTGCGTGCTTGCTTGCTTGCTTGCAAATCTGATTTTCTTTAAATGTTGTAAATAACATTTTTGGGCTAAAACTAAGTTCTAGACAGTTCTCGCCTCCAGGAAAAATCATGTTATGTAAAAAAACGAAGACGTAAAGATAACGAAATAACAATGGGCTTATGGAGTTTAAATCAAAACATAATAATTGTAACAGCTGTTCATAATCAACCAGGGAACTGCCAAAGTAATACTCGTGTTATTTATAATTGTTAACATGGGGTTTCCTGTAATCAGTGACTAACACTCTTGAGTGAAGATTGCATATATAGGATAGTCATATCCGAAATAAATAAAAAGGACATTGAGCTACAAATAACAACTGGGGTGACCTTAAAAATGCAGAAAAGAGGCAGATGAGCTATACAAATGTGATCATCAGTTGAGGGAGGTCGTGAAATATTTACTCCAAGTCTTCTAAACAAACTGACCGGCCTTCCCTGAGCAAAGCTTAGCCCCCAGGTACTATAGTCTAATAAATTAATATATTAGGTAATATAATCAATAGCTAAATAAGCTCGAAGAATGTTATGTTAACGTAGAAACTAGACTGCTGTTTTACAAATAACATTACAAAGGTTGTTTATTTGTTCCATATATCATATTACGATATATTTTAGTTTATTTTAGATAATAAAACATGATAATACATTAATACATAAAACATGATTATTTAAGATTTGCACAAAACAGGAATTAGTTTATTTATAATATTTAATTGGTACGTAAACATTGCTTTCACAACAACATGTTTTATATTTTTTATTATAAAATTATATATTGTACTAGTAATTTAAAACGGCATGAACTTTCAGTAACGTGTTTTGAACTCTCAAATTGTGAAGGAATGAGATTGGGAGCTTGTTGTTAAAATATATTTACAATAATCTGCTTTTTACATATTAATTTCTTAAATCCATTTACAAAAATTAAGTTCATAACATACGATGCTACGTGTTTTAATCAAACATATGGGTGACAACGGAATGTTGGTCAATTTAACCCAGTAGTTGTTTATTTGTTTTTTGTCGGGGTTGAGCAACTGCCTAAATAAACAGATTTGATCCCAGCAAAGTCTAAAACGAGTTCGCACGCAGCACGCTGACGTTAGAGAAGTAAATTTCCGCATTAAAACCTTAAGAACAATCTAATAAAGGGTTTAAAACAACACTGGTAACATTTTCTTGAAAAATTATAAAATGTTATTTTTTGGCTGTTCTGATGCTCCTGGTTATATTTAAATTCACTATTACGATGACAATGGTGTACATTATAAGGTTAAGAGGAGGTACAGTCAGGATAACGAGTTGGTATAGGGGAATTAGGGGTGATAAAACTGCATTAAGATATGAAAAACAGCCTTTTCCGGTGTAAAATCCCCATAAGACAACGTACTGTCTTATGACAATTAACATTTTCCTTAATAACTTGGTAAATACTTGTGCTAGAATGATGAGAGACGAATTAAAAGTTTCGCCTCATTAGTCTCCATCTTTTTACATGCGTAGTTTTACATCCAGGGCTTTTCTGACCCTTTTTGGGCCCAAAACTCAAGATTAGAAAACTTAAAATCACCTAAAACGGAGGTTAGAGTTCTCCGGTTGTTTTGCCCAACGAACTTGTCCAACTGATTATAGAAAGGAATGTCCCTACCAGATTTGAAGTAAATCGGACAAAATTTTCGTCCGCTAGAGTGGGAACACACACACACACACACACACACACACACACACACACACACACACACACACACACACACATATATATATATATATATAAATGTATATAAATATTTATAAAAAGTTTTTAGCGACCCCTCAAAACGTGTTCAGGGGGTCACTTTAGGAACTTCTAGGGTGGTCCTGGGCTTAAGTCTCACCGTGCGGGTCATGCTAATAGTTCACTTTTCAAAAGGAAATTCACTAACAAGGTCACAACTTTATTCAATCCTAAACACACTAACTGCTTTACACTAAGATTGTCCTAAAGTTAATATGGTATGTTTAAATTGTTAAATTATAACAGGTATCACATTACACCTATCACTGCCATGTTTGGAAATTATAAAAAAATGCTACTCGGTTTGAAAGAATAGAGTTTCATACAGTAGGACCCCGCTAGTTCGACCTCTGATGGACCCACTCCTCACTTAGACCGACCATATCCTTATCGGCGTTTTGTTTACGTATCCGGTCGTCACTCCGTTTATGTCGACGCTTGGCGATGACTCATCGCTTGCCGTGGACTGTTGATGCAGTATGTTCTCTTATGCAGTAAATAAGAAAATAAACTGTAATTTTAACTAGACTCATTATACTACTGTATTGCAGTTAGACTCGAAATTCAAGGTCAAGGATATAAGATATCCAAACAAATAATATTACAGAATCGTGCTACTCTCACGTTTGTTTCTAATTTTTTTTTGTAATCACGAGGTAAAAAATAACGGAAGTGTGCCAAAGGCCCAACAATAAGCTGTATAATATTTTAACATTTCTTTTGCATTAAATACAACACAAATTGAAAACGATGTATAAGTCAAAGGTAAAAGGTATAAAACACAATACTTAAAACTATATATTAAATCTTTGTTGAAACGCTAAAGGATTCTTTGTAAACTCTTTTTAGGGAACCCGAGTCCAAGATGTCGGCAATTTGGGCTAGCAAGATGAACATTAGATATTTTATACACACGTTTTGACATTTGTAAATACTGACTTATTAAAATACACCCGTAGCAGCAAAAATACGTACTCAGTGGATTTCCAATGCATACATATGTATCTTAATACCACATAAAGCCAAATACCAAGTTTTGTCAATATACATTCAGAAATATACGATTTATGACATTTTAATTATTCTCCATAAGAATAACATGGTGGCTGAGAATGCAGGTTTGCTGAAACAAGAAACAAAACAAATGGGTTTTAATGCAAATATTAATATAACTCAACTAGTTAAAGCCATTTACCAAGTTTTATTAATTTATGCTCATAATTAACTGAGATAATCTTTTACTTATTCTACATAAGAATAGCATGGGGGCTGAGTACGCAGTTTGCTGCTACGGAAACAATCAACAACCAAATAGTTTTTGTGCAAATATCAATAGACCACAACTATATGAAGCAGTATACCAAGTTTTGTCAGGATAAGTTGATAAATAAGCAAGATATTCAAATTTTCTTATTCTCCATAAGAATAACAATGGACAATGTACTGTGTTTAGCACTTTCAATATCTCTATAACAAATTGACGTAGAGCAATGATCAAAACACGAAATTGTTTTTTTAAACCTGAATTCAATGGTGAAAATTAAAATATCATTTACTAAAATGTTATATGTAAAAACGAAAAAAAATCTTTGGGTTAAAAACTTTCCCAAAATACCCCTTGGGATGAAGCGATCTGGCTTTTTTTCTAACTTAAAGTCATAAATGTTGCTTTATATGTGTGTACCAAAGTTCATCAAAAACGGACCATTTTTACGTTAGTTATCGCACCCATGGACACACACAAACACACACACACACACACACACACACACACACACACACACACACACACACACACACACACACACACACACACACACACACACACACACACACACACACACACACACACACACACACACACACACACACACACACACACACACACACATATATATATATATACTTTTTTGAACAATTTATATCGAATTTAGTAAACAAACATTAAACTTAACATGATGGATATTTTTACCAAAAGATTAGTTTCAAAGGATGACACGAGGTGTCACCCGTTTCCTGAACACTTCATTTCCGCCCCTGACAGCATTGTATTGCGCAGACGGGACTGAGGGTGACATCTACTTTAAAATTTGCCACCGTTTAACATATCAATGTAAAGGTTAGGTTATTGTTGTGTTTATAAATACTAACAAATAAAATTTAACACCGTAAATAGGGAGTGGAACAAAACCAATAATAAAAAACCTGTCATAAATTATTTAGGTTTATTTAACTCGAACGTAACAAAAACATAAAACAGTAAAATGTATATGTAATCTATCTTGTATATTTATGTGTAGTAGCTTGAAGATTGGCTAAACTGCGACACTACACTATGAGCATTGCCCTTTTTTTTACTTTTACTTTATCGGCTATTAAAATACCATTTAACTAACAGTATAAATTAATACTGTATACAAATATCTAAACTATTTTTCAGGTACGTGTAGGCAGCAGATAATGTACGAAGGCAAATAATTATGTAACTGAAAATATGTAATCCTAAATTATTTTTTATATATTTTCCGTAATGCATTGTAGTGATGAAACATGTTTTTCTACGATTATTAAAACTCTTGTTGCTGTCATTTTCATATAAAGTTGTCTTTAAGAAGTCTTAAAGTGTACTTTCAGTATCTTTTATAAAATATCAATTGGGAGATTTTGAGTTAAAAATTATATTTTTTCGTATAGTATAATAATAAATACCCCCGTCGCAGCAAGCCTGCGAAGCGAATTTCCAATGCATAATATATGTCTTAATACCACATAAAGCCGCATACAAAGTTTCATTAAAATATATTCACAAATAAGCGATATGTACAATTTTAATTATTCTCCATCAGAATAGCATAGGGGTAGTGCGTAGGTTTGCTGAAACAAGGAACACAGATAATTGGTGTTTACGCAAATATAAATAAAATTAAACTAAGTGAATCCACATACTAAGTTTCATCAATATTCATTCATAAAAATAAGCGATATATAACATTTTGATTATTCTCCATAAAAATAACATGGGGGCTGAGTATGCAGGTATGCTGCAATGTTTTCATGTAAATATCATTATAACTCAACTAGGTGAAGCCACATACCAAGTTTTTTCAGTATAAATTCATAAATAAACGATATATAACATTTTAATTAACCTCCATAAGAATAACATAGAGACCGAGTACCTAGGTTTGCTGCTACGGGAACCATAGGTGAACAATTTTTTTCTTAGGCAAACAACAATAAACCACAACCAGATGAAGCCATATACCAAGTTTCGTCAGTTTATGTTCATAAATAAGCGAGATGTAAAATTTTTCTTTTTCTCCATAAGAGTAACGTTAGACAACGTACTGTGTTTAGCACTTTCAATATCTCACTAACCAATTGACGTAGAGCAATGATTCAAATACCAAATTTTTGTTTTTTTTTATGCCGAACTCAATGGTAAAATTAGATTTAAAAATGTAAATGTGTAGACCCAAAAAAAACATTTTTGGGGTACAAAACCCCCCAAAACCCCCCTTCGGATGGTGCAATTCGTTTGGGTTTCGAAATCGTTCAAATAAATGGTACTTTACACATTTGTGCCAAATTTCATTAAGATCAGACCTTTGTTACGAGAGATATCGTGCTTACGGACACACACACACACACACACACACATATATATAAATAAATAATATATATAAATATATATATATATATAAATTTTATATATATAAATAAATATAAATAAATACATACACAGAACTAACATTTGAACGAATGGTGTTTTTGGCATCTGGGCACCTCAAGATGAAAAGTTATCATGGTCTCGGGCTTAAGTCTTCCCATGAGACATACGGTAATAGCATTGTAATTATAGTCAATGGTAATAGCTTCTACCTATAGGGGAAATTCCCTACAATGTAAGTTTTGTTGTCTAAGTATATTTATTGCAAAGTTCCTTGAAGAGCTAAATGAGCGACTTGTACATCTTTTAGCGAATTTCTCCTATAGGGAAGAAGCTATTACCGTAGTCTGCATGGTAAGACCTAGGCCCGGGATCATGATAAATTTTTGTTTCGTGTCCGTAGGTGCGATAACTGTCTTAAAATGGTCCGATTTTGATGAAATTTGATACAAACATGTAAAGCAACATTTATAACTATAAGTTCGCTTTATCCAAAGGGGTATTTTTTTTGGGGAGGGGTTGTACCCCAAAAATGTGTTTTTTAGTTATTTACATATAATATTTTCGTAAATCCAATTTTTTTTCACCATTAAATTCAGCTAAAAACAAAAAAAATTGTGTTTTTATTATTGCTCTTCGTCAACTGGTTACAGAGATATTGAAAGTGCGAAACACAGTACTTTGTCCAATGTTATCCTTATGGAGAAAAATACAAATTGTATATCTTGCTGATTTATCAACTTATTCTGACGAAACGTGGTATATTGCTTCATCCCGTTGTGGTCTATTGATATTTTCACGAAAAATGATTTTTTTGCTGATAGTTCTCGTAGAAGCAAACAGCAAACCTGCGTACTCAGCCCCCATGTTATTCTTATGGAGAATAAGTGAAATGTTATCTTCCTTAATTATAAACATAAATTAATAAAATTTGGTATGTGGCTTCATCTAGTTTAGTTAAACCAAAATTTTAATAAAAACCCATTTTTTTGTACCTTATTTCAGCAAACCTGAATCCTCAGACGCCATGTTATTCTTATGGAGAATAATAAAAATGTCATAATTTGTTTATAAATGCATATTGATGAAATCTGGTATGTGGCTTTAAGTGGTATTAAGATACATATACAGGGTGGTCTGGACCTAGCGTTAAAAGTTTTTTTTAGGTGATAGAACTACATAAATGTAGCTTAAATATGTGGGGTATATTTAAAAAAATATATACCCCACACATCCACAAACAAAAATTTTGTATTATATTTTTTAACCGTACTTTTACCCAAAAATTAATAATTTCTGGGATATTTGGAAACATTTGTCAAACTGTAATACTACCATCGTATAATAAATTAAATTTCAAGTAAGGACAAATAGGTTTTAATGAGCAAGACACTACATAATCACTTATTGAATTCATTAGAAGTGTAAAGTTATCATTTCATTTAAAAAATTACAAATTAATATTCATGCATAATTCTTTAACAAATTTGCTAGATAGTAGCAAATGCAATAAAAACTGCTTCGAAATGGGGGCTTTCAGAAGATATGATACAACATTTGATTCGCTACCATTTTAGTACAATTATGCGAGTTTGAGTGGTGTAAAACGAGGTTATGCCAAAATTACACTAGTTAAAAGTCTGGATTTTAGATAACTAAAATACCACTAATTTAACTTGCAGCACTATTTTAAATAGCATTATTTAAGGTCAGATAAAAAGGACAATGAAATCCTCATTAAAAAAAATAATAATTTAGGGACAGTGATTGTCATGTACAAATCATTATACAAGGATATCTGAAAGAATTCCAATATCTAATAAATGCCCACCCTATCATGAGATAAGTTATCACGCACAGATACCAATGTTACGTTTTGTTTGGACAAAGTATTTCTAGTAGATTTTGGCCATTTACTCAGTGGCAGTGATGTCAAGATGTCGTTTTCAAATCAAGAATATGCGGAAATGCATTTTTTGTATGGTTACTGTAATGGAAACGCGAGTGAGGCTCAAAGGGAGTACACTGTCCGCTGTCCTGGTCGGCGCGTTCCCAGTACGCAAGTGTTTACGCGGTTGCACAGCGTTTGGTAGAACGTGGTTCTGTGCACAAGGAGCGGAGTGAGGTGGGTGCAGCAGCTTTGGATGTGTCCACTGAAGAGCAAATTCTGGACCGAGTTAGAGAAGACCCGGGGATTAGTAGCAGAAAAGTTGCAGGTGAAACAGGCGTGAGTAAAACTACAGTTTTGACGGTTTTACACAAAAATAAATTTTACCCTTACCATTTCACAAAAGTTCAAGGCCTTGAACGTAATGACTATGCTGCTAGACGAGATTTCTGTCGCTATCTACTAAATTCTGATATTGAACAATACCACTTTTTCAAAAAAATCTTATGGACAGACGAATCTATTTTTACAAGACAAGGTGTATTCAACTGCCACAACATGCACATGTGGGATACTGAAAACCCAAGAGCAGCAAGAGAAATGTCCTTTCAAAGAAGATTTCATATAAACGTTTGGACTGGTGTGGTTGGCAATCGTTTCTTGGGACCTCACATTTTTCAGGGAAGTTCAAATGGAGTTATGTATCTTGACTTTTTGCAACACGATTTGCCTCAAATGTTGGATATGATTGACCCTGCGCATCGTCAACATATTATTTATCAACAAGATGGTGCACCTCTTCACTTTACTACAGACGTCCGAGATTGGCTGAGTGCTAACTACCCAACTTGGATTGGCCGAGGAGGTCCTGTACCCTGGCCTGCAAGATCTCCTGATCTGAATCCCATGGACTTTTTTGTGTGGGGATTTATGAAGTCTGAGGTGTACGCAACTCCTGTAAATAGTGAAGAGGAACTTCTAAACAGGATCCAAGATGTAACACAGAAAGTTAGGGAAAAACTAAGCCATAAAGTGACAGTTGGTGCAATGCGAAAGAGAGCCAGAGCCTGTATAAGAGAGAACGGAGGATATTTCGAAAATAAACTGAAATGAAGCTGTAATCTCATGTGATCCATCTAACATTTACGATTTTATCTTGTACTTTTGCAGGTAAAAAAGGAATTTTAACTTCATGATATAGCTGTAATAATGCAAATTTTCATATGTGTCTTTTTAGTATGAAGAGTTTAATTATTATTTTCCCAAACCACGTGTTACACCATTCAAACGCGCATTACTGTACTAAAATGGTAATGAATCTAGTGTTGTATCATATCTTCTGAAAGCCCACATTTTGAAGCAGTTTTATACCATTTCCTACTCTTTAGCACATTTTTTAAATAATTATTCACGAAATATTCATTTTTAATTTTTTAAGGGAAATGATAACTTTACACTTCTAATGAATTTAATAAGTGATTATGTAGTGTCTTGCTCATTAAAACCTATTTGTCCTTACTTGAAATTTAATTTAGAATACGATGGTAGTATTACAGTTTTACAAATGTTTCGAAATATGCCACAAATTCTAAATTTTTGGGTAAAAGTACGGTTAAAAATATAATACAAAATTATTTTTTCTTTAGTGGATGTGTGGGGTATATTTTTTTAATTGTTTATATGTATTTTAATTGTTTTTTTTAAGTTGCATTTATGTAGTTTTATCACCCAAAATTTTGTAACGCTAGGTCCAGACCACCCTGTATATGCATTGGAAATTCACTGAGTACGCAGGTTTGCTGCTACGGGGGTATTTACTTGATGATGGATTTAGAATGGGTTTTTGAAATGATATTTGCAGAAACAAGTATGTTTACCACGTATTAATTAGTGAATATAGGTATTATGATGGAAATGTTTGAGGCCACAGCGGTATAAATTACATAAACTATGCCACTAATAAATGCCCTACTAAGGTATATTTCAGTAAAAAATTTAATTATGTTTCAAGTTTCTAGCGACAAAATGGAATGTTCATTTTAAAAAAGCATCAGATACGAAGAAACCGGAGAATTGTGCTCAGTTTTGTAGAACTACTTGTGAAATAACTAATAATACAACTCTTATTATAAATAAAAATGAAATAATAGTTTATAATTAATTTAAAATCTAAATGTCCCTTTCTATTATTCAATTTCCCTTCTGTTTTTAAATTGTATTCATATCAATTTATAGGAAAGAAGATCAAATAAAAAAGAATAAACGTTGACATTTCTTAGCCTTAATATTATCAACATTTATTAGGTTGATTACTTAAAATTACTCTACTACGTTTGACCGCATTGTTGTCCGAACAGTATGTTTTGTGTGTTTTAAAACAGATAATACTGATATTTTATGTTTTAACTGTTTATAAATAAACATTTAAAAGAATAGTTTTTCTCGCTTTGTAAATATGGTGCTTTTATTTTGAGTTAAACGTAGTTTTGGTTCTGCAAGTGGACATCCATTATTATATAATAACTAGACCCCAAACCCCAGACCCCAAAAACACCATTCGTTCAAAACTGTGGATATATATATATATATATACATACATATATATATATATGTATATGTGTGTCCGTGAGCACGATAACTCTCGTACAAATTATCCGATTTTGATGAAATTTGGTATAAACGTGTAAAGCAACATTTATAACTTTAAGTTCGAAAACCAGCCAGATCACTCTACCCGAAGGGGTATTTTGGGGGGGTTTTGTACCCCAAAAATGCGTTTTTCGAATTTTTTACATATAATTTTGGAAATAGTCAAGCTTTAGTTTTTCCCATTGAATTCAGCTTAAAGAAACACACAATTTGGTATTTTTATCATTTCTCTACGTCAATTGGTTACCGAGATATTGAAAATGCTAAACACAGTACGTTGTCTAATGTTATTCTTATGGAGGAAAATAAAAATTTTATATCTCGCTTATTTATGAACGTATACTGACGAAACTTGGTATACGGCTTCATCTGGTTGTGGACGTTTGATATTTGCTCAAAAAATAATGTTTTACCAAAGGCTCCCGTAGCAGCAAACCTGCGTACTCAGCCCCATGTTATTGTTATGGAGAATAAGTAACGTGTTATCTGCCTTCATTATGAAAATAAATTAATGAAATTTGGTATGTGGCTTTACCTACATGAGTTATATTGATATTTGAGTGAAACCCCATTTTTTGTGTTCCTTGCTTCAGCAAACCTGCATACTCAGCCACCATGTTATTCTTATGGAGAATAATTAAAATGTCATAAATCGTTTATTTATGAATGTATATTGATGAAACTTGGTATGTGGCTTTATGTAGTATTAAGATACATATATATGCATTGGAAATTCGCTGAGTACGCAGGTTTGCTGCTACGGGGGTATTTTTTTTCTCAACGCCAACGGCATTTTTGTTAATAGAGTGCACAAATGCTTTTTGGGAAATCGGCCTAACCCCTTAAATTTTTGAGGACACCCCGGGATTTGAACCCCTGACCCCTTGAACCGAAGTCCAAGACGCTAACCGTTGGGCTAGCAAGATTTCCAACCACTAAATTATTTAAACCACTTCTTAGTATTTACTAGTAATCCGGAGACCAAACAACTTTTAAAAATAAAACATAAATACGTTAACGAAATAGTTTTATTTTGAACAAAATATCTTGCCTATAAATTATTTAAACAGATTTTGCTATATTAATATTTTACATGCACACAGTGAACCAACGAGAAGGCTTGCTTGGTGCAATAGAAAATCAAAATATATTACGTTATTAATACAAAATAATAAAGCAATAGTTATTATAACATGTTCAGAGTAGAAAGTCGGCGCAGATGCAATTAGAAAACTAAGTTAATGACTTAGAATCTTGCACTTGACGCGTAATAACATACGGCCGGATGGATAAGTTGTTCATATGAAAGCACACTTGTTTTAGATGAATAAAGACAATTATAGGATGAATTTGACTATTAAAACAAGTCTACACATTTAGAATGTTCATAGTATAAGCTTCCATTAACTATTCTATCTTAATAACAATGATCGTAAACACTTTTGTACAAACTCGAAATCTTGAAAAAACAAACACTTTCAAAAATATCATTCATGTTTTTAAAGAATGTTCCCATTTCACCATTCCCTAAATTCCCTAAAAATTCCCATTCTTTCCTAAACTGTTGTTAGGTATTTTTGTTTTGCAACCTGATACTCTCGTATGGTTTCACAGTCTGAAAGTTACCAGTTTATGTCTCAGTTTGGGGCTACTCTGTGTTCCCAGATTTATTACTGGTGTCGACCGTTCGTGTACACCACCCTGTTTTGGCACTCGTTTGACCACTAAATATTTATTTAAACTGATCCAGCCCATTTCGTGTCGTTCCTCTTAACTAGTTAAACCTTTTAGAGACGTAATTATCATTTATTAATTGTTAGTTTTTTAATGCACTTTTATAAATATGTAAGAATAAATTTTATATTACAACAACTTTACCTCTCTCTTAATTATTTTATAAAAAGGTGTTTAAGGACATACATACTTTTCTATTTAGAAAATGCATTTGGATTTTTCTTGTAAACAAATCCTTAAAGAAGGTTTAACAAAATGGAGCAAAATTTTACTTCATCTTTGTAGTTAACCTTGTCTTGAAGAAAATTAATCGCCTTTGAAAATAAAGTTCTTGGAAAAATGTTTGGCCTGGTACATGATAACGGTGAGTTAAGAATTTTACATAATAAAGAAATAATAAATCGCTATAGAGAGTGTGCACACGTAAGAGCTAGGAGGTTACGGTGGGCAGGCTATGTTTTGAGGAGAGAACAGGGTAGGACTAGGGAAACCCGAAGGAAGAAGACCATCAAGAAGTCCTAGGAGAAGATGGTGGGACAATACCAGGGCTGATATGGATCCCCTGGGTGCTACAACCGAGGACGCAGCATATCAAGACAGATAGATGGCAATCGTTGGCAAGGCCCTACTAGATGGCCATGGGAGTAGAGTAATAGTTGTAATTTTAATTAACATTGCATAAATTGTGACTGGCAGCTGATATTAAACTGACAATAGACAAAATGTGTTTGACCTGATTTATTATATCGGGTAAATATACAAATGTTAAACTGTATAAAAGTATGCTAAACATGATCTTAATAAATACCAAGCTATGTAGATTATATTAGGCTTATAGGATATGCACCTACAGATACCTGCGAGTAAAAAATGAAAGCCAGCTTTACCCCTGGAGCAGTGCAGAATACACGAGTGGGTCCCAGACACAAACATGCAAATAATGTCTCCGAAAGGTTAAATAAACATTGTAAAAACGGAACGCCTGTAGTTCTACTGCATATGTTTCAGAATAAAGGTGGATAGAAAATTCTTCGTAATTTGCATTTTTTTTATTAATATTACGCCTCAGATTGATTGATATAATATATATTATGATAAATCTTACCTTAGTAATCTAGTCAGTTCAGATAGTCCTTAAAATCAAGATTTCGGTTCCCGTACGAACATAATCAGTTAGGACTGTATGGGCCAATTAAGCTTAAATATAACTGAATCTTCATCCGAAGGAGTTCGTTGTATCTTTTTAAAACTGCTTTCACATACTTCACAGACACTTGAAGATGTATTCAAAAACTGTCTTCTCAAGCTTTTCATAATTTCTGAAATATTGTTTGAACTTTACCTCAAACGACACATGCATGTATGCACTCCTACTAACTGACAGTAGTGCTTCAGTTAGTACTTCCTATTAGTGCTTCAGTTTTACATACATTTGTACTATATTGTTTTTCTTAGTTTTTATATAATATCTGGGCTAATACTTACGGTTACAAACAAGTTTATAACAAGCGTTAAGTCGAATATAAAATGAGCTAGTAAACACTACTCCATAGCCTTCTACAATCTTTCTCCGATAAAGGTATTTTATATGAATATAATTTATCTTTCTTCAATTTTGGTACCTAAATGTACTCCACACATAACAAGGATCCACATGTTTTATAATTTATAATTTGTTTAAATACCAGTATAACATGAATTTAATATTTCTTAACAGTTATAAATATAAAAAAAATGCTGTAATATTTTGTTATTAATTGTTTATGATGCTATTAAATTGGTATTTGTGAGTTTGGAATTCGTCCTTTACTGTCGGATATGAGCTGATGGTGTATTTTTGCTTTCTAGTTACGGATTTTTGTATTAATTAACATTGTTACCAATATGTTTAATATATAAGAGTATTTGTTCAGCAGAAAATACTTAAGTTAGTTTTTGATAATATTGTTAATTAAATCAATTTAATTTACGTGAAGTTTATTGTAATTCAGGTATTGATATTTTAATTCAGCTGATCAGCACCAATAGCTGGCCGTTTTATTTAAATAATTGATTGATTTTTGTACGGCAATTTTAACTCTCCTATATTATAATGCTATACAGGTACACATATTTTTTTCAAAGTATAGATTTTTTTATAATAATCTATATAATAAGCTAGTTGTCAGGTTTAAAATAATTAATTGTTGTTGTCGGCCTAATAATTGTTGTTTGGTTGTTGGTCGCAATAATTTGTAAATAATCCTTATAATTTTGCTAAGCTGTTTGCCAGATTATTTCTTCACCTTAGTTCTTTACATAGGAAGAAACTTTTTAGTACTATTTAATTTTAAGAATGTCACTTAATCATAAATTTTAACTTTGTTTCCCATTTTGTATTACTAATATATAACTTTTATACAATGGAACGAAAAAGGTTTGCGAAAACTACAGTTTGCTCAAAATTCAGAAGTATATCTTGTTAGTGAATTTCCTTTCGAAAGTGAACTATTAGCATGACCCGCACGGTGAAACTTAAGCCCGGGACCACCATAGAAGTTCCTATCGTGACCCCCTGAACACGTTTTGGGGAGTCGTTCAAAATTGTATATATATATATATATATATATATATATATATGTCTGTGTGTTTGCACTCTAGTGGTCGCATTTTTTGTCCGATTAACTTCAAATTTGGTAGGAACGTTTCTTTCTGTAATCAGTTGGGCAAGTTCGTTGGGAAAAACAATCGGAAAACTCTAAAACCCTTCTTTGGGGATGAATATTTCAAATTTCGAGTTTTTGGGCCCAAAAAGGGTCAGAAAAGCTCCAGATGTAAAATTAATACATTTAAAAAGATGGGAATTAGTGAGGCGAAAGTTTTAAGCCCTCTACCATCATTCTAGCATAAATATTTACCGAGGTATTAAAGAAAACGTGTTTTGACTAAACACAGTGCGTTGTCTTATGGGGGTTTTACACTAGAAAAGCCTGTTATTCCTTTGTTAGAGTACTTTTATCATCCCCAGCAACCTCACGCCCCCTTTCAAGCCTGACTAGACCTTCTCCTAACATTATAATGCGAAAAATTGTATTCCCAGCTTTGCAGGTAAATGAAACCAGGAGCATCAGAACAGCCAAAAAATCAATGATTTCAGATTTCAATAAAAATTAGAATACATGAATATTTTTACACTGATTTTGAGTTTTAAAAGTTTTTATGTGGAAATTCACTTCCCTCACGTCAGCGTGGTAACTCATTTAATTACTGCATGTGGTGCTTTACGAAGCCCTGTGCGACAAAAGCGAATGTAAGTAAGTGAGGGCGACGGTTTTATCAGCAAAGACTGTCAGTTCGAGGCTGACGTGTGTAGATATGATTGTGTCGCCACCATGCTGCCCTGGTGGGAATTGATTTGGTACAGATGTGTCTTCGATATTTCTGAAAGACCATAAATATATCACATCGTTGATTAAGGAATCTTTGCTATTTATATATCATGGTTGTTTTAAAATAATTTCAATATACAAATAAAGAATGAAGATCGTTTTTTCCACAGTATTTTCTATGTTTTATATTATTAGGGAACTAATTTTAAATAATATAGTACTTTTTACTGATTTTATAAGTAGAAACAGAAGAATAATACATGTTATTACTGCTAAAAACTATCTATCTATACAAATATTTATCTAGCCAAAAAAACGAGTTCGCACGCAGCACGCTGACGTGAGGGAAGTGAATTTCCACATAAAAAACTATAAATACTCAAAATCAGTTAAAAACATACATTTATTCCAATTGTTATTCAAATCTGAAAATATAGATTTTTGGCTGTTCTGATGCTCCTGGTTCTCTTTACCTTTAATGCTGGGAATACAATTTTGCGCATTATAAGGTAAGGAGAAGATCCAGTCAGGCTTTAAAGTAGGCGTGAGGTTGTTGGGGATGGTAAAAGTACACCAGCAAATGAATAACAGGCTTTTCTAATGTAAAACTCCCATACTGTGTTTGGTCGATAAACATTTTCTTTTCGATAACTCGGTAATTATGTATGGTAGAATGACGGGAGAGGGCTTAAAAGTTTCGCCACACTAATTCCCAACTTTTGACATGCGTTAATTTCACATTCGGGGCTTTTCTGTCCCTTTTTGGGCCCAAAAACTTGAAATTTGGAAGATTAATCCCCAAAAAAGGGTTTAGTGTTTTCCGATTGTTTTGCACAACGAACTTGTCCAACTGATTATAGAAAGGAACGTCCCTACCAAATTTGAAGTTAATCGGACAAAATGTGACCGCTAGAGTGCATACATAATGTATATATATATAAAATTTTGAACGACCCCCCAAAACGTGTTTATGGGGTCACGTTAGGAACTTCTATTGTGGTCCCGGGCTTAAGTTTCACCGTGCGGGTCATGCTAATAGTTCACTTTCCATAGGAAATTCACTAAAAAAACACTCACCACCGTACCTTTATTTTACCTATCCTTTTAATTAACTTTGACTTTTACCTTCAACTTTAGCGGGTGGGAATTTATATTTTCTTCTAAAGGTATTTCGTTGTCAAAAGTAGATTTTAATGTTGTATACGCCTATCTACTACTTAAATAATTGAGTTCATGCACATACATATCAGTTCAATTATCAATTATCCTAAAGGGAAATTATCAAATACGAAACTATTTATAACAAAGTAAATTTTGGGAAAAACATAAAATATACTAAATGTTGTATTGATTAGTTTTTTTTTTCATCTATCCTATATTACTGTCAATTGTACCTCGCAATAGTGAATTATATTGAAAAAAATATACATATTCATCATCGAACGGGAATTTAGATACAGCATATTACTTGAAGTTTAGCCAACGAAATGTGAGCTACATCGCAGTTTCACTGATATCAGTACGTTATCATTCAGATATAGTTCCAGTTTAGACTGTAGAGCAATTGATATAATACAAAATATTTCCTGTTCGCTAGCAGAACACGTTAAACTAAATAAACGTAGGTGTGATTGTTCTAACAATAGTTCCCTATGGTTTTTAGTTTAAATTCTATCCCTCTAGTGAGCTATGTGTAAAGATTTTGCGGAAATAAATTTTACTAAGACAATAACAAAATAAAAAATAAAAGATATTGACTAGCCTCTACTAGGTAAGCAGATTACGGTTTAAAGTGGAAAATATTTAAGAAAATTAATTATAAGCGGTAGAGTTATAATTTGTTTAAAACTCAATCGGGGTCGGAGGGCTTACCTGAAGAGAGAAGTGCGCTTAAACATGTTGAAGAGAGCCAATATACCTCCACTCCAGTCTCCCTGCAAGCCTGAATAACGTAGTAGCCTGCACGTGATTTATAAATGTGGTATTAGCAATTACCGTACTGGGTGGAAATGACAAACAAGTTGTTTTTATAAAAATTCTATATTTTCGTATTTAATAGAAACGAAGGTACATAAATATTCCTAAAATTTGAGTAAATTCAACTTAAGTAATACCACCTTTTTTAATACTTACAATTGATTAGGCATGACTGTTAACATCTAAAACATCTTGCACATAGTTATCATAAATTAAATTTAAAGGCAAATAATTATTAAAATTAGTTAACTAACGTTACCTAATAGCTTTAAACGAGGTCGATATAGATGAAAAACCAGTACAATAAAGCTCTGGGGAGTATCCGATGCCACTAAGACTTTCAAACTGAGAATTTTGTTTATTATTTGGGGAATTCTAAATTACAAATACCTTGATGACTATATTAGCTTTTTCAATCTACCGTTTTAATTTTCGTAAAAAATTTAGTAAATTTAGAAAACAGACATTAATCAATGAATGATGTTGAGTTAGTTTTATCTGCAAATTCTGTTTAACTGACGTACTGCAACATTACAAAAATATAAATTTTGTGTTTCAGATGACCTTTGTTACTTAAAAAATACGTTTTATGTATATGACAAAATAATAGGGTTATTGCATTTTGTATAGTTTGCATTTAGTTATCAGTGGATAAGTATTTAGATATTTATGGCTAAAGTTAGTCACCTACTGTATTGTTCTGTATTTTGGCCTCTCTTGGCACTCTTTATATTCCCGATATATTTATTGCAACTGAGTCCAGCCCATTTCATGTCGTTTCCTCTGGCCTAAAACAACTTTTGTCTTGTTTATGGTTTCATTTATATTTATTACTCTTATATAATTTACTATACTAATTTAAATTAATAAATTCATAAAACACCGTAGTAAATTAATATTAGTATTACCGGTTTTTTAATATGTGTAAAGTGGATTTATACACAAATAGCAATATTATTGTTTTTAGTTTTTTATAACATTATTTTAAAATAGAGAGCCCGGAGAACAAAAAAAGTAAGCTGATAAATAAACAAAAAAGATAAGTGCTTATAAACTTCAAAACATTGTCTACAATGTTTAAACCAACCAACTAATAGCTGAGTGGGCCTACTATAAAATTGCATTAAAAAAAAACATTAATACTTTGTGCATAATACTTGAACGAGGATACTTTCATAAAAAAAGGAAACAATAACCGCATTGTACATACTAATATCATATTTAAAAAAGGTTTACTAAGTTTTCGCTGTGGTTGGTTGGCTTAATCGATTGATAAGCTACGGGGGCGGGTAAACTACGGAGCCACATAGCTGATAACGTGTTCTCCAATCAGCCGCTTTGTTGGCTCAGCTGATTGAGGCCAGATATTGGGGGGGGGTTACTTAATGTTCGCTCACTTATACAGTAAATGCTTGGTACAATCTGTTATATAGTGGCGGTAAAAGAAGCCGGTATAGATAGACACTTAGTAAGTAATTTAAAAGATTTAAAAACAACGTTTGCAGGAGCTAATGTTTGTTCGAGTACCTAAATAGAGACTACTTGCATTTTATAAGAATACCGACTTAACAACTTATTGCATATATATAATAGTTACTTTGTACAAAAACTAGGTTATACATTTTAAAAACTATGGTAAAAATCAATAAGAAGCTCAGGTCAGTAATCAGATAATACCAATAATATTGTGTTATTAAAGTGTTATATCATTTAGTTTTACTACAGAATATTCGCACACAATCCGTTGTAAAATACTTCTATCGATTCCTTAAAACACGTTTATCTTTTAGTGTGTTATACTGGTGTTAGTTTTATCATATCGTTAAATACAATTTGGTTATGTATTCTATTCTAAGAAACAATAGTTATTTAGATAACAGCTACCTAAAACCACATAGCTATTTAAGACATTAACAAGGTATTTGATCGTCTTGTATATTGAATTAAAATATAATATTCTGTTTTACAGGACCAAGTGGTTATAAAAGGGTTTCCTTTTAAAAGTGATTTATGTAACGTATAAAATGGTATCATGATTTATGTTGTGATTTTAAAATTTAGACTTATTTAAAAAGCCTTTTTTCATACAGTCTACTAAATAAGTACACTTAATTCTTAACATAATATATATTAAAACTAAAATAAATTTTTAAATAATATTTATTTAATTAGGAAATACGAGTTGAATTATATTTTAAAAGAAGATACTACTGACAAATAGTTTATAGAAATTTTTTTGTATTTTACCAGTACGTATTGCAAAATAAAAACACTCGAAAGAATCTGTGCGTATTCAGTGTAAAGGGTTCTGACAGGAACACATTCCATGCAGCAACAAAGATACCGGGTACATAAAAATTGCAGAGAGCGCTGGGACCGAACGGTAGGTTGGAATATAAACTTGGGTTCGACACAAAAACATGCAAATACCCTCACCAACCAGCGGAATAAACATTGTAAAAAGATTGATTCTACTCTTCGCTTAGACTCTCTGAAAACAAATTTATGCTATAGCATGTCAGTTATAAGTTTATACTGCGGGGAACAACCAACTATCTTGACATTATTTCATTACAGTATTTTTGGCTACCTTTAAGGTTACTGTTTAAGTTTTAAAAATTACTTTCCAGCTTATTGTTCTAAAATATTTGAATTACAAGTACTGCTTGAATCGTTCTAGCCTAATAAAAATAATCTGATCATGAACATTAATCTCACTAATTCTCCATATCTATTTTTTAAATATGTTGCTCCAAAAGTATAACTTAACTAGGATGATTTTGAGAATGACTCTTGAACACGTTACAAGTTTTGCATTTTATTTGTATGGAACAATATAATTTAAGTATGCAACAATATATATTTTAAGAAACAAAAGTTTCTTTGCAAGTTTTCTGCTCCCGAAACTTCTTATTTTTCACACCGGAAGTGAGAAGATTGAGATTTGTTATCCTCCGCACCAAATCAATTCCCGCCAGAATCAGCATGGCGGCAGTGACAATCGTATCATTACACGGCAGACAAAGGTGACAGACTCATCGTCACTGGTTACGACGCCATTATCACTTGTCCTTATATTTTTATAAATAATAATTTTAGTTTTAGATGTCTTTCAGAAAATAAGGGCTAATTTAGATTTCAGTCAAAAGATATTGGTCCTTGAGAATAAATCGATGTTATTATTAAAAAAACTTTAATTGCCTTGTATTATTATTTAGGCTTTCTATTTTCCTTTTCACTTGCTTTTTGCACATTCACATATCTTTAAACGAACTTTTCTGAGTACGTTTAAACTAAAGTTAAAATATAACCTATATTTAGTAGGCTACATAATACATTCATTAATAATATACTTTTTATTATTGTTAGTACTTAAGTGCAAACATTTAATTACAGTTCACATTAAAAACTAAAATTTTTTATACACTTTACTGGAAGGTCAAATCCAAACATACTTTCTTGACTGACTGTCTCATAAATTTCATAAAAAAAGGAATTAGTGAACTATGCTCAGGCTATAATCTGAACTAGGTTCAGTGTCATAAAGGAAGTACTAGCAAAGCGAACCATATAATTTAACAGCAAAAACCAAAAATGCAATGTGAATTGACTCACAATAAAACAAATGGAAAGAATCAAAGTAAAATCCTTCACATTGAATGAAAGCCGTTGTGGTAGCACAACAAGCACTGACGAACGGAAATACATATTTTTATTTAAAATTCCTATTTTTATAACAGGAAATCATGTTTCAAACGTTACTTTTCACATCAACTAGGTCATTGAGTTTTATTAAGTGTTTTCACAAATAATTTGAGGTGAATAAGTCTTTAACATGTACGTTCTTCCAGTCACTTAGACCTTGATCAAAATTCCTTATAGCCTATTATTTGATTTACAAATCTATATAATAACTTATGAAGGTTTTCTCTTAACGCTATAGGAATATTTTACCAAACGTATTTTAGTCAGTTAATAAATGTTGATAAGACCTAATACTATGAAACAAAACATGATACGGGACATAAAATGTAGAAGAAAATGTCACGTCTACCGGAATTTGGAACTGGTGTTTGTTTAAAACTCTCGACCCAGGGAAACCAAGTGGATGGTGAATCAAGTGTAAGGAAGCCAATAGACCGACACTACTCTTCATTCCACCCTTTTCAACCACGTTTCTCTTTGCATTGTCCATGCTAGTTTTACTTAAAGTTATAAATCATCTTACCATATTTTAGTTATGTATTATTTTATTGTTTCTGTACATTTTAATAAATATATTTTTACTAAGAAAAAATCTACATATTTAATAATTTTGGCTCACAAATATCTACATTTTTATAAGGTGCTACATTATGTTCGTGATACATCAGTCGAGTGATCACTTATATGAGAGTTCTGTTTAAGTGTGAACGCGTGTTTTATAATATATTCATGTTTTAAGATGTCTTTATTTACATTCCATAGTTATATCTCCTCGTTTAATATTCATCAACAAGTTATTTATCATATCAATAGACAGTAATTTATTTTAATTGTTATTACTGATGTATGATAACATTATATAGTCAAAATGTAAATATATGTATTATAAAAAAACGCATAACTATAATAAATAGTATGTATAACACGTATATGATGTTTACGTGCATTTCTATGAATATATTATAATACGTAATTTGAAAAATATAAGATTTACATAAAGTAGTATTAGCATTTATACTAACATTTTAGTAATGATTTCTACACAGAGATCTCAAAAATAAACATTTGGTTAAGAATAATTTAGAAATACGAGGTATCAAATATCTAGACTTACTAAAAGCTCGCAGCTATTGTTCCTGATATTATTTCAAAACACTTAAATAATTTATAATTAGGCCTATGTATTTTATCCACGTTCTTCAATTTATTTATACGAAATACTCTGTCAATTACTATAACACTGATAATAATTTAAAATCGCCGTTTATTTTTTATTTAACAATTTCATATATTTCTCTGATTTTTCTGTGATTTTTAAAAAGAATACTATTACTATTAAAATTAAATTTGTTTGTACACTATGATCATGACAAAGATGTATAAATTATATGTACAACTATACGATGTTATTATAGGCTATAACATTGGGATCAGAACTTTATTACGACCTGATTCTGGCGGAAAGTAATGGCATTATTGGCTGTTGGCTGGTGGATTTGGCAGCCAGTCTTGAATTTCCATATCAATAAAACACGCAGCAGGCATTATCATAATGTCACAATGCCTTGGCTTTGCTTTATAAACATGTATATTAAGTGTCCCTATTCGACAAAAATGTGGGAAAGATATGTAAAACAGATTTTAGTTTATTTGGTCCTAGCCATAGGCGTTATTTTTGAAAAGTTTGTGGATGCAAAAAGCTGAACAGATTCAACAGTAAATATGAATGATATGCCAAAATAATATATTTATAAATTGTAACTGGAACCAAACAACATACATGTATTATGAATAAAATTACTTTAGATAAGTTTAATTTGTATTTAAATTTAGTATATCGTGTATTAAAGTTAACACTAGAAGCGACGTTGTTTTATAATTATAATAATTAAGTGAGCCACGATCATGAACAAAATACGTAATTTACAAAATTTTTATACTTTTTACCAAAAAGCGTATGCCAGTTTATTAATGAACCACAAACAAGTCAACTTAAATAAGAATCAATAAATGAAGCTGTTGTCAACAATGCCGCCAACCAGCTGATAACGCATCTTCCAATCAGCTGCTTGTTTGATCAGCTGATTGAGCCCGGATCCTATAGAAATCACCTGTTTTACCTTTCGTGCCTAATTATAAAGAAATAAACAGTTCTAGACTTTATGTGAAACAAATAATTAATTTCCTGATACAAGGGTAGAACGTGTTAAAAATACCCAATACTACGCCGATCCATGCTGTTAGCCGCGAAAGAAATTGCTTATTAACAAAATAAAAGAACACATATTGATAGTTATAATGTTTTTCTTTGAACTTAACCTTTTACTCGAATTTCCTACGCTTCAGCTTGAGCATCCCGTTTTAAGATGGGAGAATAGTAAATAGTTAAATAGTAAACAAATTAACAAAATTCTGTAGTTAGATATAATCCTTACAGCAGCTGTTTATTTAATTGAATTGAATTAGGAAAGAACCTATGTGACATAAACCAAATAAAACTCTCATCCATATGAATAACATAGGAACTTGGAAGTCCCGTAAGGCTAATTGAAAAGCCAGTTTGCGCATCTGCACACCTAGAAGCGCGTTTTAATGTATAATTTGTGAAGGTAAATCTTAAAACAGAAAAATCCTTATGGCTTACAAAGTTTGCATGTAGTGTGTTATTAGTATAGAAGATAATAGATTGGTTAAAAATATCATACTTCTAGAAAATGTTAAAAGTTAGTTTTTTAAGAAAAGATAGTACATCCACGAATCCATAATTAACAATTAATTGTCTACATAATAGTATGAATTAAATACCCCCCTCGCAGCAAACCTGTGTACTCAGCGAATTTCCAATGCATATATATATGTCTCACTACTACATAGAGCTACTTACCAAGTTTCACAAAAATCCATTCATAAATAAGTGATATATAGCATTTGATATATTCTCGATAAGAATAACATTAGGGCTGAGTACGCTGGTTTGCTGCAACGAGGAAGATAAAAAATGTGTATTTTTGCAATTATCAATATAACTCTACCAGTTAAAGCTACATACCAAGTTTTATTAATTTAGGTTCATAACTAAGGGAGATATAAAACTTTACTTATTATCCATATGAATAATATGGGGGCCGAGTATGCAGGTTTGCTGCTACGGGGATAATCAACAAAATGTCCATTTAGTGTGCAAATATCAATATACCAGTACTACGTAAAGCCACATACCAAGTTTCATCAATATCCATTCATAAATAATCGAGATATAAAATTGTATTTGATCTCTATGAGAATAACATTGGACAACGTACTGTGTTTAGCACATTGAATAACTATGCAACGGTTGGACGTAGATTAATACTTAAAAGACCAAAATGATTGTTTTCTAGAGCTAAACTGATTGGTTAAAAGAAATGTGAAGTTTTCAGTAAAATTATCTGAGGAAAATCCAAAAACCTTTTTCCCATAAGATTCACATGGAAAGTTTTATGGACCCATTTTTGGACTTTTCTCTACAACCACTTAACCTAGGTTAAAGATTCAAAATATTAAATTATTTATTATTTTAAGCTCAATACAATGGCTATAAACAAAATTGAGTGTTTTTTTTATTTTAGGGGAAAAGATTTTAAAAACAAATTTTTGGACTATTTAAAACCCCCATAAAACCCCCTGCCCATAGTCCGATTGGTGTGGTTTTCGAACTTAAAGTCATAAATGTTACTCTACACATTCGTGCAAAATTTCATCAAAATTGGGCGTTTCCAAATTTATCGTGGTAACGGACACACACACACACACACACACACACACACACACACACACACACACACACACACACACATAAATTTGACGAATAGTGTTTTTGGCATCTGGGGACCTCAAAACAAAAAGTTATCATGGTCTCGGACTTAGGTCTTATCATGCCACCTACGGTAATAGCTTCTTCTCTATATGGGAAATTCGCTAAAAAGCAAACATTACCTTTCAGAATTTCACTTAAATAATGTTATGTTTTATTTAAGTTTAAACTAACACACACTATTTCATTTGATTTTTTGCTAGTGGTAGTTTTTACAAGTTTGGTTTTTCGTTAAATAAGACGTGTAAGCTTTACTTATACCTAGGTTAATCTTGGCACAGTGGTGTAGTAAATTCTCTGAAATAACAAAACAAAGTAGGTATTCATCAGAAAATGTATCACTAACAAAGGATTCACCATTATTATTAGAATTTAAGATTATACAAAATAGACAAAAGGGGATAGGAAAATAACCATTTAAAACAAGTAAATGACATACCCACAAAAAGGTAAGGAACCACCAATCGTATCACGTATGATTCTTACAATTGTTGGGAATACTTTATGTATGTAGTCACAGCAATCTACATTGATGATTTTCTTGCCACAAATTCTATTTCTGATTTTATGCTTAATATCAAATATTTTTAATTTAAAAAATCCCTGGATCAATAATATTTCTTGAAAATATAATATAATTTATTTAATTTATAGATAAAATAATATATGTACATTTATAATAATAGTATACCTTATTGATACAAAACATCGTAATATTTTGTCCATGTACTTTAGAACAGATACGTCAGATATCCAATATAAACGATATTTTAAACTTATTTTTTCTGGTAATATTCTTGTTTCGGTTCCACGTTAGAGTAATGTAAAATTTTATTCAATGGTATTTTAACCAATAATGTGTAAAAAAATGGGAATAACATTTGTATTCCAAGTATAACACATTTAAGTAAAATAGGAAAGCCGAGAGACCGTCATATTCATCAAGCTCTCTATTTTATGAAGAATAACAGAAATTAAAATACCTTCCTGATAAGTCGTCTTCCCGAATATTATTCCTGGGCTCACGTACACTTTAATAATCTTTTTAATCAATCACTTATATATGACATTCAATACACAGAAAATACAACTTGGAGATGAATTACTATGCTATTCTCGCCACAAAACACAGCAAATGCAGCATGCCAATGCGTTAAATAAAAACTGAAGCGTTATATATTTAAAAATGTATGGTAATTTAAAACAATCTTATAGCTCTAGCAAATTTCTAATAACATTTTAAAATGACGCACATTTTTGTAGTATTTAAAATGACGCACTAAATAAAATTAAATAATTAATATAGTATTTATGTTTAACTAGGTTCATGTTTTAGAGTCAAATAATTTAATATTAAAAATAAATACCAATAGTAAATCAAATTATACAAAGAAAAACCTGTTTTGGATTTGTTTTATTATTACATTTATTGCATACAAATGTAAAATACCGTTATACCCCTAACCACATTTGCAGGGCTATAAAAGTCAACCAGTAGCTGTCATTTTGATGTCCGTCACAGCTAGTCTGCTTCGGACGGGGAGAAAATAGGATTTATCCTTAAATTGTGCCAAGTTCACTATAGTAGATGGTGTAATAAAATGTTTGTTTAAACAACAGTTTTAACTAGAATTTGTTTCCTTGATTGGGCCAAAATAGTTGTTTTATATTAAGTAAAATTTCACCCGGCATAGATTATGCATATGGTAAATATGTTTTAGTCCAAAGAGCGTAATCTATTTTGATACTTTATCACCAAATTAATAATTGTTTAATAAATTCTTATCAACTGGGTATTAAATTGAATAGCATAAGATGATGATACAAAACATAAATAATATAGTTTGTATTAATTCAAAATATAATATTTAGTTCTAGTTCGTCCTCCTTGCATACTAATGGCACTACGTTTTTATATATCGACAACTGGGTATGAATAATTTATTGAGTAGCATAATACGTGTTGCTAAAATTACTAAACATGATAAAATTAAATACGTCTCACAACACTACACAATATATTTAAACGTCTTAAATGAAACTACAGTATAAGTGTAAATAATTGTTATAGTGTTGTAAGATGTAGTTTTTATTGCCCTGCCTTGGTGTAGGTAAACATAGTCACCTCAAATTAGTATCAATCCTATACTCTAACATAAGCCTGATTTGATTTGTTGATTGCTTAGCTGCACAACCATTTCTAAAACGGGTCTAACAATTTCTATCTTTCGTTAGAACTAACTAGTAGTTTCTGGGAAAATTAATTATTTTATTTAAAATTATTTTGAAATTATTATATTTTTATCAGACCTATGGAGTTGAAAATCAAACGAAATAGTCATAAGAACTTTTCATATGCAACTATTAAACTGCCAAGTGTCAATCCTCACTAGATAAATTATGCACATTTGGTTTCCTGAGAAAATTGACTAAAACTGGTTAGTAAATATAGCTTATATTTGACTTGTCCAAAAGTAAATCAAACGTGTATGTAACTAATATAATGAAGTTAATCACAGAACTGGATGTTTTGCGTTAATAACTTTATTAAATACGGGTTTAACGTACATTTTTAACCCATTTTAAAAGGTTGTGATTTTAGGACCTCTGGTCAGTAATTAAGAAAATGAAAACAGGTTTGTCACTTGTTTTACGGGTAAGGTAACAAAGAATGGTGCATACATCCATCAAGTTTTTGAGTGTGGAGTAAATATTTCCTAGGTGTTGGTTCGTTCGAACCCCGTGTGCCTTATTAAATGGGAAGGTTAACGTCCATTATGAAAACTAAAATGTTTAAAGTGCAAAACGAGCAAGTTCTAGCCTATCATTTAGCACCCCGAACTTCGGTTCAAGAGGTCATGGATTTCAATCCCGGGGTCCTTTGAAAGCTTTCCTTTGAAAGCGTTAAAATAAAAATAAAATATCCATTAGCATAAAATAATATATGATGGTTGAGTAGAAATCATGGTCATATATCTCTAAAATTAGTATTATCATTGTAAACAGATAAATAACTAGGTGTACGCTTATTCTTCCCGTATAAGTATAATCAAAACATATGAACAATAATTTTTAATTATGCCTCAAACAAATTAATGTTCTGATTTTAATCATCTTATCAGAATTAATTTGTCCCTATGTTTAACTCAAGGGCCGCTAGAACGCGCTGATTAGTCTTTCATTGCTTCATTGCTTTCAGTAGCGACTTTTCTGCCGAAAATTTATGACGTATTAGTTCAGTTGGAAGCGTACTAGTTTCACGACTCACATATCGCAGGATCGATCCGCAGTTGCGACATGATATTTTTGTTATAGGGAAACATAATTGATTTTGTTTTTGCCATTATTTTGGCTCTAACCAAATAAAATACTATCGTAATTTATATTTGAATTTATTTTAAAAACAATTTACAGGCAGGGTTGAAAGGATGCTTAATGCGATAGGTAGGCTAAAATACAAATTACACTTGGCAAACTAGACGTCAAAATATTGATCCATGGACCTATACATGATATTAAATGCAAGGAATATGTCGTAGTATACGATTGTACATGACACAGTATATTTTAATTGACAAGAAGGCTATAGGCCTAAGTTACATAATGAAAATGGTTTCCTGTAGGCCAATTCTAGGCTATGATAAAATCATCTTGGATAACCTGCAAAAAGTCTTAGAATAGTTTAAAGGTATTGTTGTGGTTGGATACACAATTTATTGTAACGTATTTTAAGTTTTACAGAATAAACAATATTATGTATTTGTTAAAAATTTAAAAAGTTTATCTGGAAGATTAAAAATTATCCAAAATTAAGTTAGTGATAACTAAACGTCTCATTTGGTTACATACTTAGAGTTTTATTACGTTGGTCGTAATTGTTTGGAAAAATTAAGTACTCAAGGTGTCTTACTCTTTTCACATGGCAATCATAATATTACCAATTATCGATAAGACAATGTAATAAAACAAACTATTTTATAGTTTGTTATTATTCATATTCGTATCTTAGTCGTCGCATCGTCGTCTGTACACTGGTTTGCTTATTCGCGTCCACGAAGTGGGCTTGCACACAGTAAGCCTAAAAAGGGAATAAAGTACTATACAGATTTATGTATTTTTTTGATAATGCATCTTTATAGTATTATTATAAAAAATAAATACGCTTGATTATAAAATACACTACAATTTACTTTTTAATTTGTGTGTATTTTGGTCGAAGAAATCTCTTTTTATCCAGTATAAAAATGTATACTCAAGTAAAGGCATCCATGTTACTCTATTGGTGAAGCATAGATGATGATTAAATTTCAACGACTCAAGCACCACTAAAATGGCTTCTAATGTTATTCTCTTGGGAGGAAAAAGTAAAATTTTTTAAGATAATTTTGTTAATACTGAAGAGAATCATTTCAATAACGAACTCAACCGAGATTCGGTACTGAATAACTTATCTGTGAAATTTAATGTAGATCTATGGAGACGTTTTTGAGTTATTGTGCGCAAAGATGCTCCAGTTTAAATCACTTTCGTTAGCAGTACAAGCATTGAAGTTGGGTATGAGGATACTCTCCACTTCGTTTCGATTATCCATTAAAGGCATTAATTTTATTTGAATATATTATAATAAAACACTGGGAAATTCACCTTGATTGCTGTTTTATAATGTATTGTTCGTATCAAATTATTACTATCACGATATATAGTAAAACCAACAGTATGGTCAAAATATATATGGCTATATACATGATATATCATGTAAGGGAACCAATGCATACAACTCATAATTGGATACACAGGTTTTCAGTTAGTTGTTGAATTAATTAGGCTACTATAAGGCTATTTTTCATAACGAATAAGTTACGTAAATATTTCATTTTATTATTTAACTATCCGTATATTTCTTTGTAGCTTACAAATACACCCACAGTTGCATTATAAAAGGATAAAATTCTATGAACTAATACAAGACAACTTCACTGAGAGAGATATAGAGCTGTAGAGATCATGGATCGGTGTTAGCGTTAATCACATTTTAAACTTCATTATCAAACTTTGATCTCTGTTGATGTTCTGAGTTTCAGAAAGTATTATCTACTAAATATTTTCAAATTCTAAAATAAAATTGATCCTTAATTATTTATTTTCACAATATTGTGGCAGTAATATCAAAACAATTCAGGTACAAATAATATCTCATAAATTAAACAGGAGTACAAATTATTATTAAAAATGAGATTGTATCACCTCATTAGACGTCTAATTAAATAATCACCACTAATTTAAAAACAGCTTAGCGAATATTAACAATAAGATAAATTAAGATCCTTCTTCGTCAGAACAAATACTGTGTTATATTTTATTTGTAATATAGAACTACAAACACACTCCGATATAGTTTTACATATTTCCCTTTAAAAAAACATATTTAAACTTTGAGTTATATATATAGTTAATGAAATTTCGATTTATTTTACGTATAGTACTTTACAGCAATAAAATATTGCTAATGATTGCTTTTAAAGGTTTGCCTATAAACAAGGATTTCAAAAATAAGTTCAACCTTAAAGTAAGTGAAAGGATATTAAACTACTAATAATGCTTAATTTGTCTAATCAATTTTGTTTGTGGTGGTCAGAGATATTTTGTGCACTGAAAGTAAGATATATAATAATATCATTACAAGTTGAATTGGTATTGAGTCAGGCTGATTATACGACGTGACTAAACACTTACTGGAATTCAAAGTTATATAGTTTAAACCATATTCTATGTATGTAATAACTAGTTAAATCTATTATTTGGTCAACAGAAACCTTTATAAAATTGAAGATTTTTTCACATGTTTTACCAATTTGAATTTGAATTACTTAATATATCCAAATTTATAGTTAAAATTGAATAACTTTAAATTATATTACTGTTTGTAGGAATAAACTTGTATTTCAAGGGAGGTCTAACATGCAGTACAATGCGTTGGCCTGCAATAATAAATCACCACATATTGGGTGGTTGTGGAACTAGGCCAAAATACAATTCTAGATGGAGACGGATACCACGATTTCCGGTCAACAGTTTTCATTATAAATTTTATTTTATTTTTCCAAACCATCAGTTGAATTATAACCTGTTAATAGATTTTCTGAAGTACACTGCTGTAGGTATTCGTATTTTAACGCAGTTGCTTTTATTGTTAAGCTTAATTCCAAGTATATATGGCTTGACTTAACAATTTTCTGAAAAATTACTGTATTTTACGTTTGCTAGGGTCTGAGGTGCAATCTTTACCTATATTATATTACAACTAAATTATGGTAGTAAAATCGCCTTCATTAAATTAAATCCTTTTTTGTTTATATAGGGTGAGTCAGACCACCCGTCCAGCTTGTATAACTTGAGAACGGTTTGGTCTAAAGTCATCAAACAAAATTAATCCCCACTAAAACGCATATGGGCAATCTATTAAAAATATTTTAATCAAAATCTACGTACAGAATGTTCCAAAACTGAAGGTCGCAGGTTCGAGTGACCTGCGTTTTTCCGAGTAAAATTTCTTACTCGTGATAAACTCAACTTTACTTTGGTATGATACATGACAAACTTTTTTGAGAAAATCAAAATTTCAATAAAATATTTATTTTAAAAATTCCTATATGCCCAAAATTCAAAAAAGTTAAATAGTAGCATATGTTAAAAAGCATATGTCATTGAAAAGGTATTGTAAATCCTAGAAACTTTCACATCAACCTTGTATCTCTTTTAGTTTTTCTGCCATCTGCATAAAACATAATTTTCCCATATTAAATGCATGTTAATTCGGATAGCACTTGCATGTATTCTGTGGCCATTCCTTTCATGTGTTACGAGTAACATACATTTCATGTGGGAAAATAATGCTTTTTGCTGATTGCACAAAAGCGAAAAGAGATACAAGGTTGGTTTAAATTAGAAAGTTGCTAGGATTTACAAGACCATTTCAATGGTATGCTTTTTAACATATGCTACCATTTAAATATTTAGAAATTTGGGCATATAGGGCATTTTCAAAATCAATATTTTTTTAAATATAGATTTTCTCAAAAAAGCCTATCATATAACATCCCAGAGTAAAGCTGAGTTTATCACGGATAAGAAATTAAAGTCAGAAAAAATATACGAGTAATGTTTTATAAATTTCTGGGTATTCCGTAAATGTCAATATTTTACACAAAATTGGCCACCATAAAGATAAGTGAATTATGTGTAGGCCGAAGTTTTTATTTTAACGAGACCTTTAAAATTATATATAATATTACCTATGTTTACATAAGAAACGTTTGAGATTCGAACCGTGATCTTCAGTTTTGGAACATCCTGTTTCTTAGATTTTGATGAAAATATTGTTAATAGATAGCCCATATGCGTTTTAGGGGGCAAGAATTTTATTTGATGACTTTAGACCAAACCGTTCTCCCGTTATACATGCTGGACGAGTGGTCTGACTCACCCTGTATAGTTCAAGGTGATTAATTTAACGTAATTACGTTATGGTTAACGAAAGGGTTATGCTCGAGAACGCCGTTTGTAAGTGTGTATTAGTATGTGTTGTAAGATTTATAGGATTTGCAAGGACTATATATTAATATTTAAAAATATAAAAATAATTAATAAACTTGTAAGTTGTGCCATATATTCACTTTAATTCCCTATATTAATTATGAATAAATACTACGGCCAGATATGACTTTCGATGAGAAATTTAATTAACCTAAGATGAAAATTATTCGAATAGATTATATTTCTAATGTTTCCAAAAAGTAATTAACTAATATAGATTGTGTTTATATAGTTTGAAATCCAAAATATATCACTGAGCATTTACGACCTTCGGTATAAAAGCTCACAGTGGCTGTCATTTTTATATCAATCTCAAGAGAACCTGCCCTTGACGGCGAGAAAATTGGATTTATCCTTGATTTGTGCTACGCTCACTCAATGGTCCCGTTGAAACATTTATTTGCACCATGGTCAACCCTAGCCAGACTTATTTCACTTTTTTGTTTACTCCTCATCGGTCTAGGCAGCTCTAACATTTAACATAGGTTTCCCTATTTTAACCTAAATCAATCTTAATGATCACAAATATTACTTTCTAAAAGTGATATATTTAATTTAGTCTCTATTAAACTGGACAGAAAATTTTTCAATTTATATTTTAGGCGAGATTGATACAATTATTAAATTAAATCTAATAAAACGTTTACAATCACGATTTTAACTGAACATATCAATGAATTTTCAATACCTCTACAAGCCAATGTTTTTACATACAAGTTTAGTAATATAATAACAATAATAATAATGCTTTATTTTTTTCAACAATAGACATACAGTACAAAATTTAACGTAATTATTGATCAGAGTTTATGTACAAACTAAACAATAATATACTTGGCTTCCAAGCTGATCAAAGTTCACGCATAATATTTAATAAATCATCAAAATAAATATACCCAACAGTATGAAGAAACAAATAAAGTTGTCCTCCCAGACATAGCCTCATTCGAGATTACAAACAAATAACAAACAAAAGCAGACAAGGAAACATAAACAAACAGATAAATCTTATACTTTCCCCCTATCTAAATAAACTAGTATTCAAGTAGTAACTCTAATTCTATTATTGCTAATTTAAACAATGTGTACATATTTACACATTGTTTTTTGCTTCCTTCAACAAAAACCTTATAGTAAAAACTAACAATTATATAATCAAACAAAATATTAACCATTAACATTGTCTCGATAATAGTTCATAAGCAACAGCAATAGTTTTCCCCATAAAGGTAATTTGGTTAAGCTTCCATCCAAATATTTTTCGAATAGATTTTAATAAATTATTTTCTAACTTTCCAATAAGTTTTTCCTAACCTAACGTAATGAAGTGGAAATAAACAATATATTTAATGTCCAAAAACAACGTGGATGCCAGACGCTGAACAGTATCTGGCAAACCCTATCTGGCAGGATGTAAAGGCATTATTGGCGCGCGGGTTTGGCAGCTTGTCTTGCATTTCCATGTCAATAAAACTCGTAGGCAGCATTATCATAATGTTTCAGCGCCTCGCTCGAGGCTTATACCATGAGGTTGTGAAAATAATGTACAGTATAAGCCATGTTTCTATCTTTTCTTACTAAAAACTGCTAGTTTATTGCTATTTATAATAGTGTGCTTATTATAAATAGCCTTTGTAAATACGGTATTGTTAAGAATCATAATAATAAGTGATATTTTATGACGATTATTTGAGGTGGACCTACCTTATTTGAAAACTTCTCCCGTTGCAGCAAACCTGCATACTCAGGGAATTTAAAATGGCCCTCACTATGACATGAAGCGTCTTACCAACTTTCATCAAAGAATATTCATAAATAAGCGAGATATAACATTTGATTTATTCTCCACAAGAAAAACATTAGGAATGAAGATACAGGTTTGCTGCTTCAAGGACCACACAAATCTGGTTTTTAAGCAAATACCAATGGCTTACCACTAGATGAAGCAACATACCAAGTTTTACCAATTTATTTTCATAAACAAGCAAGATATCACATGTTTCTTATTCTCCATAAGAATAACATTATAGCTACTGAGTACGCAGGTTTGCTGCCATAGGGACCACAAAAAATAGGTTTGTATGCAAATATCAGTAAACCCCGACCATATGAAGCCACACACCAAGTTTGATTAATATATGTTCATTATTAAACGAGATAAACAAATTTTCTTATTCTCCATAAGATTAATACATTGGACAACGTACTGTGCTTAGCACTTTCAATATCTCGGTAACCAATTAACGCGTAGAGTGATGATACAAATGCTAAACTGTTTGTTTTTAAAGCTGAATTTAATGATGTAAACCAAAATTTTGTTTAAAAAATTACATGTAAAAATTTCAAAAACCCAATTTTTGGATACAAACCCCCCTCCCCAAACCACCCTTAAAATGGTCTGATCTGTCTGGTTCTCGATCTCATAAAAATAGATGCTGCCTTACACGTTTATACAATATTTCATCAAGATCGAACCATTTTTACGAAAGTTATCGTGCCTACGGACATACACACGCACAAACACAAACACACACACACACACACACACACACACACACACACACACACACACACACACACACACACACACACACACACACACACACACACACACACACACACACACACACACACACACACACACACACACACATATACATATATATGTCTGTGTGTCCGTATATATATATATATGTATATGAATTTGAACGAATGTTGTTTTTGGCATCTGGGGGCCTCAAAACTAAAAGTGTCATGGTCCCGGGCCGAGGTCTTACCATGCCACCACCTACGGTAATAGCTTCTTCTCTACTGGGGGTATTCGCTAAAATACTAGTTAAATCCTACACACCTTAGGATACACTTTATGGTGAATCATAGAAGTATTGAAATCTAATTTATAACCGGTAATTTATTTGTATCCAATATGTTCTATATTTATTATATATTTTTTGCATCAGTAATCATAATCCTGATTAAGTTAAACTAATTGTTTGCCAACTGATGTTGATTACCAGAAGCAAAATGTAGAACAAAACAAACTAAATGTCAATTAATTGCACCGGTTGTGTGATGATGTAAATGTGCTACTATCGTAAAATGTATTTATAAATATATATACATAAAAATAAGTTGAAATGTTACTACTTATTTATATTCACTCTTTTTATTATTTTTATTTTTATGTTGTTGATGATCTAATTTTTGTTCTATAAAATAGTGTCACTTCTAATTGAAACATTTATCAGTAAGGTAAGGTTGTTGTATTATCATGAATAATGTTTATTGAATGAGCTTATAAACTTGGAATCTGTACTTCCACAATGACATGTTTAATTAAGATGGCACTTTGCTTTCTGTATGTCACAAAGTATACAATTTTGTCCCATTTTTATAACTGGCTTATTTAAATTAGGTTATAATTCCTGTAATAAATCATGTAAATTAAATAAATCTAAACTATTGTAACACAGACATTTACCGGTTCATAAACAATATAGTTTTAAAATATCTCATTGCCTCATACGGGATTGTATGCCATTTGTTTCACAGCTAGAAGATTATTTTGTTTACAGTTAGGTAATTAAAAAGGTATACACAACGTTTCAAGTATTTATTTAATTAATTTATTGAGAACAAAAATTAACAAAGTAATTAAACCTAATGTAAATAAATCAGATACACACGTGGCTTAGTATCATTCAATTTTACACCAATATTTGTTTTCAAAATAATGTTCTAATAATTTTCTTTAATTGTTATTTATTCTACGAATTTTGTTGGTAATATTTCTTCATAACAAGTTCAATGCTTTATAAATATCCAACCCGTAGAATAAAAAAACACAAGGCTGTCTGACAAAAAGTATTTATTATTTAATTAAACGAAACGCAAATTATATTTTATAGATTGTTATATCGCTCGCTATTACTGTCAAGTTAGTCATTTAAGGCCAGTCATTGGTTTGAATGACAGAGCCGAGTAGAGACAAGTGGTTGATTGAACGAGTGTAAAGGAGCTAATAGACCGACACTCCACACCCTCAGCACTCATCCCCCCTCTCTCTTCAATAACTAACTACGTAGGCCAATCGCTTTGTATTCCAAGACCTTACGATGTTCATCTCAATTGATTTGATATGTTACATATCTATATTGTAAGCTGCTAAAATAAAATTGTTCAAAACTAACGTAACGTTTTCATAACAGTTGGCATATGCTGTTGAATTTAAATATAATTACAGTTCATACCTTAATAATTGTATTTAATTTGTATTTAACCACTTTTAAATCCCTTAGAGCTAGATTATAATATAAATTAAATACAGTCATATCGTTAAATTAATAGGTAAGCACATCAACAATAATTGTCATGCACTTTTCTCAGCGTATGTGTCGTATGAGAAACTCACGCTACAGTTAGAAATATCTATCGTGTAGATTTTCAGAAATACATTATATCTTACATCGGTCCTCAGAGCTACACCCCATGGGCTTTCTAAGGTTTAATGTAAATCTTATGAAAGGAGAGTAATCAATTAAATTTGGAAACAAATTTAAAGAACAGATGTTTCAGGAATAACGCAAATAAAAATAAGACTGTCTATTGGAATAGCAGTGTTCTTCTGTTATTCGCTTTAACTACACTTACAAAGAAACTGAACCATGAGGATTTACTGGGTTTCATTTTATAATGGAACAACAATTTTCATTGTAACCAGCAGTAAAGGGTTAATAGTAAATATATATATATATATTTATATATATATATATATCATAATTAGATTTATTTAAAATAATATGCATGTTTCATATAACTATGTTAGCCTATGAGAAAGAGCATTTGATTATCAACGCTGAATATTTGCCGCTAATTTGTTCTTTTTCTATAATCTTACAATGGGTATGTACCGGAATATTATCTAAAGTCTCAGGGGAAAAATTAATATTTATGATGATATTATAATACGATACTTTTATATTTCAGAGTAGATAGAGAAAGAGAGGAAGGGAGAGAGAGAGTGAAGGGGGAGAGAGAGAGACTGAGGGGGAGAGGAGAGATAGAGAGAAAGAAAGAGGGGTCAGAGACAGAGCAACAGTATCCAATACATGACAAACTAAAAGATTTAGTTACTCGTGGAGTTCAGCATAATGGCACTGGTTCAAATGTATTTTTTAACTGCTAGTGCAGTATATGTCAAAACATTCACGCAACCATTGCTGTAATGTATATGATAATATATGTACCACTTAGGTACACGTAGAATTATTGTTGGTCCAATTTCAACCTCTGGGAAATTGCTAGTGAAGGAGGTATACATACTTCGGCTACCTAAATAGTTGTAACATATATCTTTACGAATCATAAAAAATCAGTATTTGTATACATATGCACCAACTTTAACGAATATTTACTGTCATGTATGCAATTGCAGTATAAGTGTATATATATTTTTTTTGGTAGTGTTTTAGGGGTAGTTTATTTTGTCCTGTGTAACTACACGTATCACGCTACTCAAGATAATATTAATTTTTGCAAACTAAATTTGTATTTATTCTTAAAAGATTTAAATGTTTGTTTTGCAACTTGCAACTAAAATGTTGTTTGCAATACCCAATTGATTAAAGTGTAGTGAATTCATCTACTCGATATATATTTGGAATACAGTTTAATATTTTTAAAACTGTAGTAATGGTTGGATATAATACCAAATATAACTGTGGATATATATGGGACAACACTTTCATGACTTGTAATTATTTTCATTTCCTTTATTTGTTATCCTAAAATCAAAAAGGTTTAACTTTCCCATATCCATAAAACACACGAATGTTATACAATTATATATTTTATACAATTAATTTTGGCCTGACATCCAACTAAATTGATCCATTTGAAAGCCAATCAAACCTCATACACATAATAATACTGTTGTATAAACATTAAAATAAGTTGATACGTTAACGAGATTTACTTTAAATGACATTTGATTTAAAGAACCACCTCGTTTGTATGGATATTTTGACTGTTTATTTTAACATAATATAAAAAACTTCAACAGAAAACATAAAATATACAAGCGCGTGGCTTTCAACTGAACTGGGTTTGACCCAACAAACCTTTGTCAACGTTACTGATATTCAGTGACTGTATATGCCCACTAATTGTACATTTCATTAGTTTTTGTTATTTTTTAAGTGCAGGAGTATAGTTACATTATTATTAGTTCAATGTTGTTAACTATTAAACAGAATAAAGTAACCTATGATTTGCGCCAACATTTACCTGATATTTGTAAAATCAACTAATTTAACAGTATATAAACACTCATTGTGTCCTAAATAAATAAAGCAAGTTAAAAATAAAACAAATAACTTATTTATGTGTTTTGTAATTTAATAGTGAGTGTCGTTTGCATGAATGGGATCTTAGTTTTAATCCATCCACTTTTACTACCAACAGAGTTTAAATGCAACAGGCCGAACAGGTTTTTTCGTATTGTACACATAGGGCCGAAATCTAATTCATATCTTTAATGTTAACGCAGCTTGATTGATAAATTATTCATTTATTAATATTTTATTTCAAGTACAAGTCAAAGCTGTTTATTGTATAGTCTTAGATAAATATAATTGTTTTGGTGTAGAATAATCCAACGTATATTCAATGATAAAAATACTGAACCACTTAATTAGTATTTATTTATGTATATTATATTTGGTTTAGAACCATGCTAGAGTTTTGAAACATATTTAATCAAAATGTCCTTCCTCTAACTTGTTTTTGTTAAATCTTATTTCTTCCTGATATTTTGAACTCTGTAGAACTGGTTTACACCATTATCAGACATTTATCTATTTCGCTGAATATTTTTTAGTTCATCTATTTAATTATTAAAGCGACAAATTAATAAACAAATATTTGTTATTTCTTATTTATTTATAAATACTTTACTGTCACACAAAATAATATATATATATATATATATATATATAAAACTACAATCTCGATATTAACAGACATTTATATTATATTATCAGACATTTATCTATTTCACTGAATATTTTTTAGTTCATCTATTTAATTATTAAAGTGACAAATTAATAAACAAATATTTGTTATTTCGTTTCTTATTTATTTATAAATACTTTACTGGCACACAAAATAATATATATATATATATATATATATATATATAAACTACAATCTCGATACTAACATTCATTTTATAACATGTGTTTTAACAAAATCCTACATTTTCTTTTCATGAATTTATGTAAGTTAAACTTCAATTTTGAATTAGGTGGTTTTAGAAGATTATTCCTTAAAATAAATTGTGGTAATAAATAAACACTCCGTTACGTGTGTGTAGCCCTTGGACAGCGGAACCATGCGTCCCCTCCAAGGCGTGGCGTGTACCCGTGCATTGTGGACCCTTCTGCTGCACTATCATTGCTGCCGGAAGTCATAGTAATGCTTCACACGGTCATTGTACGGAGTAGATGGCTCTTTTATTGAACAAGTAAACATATAAATGTAGGGAGGGAGTGTTTAACTGTACATATAGAGCACGTATGAATGTGTTAGAAGCTACAACATCAAGAAATATACATACAACTCAGCGTTATAACTGTGGAATTATACATGTTGATTTAGCACTTAAAGAGGATAAAGTATCGTCAAACCTAGAATAGGATAATACGTAATTACTTATAAGTGCATTTTATTTTTCGCAGGTATGTATAAATAAGTCAAGTTTGTGTAAATACGTCTAAGTACCTTGTTATTACTTTTTTAATTCGTGTGGTCCAGTGATCACCCTAAGATGTGTAAACTTGTAAGTAATTTGTATATATTCTTCAGCGTTAAATTACCTTAAGCCCACAAAGTATTGCAACACGCAACACTTAAATGTATGACCAACTATTTAACTTATTAGTTCGTGCTATAAACATTCATTACAAACCAACTTGTAAGTGTACGCATGGAAAATAAATACTTGTAAAAGAAATACTAAAAACCTAAACACTTCTGTCTTCTAATAAAACTATTAAGAAAATAGGGAAAATTACATTTGTTTTTAATTATTTGTTATGTTAAAAATATAATTTATCTTACTTTTATTTTAAATACCATTTAGTAAACCCAAAATTTTAACCCAAATTACAAGACTTGGGATGTACAATTGACATTATGAAATATTGTATTTGAACGGCTTATCCAGCCAAATCAGTTTATTCATGGTATTGAACGTGATCCAGCCGTGTTCCTCGTTGCATATTTAATCTACTGGTTTAGTAGATTGATTTTTCTACCCTCGTTCAATATTTGCACTCTTGATTTAACTATCTTGGATACACATATATGGAACGCTCATATTATCCACCTAAAATATATAAACGATCACTGGTAAATGTTATCAGCTAGCAGTTAACTTTATACAACAGAATGTAGTCAACATGCTTCAGTAAACATACATTTGTAAACTTGAATGGCTATATTTCAACCTGTTACTGGTTCTGTTTATATTTAACATTAATAATTTTGGATGATAAGTTTTATCTGGTTTGGTTGCACATGAGTTCAGTTCAGTCGGACATTCTGTTTATATGGTATATGAGAGTACCAATCTTATTTCTTTACTTTAAACTATTTTTACAGAAAATGTAAAACACATTATTTACACATTAATGTCTTCGCTACTTACAGACGTGCCTGCTATTTGTATATGACAAAACTCCAATCCTAATCTTAAATGTTACTGTACAACAGAAAACTAAATATTATGAGATATTTTTCTTTCACAAGAAATAAATAAATAAAACACGATTAAAGAAGATATTTCAGATCTCATTATTAGATTAGAAAGATTAACGACTAATTTAACTTTATTGACCTTTGAGAGTCACGCTTACTAGCGTCTTAGACTTCAGTGCAAGAGGTCACGGGTTCGATTCCTGGGACGCCAAACCTGGAGAGGTTTAGACCGTTGTTGTCTGACACGCTAAAGACAAATTGCTACTGGCATAAATAAGCAAAAGAGGTAAATCGCAATAAAACGTGATCTAAGTTAAGCAGTGACAATCTTAGACCAAATGCATAGTACTGTTAGCTGGACTAAAATACTAAATCATAATACAATAAGGGTTTAGAGGAACTAGCCCAATTTTATAAAGTCAAATGAGTGAAAATATTCATGCATTAAAATCTTTTCCTAAGTAAGAAAAACCTAGAATCTGTATGTGGTACAGATATCACTATTAATATACACATTTTTACTACAGATACAATTAATTTTATAGCTAAATTTGTGTTTAGTGTTTTAACATAGTACAAATTTGAATAAATGTTTAAATATTATACTCTATACCAGATAATCTATCGATTAGTTCATTTGTTAGGTCACTGTATGATAAATGTACGGGGAGTAAGTCCCACAGTGACTGCAGACCACAAGTGAAACTGGTTTGGTGGTGAGGAACGTTGCATAATTAGACCTAATGAATTAGACATGAAATTATACCCTCCCTCATGGATACACTCCTTTAAATTTGAACTAGGGCCAGCTTATACCGATGCAATTTGTATGTAATGACGACATACTAATGTATAGCCCCAGTTATAATTGCATTAATATAAACTTATAAGTAAATAAAGAGTACTATATGCATACAAATTTCATACGTTAAATGAATATTAAATTTTGCAAATGTCAAAAATGTATATCAGTGGGTTTTTGAGTAAGTTGTTATTTTACGCTATACACTCTGGACACTTTCAGTTGTTTTAGAGAAAGTTTGTCGTTGTTATTGCGTTTGCAACTACTTATCTACGATATCTATTGACTATGGTTTATAACACAATTGTATATTGCCTTGAGATATTTTTAAACCTATAAATGTTTACAAACTAAACATCGAAAGTTTTAAATGGAGAAACACAAATTTGAACATTTAAAAAGTTAGTGAAAAAGATTAGTTTTGAACAAATATAGTTTTTGATACTGCCAATTTTCAAATATACGTAAAATATGAAACTCTTACTCTTTAAACGTAACCTAACCTATACAATGATACCCATTACATCAATTGAAATACAGTGTTACAGCGCATCAAATATTAATTACAAAGGTTTTAGGAGACGGAATAATCTCATATTCAAATGCGGAAATGAGACCGTCAAGCGACAAGTGTCAAGTTGCATCCGGTTAGAGCCCTGTATACGAAATCTACGTTTTAGGTTGGAGGAATTACGTTCCGAAGGGAATTGTGCTTGGGTGAGACGACCGATCAGATTCATTATCAATGTCAATTAAATCTACTTACATAAATAACGTAATTCTAGAATGCCGTTAACAAATAATTACTTTTGACTGTTACAACAATTTCCAGACTATAACTTATATGGTTATGATTGAATGATTTCTGTTTGACATATTCCAGAAACAACAAATCATAACCGAGAAGGTGATCTTTAACCAACGTATTTGAAAACTTTGGAGAGTATTGTGTTATATTTCGTCCATAACATGTTTAACCTTTCGTCCGACATTTTCTTTTGAATGTACATGTAAACCTACTCTATCTTAGATCTGATGAAACCTTAACACAGATTTGCAACTAAACTTCAGCTTTGCAAAAAACTAGTTTTTTTTATTTTTTAACATAATCTAATGTATGACCAACTTACATACTCGATAAAGAGAATGTAACAATTACTTGTAAATAATATCGTGGTCTTTCCCGCGCTGTTACCGATATTTGTAATTGATTAGATATAATTGTGAGATTTACTTTTCAATCATCAAACCAGTTTCACTCGTAAACAGAAGCATAGAAAAATAATGAATTTTTCTATGCTCGAAGAGATTGCGGTGACTGACCACTGATTGATTTCAGATACTCTTACCTGACCAACAGAATACTTGTAAATGCCTTTGGTATATTTTCCACTAAGGTAAATTAAATGCATTTTTATAAATATCTTGATATTTACATAAAAGATAAACCGATTAGAACAAAACCTTTCTTTAACCATCAATTTTAATCACTACAGAGTTTTATTTGTATTGGGAAATATTCAAAGTATTCCATACGTCATTCACATGAACCTTATACAATTTGTTTATATAGGAAAACAAAGAACACGTTTATGTTTTAGTACTTATTTTGTTGTATAAACCTCTACAAGAGTATTAGCAGAAACTAGGGAGATTATTACTACGTTAAAATCCTTGGGGTTAATTTATATGGGTTAAATGAAAATATGTTGTTTATTGATTTTTTTTACTCTGAATGTCAATTCATTAAGTGTGTGTTTTTTACGTTTAATTTTTAAAAATATGTTTATAATCTTTTATTCTTTTATTTATTTGGACTTTACCTATCGCTTCTAGTGTTTAAAACTAAACTACGTTTCGGGAGGTAAGGAAACTCCTCCCGTTATCTAGTGAAATCTACTTACATCTATATATCAAGTTATTACACCTAATCTAATTATTTTTGGATTTTCTAAATCTTGTTCTTTTACATTTTAATCTACACTAACACAAAGATAACAAATACATATACAAAAAATCAAATACAATACACTAACAAAACATTTATATACACGAACAAACGGAAACCTGACAATACATTACCTGTTCTGCATCGTTGCCTCCAAGCTGACAGCAAAAACGGAGTACTTCACTCTCACGTCACCTCACTACCAGACCACGCACTCGACTAGTGGCTAATGGTAGTGAAGGGAGGAGAGAAATTACCCCACCTACCGCCAGGGGCACGTGCCGACATAGCTAAGGCTACCCACTCGTCTGTGTCGACGAGAACATGACACGGAAACCAAAAACTGCACGATTCCTCCTAGAATGTGGATGAACGGGTTGGTAGCCACAGCTGTGTCGTCACGTGCCCCCGGTGGTAGGTGGGGGTAACGGCTCTCCACCCTCCACTACCGCCAGCCACAAGTCGAGTGCGCGGTCTGGTAGTGAGGTGACGTGAGAGTAATGTATCCCGTTTTTGCCGTCAGCTTGGAGGCATCGATGCAGAACAGGTATTGTATTGTCAGTTTTCCATTTGTTCGTGTATATAAATGTTGTGTTAGTGTATTGTATTTGATTTTTTGTATATGTATTTGTTATCTTTGTGTTAGTGTAGATTAAAATTTAAAAGAAAAAGATAGAGAAATAAAAAATGTAGGTTAGTTAGGTGTAAGGACTTGATATTTAGAAGTAAGTAGGGTTCACTTGATAACGGGAGGAGTTTCCTTACCTCCCGAAACGTAGTGTAGTTTTAAACACAAGAAGCGATAGGTAAAGTCCAAATAAATCAAAAAATAAATTCAAATACATCTCTATTATGAGTTTATAACCCTTTTGGTAATGTGTTATAAATTAACTTTGAAGGGAGATTTATATATACTATCTTATAAGAATTTCGTAATTTTTTTACTGCAAATATATGCTTGGTATGCAAATTAAACTTCTCAATAATGCATTTTATACTTAAATGACCAATAATTTGATTTAGAAATATTAATATTGTTAATTAATCTGCCAGTCAACTCAAAGTTAGTTGCTCTGGTTTCAACAGTTCCAAACTAAGTAAAACAGGATTACTGTTACCTGCTATTCACAGATACTATTTAGTCCTCCATCAAAAACTCAAATACATGGTGAACACAATTAAAATTCGATACGTTCTATTGTCTCTGCGTCGACAGTCAAACAGCGTTTACGGAATAGGCTCTGGGGTGCATTGAATCTAAATGAACCACATCGAAATATGGGGTCTTTACTAACACACTCAAAATATGTAGGGTCTTTATTAAAACATATAAGTGCGATATGTTTATATTCATGTTTTATTAAATTATCGTCCTTAAATGAATATTTATAACTATAATTGCGACTAAAATATTTTAACCCTCTAGGTTCACACATTCACACATACAAGTATTATTATTTAATTAATGCGTTACGCGAGATTATATTTAAACATTTGTTATGAGATATGTTAAAGTTATTTTACTGAGATTGCATTTCTAAATATCACTTGAAATAAAATCAAGAATAAAAAATGCTTAGACTATATCTGGGAACTTCGTACGTTTGGAATCTGTTAAACACTCCTACTTGTTTTAGACATTAATAAACAAAATATTTGATTGAATAAATGGTTAATAATTGAAAATTCTTTTTACAAAACATCGAAATTCATTTGGTGGCATTTTAAAAATAGCTTTACCGTGTCATATTTTGGCTTCAAAGTCGTAAAGAGCACACTTGCGTGTTTTCATTCCATTCTTGTCTAACAATAGATGAATAATTTAGAATATTTGTTGATGCTGTATTGATCAGTTACCTCTTTGTTCATTCTGATAATTAATGAAACGGTATCAATTCATTTTTCAGGAAAAAATTTGAAATTCTGAAATATCTTTTATAATGGGTCATTTATAAAAGAAATTAAAACGCTTAAGAGAGTATGTCAATTTTAAAGATTTTTATTAATTCAAATCTGTTAAATGATTTTACTGGTCTTTTACTTTACAATATCTAAGTCATCGCAATACATTGTTTGACATATCTATACAACAAGGCTTGGTTGCAGAAAGAGCAGGAACGTTTCAGAAAATATATATATGGTCCATTTTATCTGATTTCTGTCACCAATGAGTATGTACTTTGCTGGTTGTTTCTACCTAAAAATGTAACTTATATAAATGAATATGTTCACTTTAAGATTATTAAGATTTTCAATTAATGATAAACATGATGTTTAATCAAAATAAACTTATCTTTGAGTAGTAAGTAAGTTTAATACATTATCTGATAATACTGTAAATACAACCACCTTAGACACAATTAAGGAATTAAAAACTTTTGCAATGGATATGTTTTTACTCCGCCTATAATTAAAAAGGTTTTTATTTCTTAATTATTATTAAGTTTTCAGGGGAGAATTTAGAGAGGGTGGAAATCATTTGAGAACGTATTGTATCCTAACAATATATTAGGCTTTGGACGGACAGTTTGCCTGACAGAAAACAACAAAAGTCATAGAGATAAATTCGGCTGTTGTTTTTTGTATTACAATAGTAATACAAAAACGGTTAAAATGATTTATTAAAAAGAACAATGTTATTGTTAACAATATTTATTGTTAATGTTAGTGGTCAAAATGTAAAATACTTACTACAGCTCCTAAACACACTAACGTTAATTTTATGATGTATTGCGAGTAAAATTATATTAAATAAAAACGTTATAGTGTATGTTTTTATAAATAAATTTAACCATTCTAGAACATGTATATTGATCAACGTTTCTATGTATAACAATACAAAGTCATTACCACCGAGGGGAATGAAGCTTCCAAGGACAAAGGATTGAGAACACGCGTTATCTTGGCACCTACTTCGATCATGGAAACCTATTAACATTTATCTTTATTTTCATTCAAATTGCAAGCAAAGTTAGTATGGACTTATGTTTTGCATGATATTAACGTGATATTTTGTGATTAAGTTACTTTGATTATTGCATATGCATTATAGCTGCTGAACTGAATTTAGTAAAATATTCCTGAGACAGTTATACCTTGAACATTAAACAGTTTTTTTACTTAACTAATGAATTATATTATTACGATCATCATTATTACAACCAAACTTGTATTGCTACATTTTTTATACAAATAAACACAGTTTTTAATATAATTAAAAGTAAAAAAAAAAAACTAGATATTATGTTTTTACACATATTTGTTAAAGTATGTGTACTATTCAAGAATGCGTTGGAAAAAGAAGATTTTTTAATTTCTCAAAACTATTCAGGTTAAACCTGCACATTAATTTATTGTGTAACCGGTTTTGCTATGAATGTTTATGAGTAAAGCCTTCCTTACAAAACTAGTAAGATATTAAGTTATACATGTAAGGGTTGCTTTAAAAAAGTTAACCAACCTGAGTTATTACTGAAACTGAGTTATTATTAAAACTGAGTTTTTCACCTGAGAAGTATTATTGACGTGTAGAAATTAGCTGTTTATATTGTGTTAATTTCATACACCTTAAATACTACGTCGGCGTCGCATGAATAAGTTAAAGTATTAGACAGTATATTTTCTTTTTCTGCCAGATAGACCATTTCTTTGAAATGCTTTTCTATTGATTATCTATCCACAATAAAAACGCCCCAAAAAGCAATAAATCATTTTCAGAATATTTACTTTAACTGAAAATTTACGATTCCACATAGCATAGTTAAGCCGCTATGAGTAAATTTACAATCCAGTAAATATGGTATGAAGTGAATTTAAAGTAGCAAACAGGTTATGGTCCAGGTGACCTGGTTCTGAATGGGCTCGCCAGAGACCTACCTGATCATAATTCTTGTATATATATATATATATATATATATATATATATATATATAATTATCGTTTATTAAATCTACCGATTATTAAAAAATATCTACTTATGTAATGTCTTTGAGTTTTCCCTGTACAAATCCACATTGAATATTTTTATTACTATCTTACGTTGAATTACGTTGAATTTAGGCTTCCTCTTCAAAAAAATATTAATCGTATAATTGTTTCATTATTTAATGTAAACATAAATTATTCTATAATTAATATTGTATTTTAAACAAACATGAATGAAATATCATTTCATGTAGTATATTACTATAATGACAGATTTTAGATTATATACATAAATCAATGTTAAAATGCTTATTGAATAGTCTATGGAATTGGTAAAACTTCAATATAAATTTGAAAATTCCTTTTCAGCTTATTACAAATGTCTGACCAGAAAGTAAACTTAATGATTTTTACTTGAAGTCCAGAGGATTAGGCTATTTATAAATATGGTTTATTATTATATATATTTAGTTCAAATATATTTATGTATATTTAGTTCAACTATATTTATAGTTAGTTAAGTTACTACTACTCTGCATAATATAAAATTTAAATAATTTTAACTACTATTTGACTTGTTTTGATTATTATCCTTTAAAAAAAAAGAGATTTACTCGTTTCATTATAACGCCCAAGAAATACAATGCATTTTAATACAGTTTTTAACAACATTTATATTGCATTTGCTATTATTTCCCTTTATTTAGGGATTTAGGAGGACGCAGGCCAGACTCCTGAGTTATTACAGTTGATCCTGACAAACTCATTTTCGTTATGTTTGCAAATGCTTGATGTTGCACTGAAACACAACATTACCAGAACTATTTTCAGAAAATAAACTCTTATAAATCCCTTTGAACGGCCAGGATAAAAAGTAAAGTACACAACAAGGTATAGTAATTCATGATTGAATATATTAAATACATATATGATTACAATGGTAACGAGTGAACTAAAGAATATGAGACTTCGTAAAGCTTTACTAACAAGGACAAGAAGGAATACTTTTTACATATACAGGGTGCAGCAAAAGTCAGTTAAACACTGCAGAGCAGGTGAGCGACATTGTTTACCACTTGCTGATGTTTTCTGGTACTGCGCGTAAGATTAATCTATTTTCGAGTTGGCGAGTATTGTGTGCATTGTGTATTGAGTGGCTTGCTAGGCAATAAAGACTAAAAGATAACGTGTTGTCTGTGAAACCTCGATGTTTGCATCTTTTCAGAGAACTAAGAGCGGACGATTTCAATCATTTATTTACATCAAAGTTGTATAACAAAATATGAAAACCAGTTATAAAAATGCACTATAAGTTTATGCAAGTGTATGAAAACGAAGGTGGCAACTTAGACTAGTTTCTTTAACAGTTAAATTACAAATAAACTGTTATAATGTAGGAAAAAACATGTTAAATCTAAATAGCATTTTCGATTATTTGACCTTTGTAAATAAGAAAGAACTAAATATTTGTTTGGTATATAGTTTTCCAACCCTAAAATAACTATAGAAACCCGTATAGTGGGACATATTTTTTGCAGTTGTGCTTACAATTAGTTATGCATATAAATTTTGGTTAAACAAATACGGAAACAATAGAACAACCAGATGAGTAACATACAAGTTTATAAATTAAATTTAACAACCTGTCTGCTGGGATATAAACTGCACATATATTCCAGAACTGTTTTACCAAAATTCTACGATTCAATAGATCATCAGAGTGTATCAAATACCCAGCTTTTCATTCAAAAGTAGGGCAGGGATGTACTTGTTATCATACTTGTTGGTCTGTAAATCCTTTTTAGTCCAATTAAAAACTAAAGTTGATATTTTCAACTTGATCTCTATTTTATAGGACTTTTAGTATATACCGTGTATTATATTCGTATTTAAAATTTCTGAACATAATCGGTAAGGGTTAATATTTAATATAAACCAGTGGTTTTAAAACATATATGAGTAAATAAAAACGAAAAAATATTCATCATTTGTCGGAGGATTGCTTAGAACGATTTGAAGCAAGAGTTAACAAAAATTTTGGGTACAGTTAAAGTATTACCAAGTATAGAAGCTGAGTGATGATGCTTGCACTTTTTATTCAGGACGGGTTCAAGTCCCGGCCTAGGTATTAATTTCAATTTAATTTAGCCCGGTTTCAAAAAATAACAAAATAAAACGAAAATAAACGTCCTTGCAAATTTACATTTACAATATAGTATTCTAGCATGATGACAACCTAGAAAACCTAATTCGGTAACAAATTTATCCTGAAAAAGCGAGAAAAGGTTTCTTATAAACTGCTTGTAAAAGTAATTATAAAATAAAAATATGTCATGACTCTTTTCAACACATATAGTTTTATATAAATATGTTTGAAAGAGTTTTTATTTTGTCATACATTTAAAATATACTTAATTTTTTTATACATTTAAAATATACTTACTTTAAGGACATTTTACGAGCGTCATAACCTTTAAATTACGTTTTTCAATGTTATCCTTTAATCATATATTTGATATATTTCCGAGAATAATATGTCAGAACAGAAAACGAATGTAAGTTAAAATAACAGAAAACAGCGCAGTTACAGAAACTGCTTGCTTTGCGTCCTTAACGGTCCATTTCACCTGTTTGCTGACTTGGCTGGATTCATTACTCAGAGGATATAAAGATATCTACGGAGTTTTCATATTAACTATTTTTGTTTGTTATAGAACTAAATTATTGTAACTGTATATTGTGCAACTGTGTGTTTAAAGTGTATAGCAATAAGCATTAAACTAGTTGTAAATTGTGTTATTCTAGATAACCTCACAATGGCGTAAAAAGTAAAATTGATTACAAAATATGTAACTGTTATTTTTAAGTTATGGTTTAAGGTATTTCTCGATTTGATGTGGAATATTATGAATTATACACTTTTATATAAAAAGCAGAAATGATGCTCCAATCTTATTTAATACAAAACCAAGTAATATATATATATTACTTGGTTTTGTATTAATTAAGATGGATATATGGATATATATATATATATATATATATATATATACTTCCAAACTACTATTTAAAAAAATACTGAACAGCCTATAGAACTCTATTGTTAAATAATAATTATTTTGACTATTACAGTAAAAGTAGCAAGTATTTCCTATATTATTATTAGCAACGAAGACATTTTTAACTAAAAATCTGAAGTAATCATAACTGAAAATAAACGTATTTAGGTTTTTTATTATATACTTGGTAATTTTACGTTTCACGCACATAAACATATTTGTTAAGTATTATATTTATAAAGACTGATGACTGTCATTATTATTTCATTGAAAATCTATTTAGCAATAAGTTTGTATTCCTTATCTTTTTGTAATCCATTAGCTTAAACATTATTCGAATAATACAATTTTAATTATAACAATCACCTCTTGTAATTAAGAAGTATGTTTTCGTTATAGTGTCAGCATGTGATTGTTAGTATATATGACGACAATCCAATAGATGAATGAATATGTATTGTACTGGAAATATAGGTAATACATACCTCATTTTTAACATTTATAGAGTTTTGGATTGTAAGGTAAACTATTTTAGGGTTTCATGAAATATCCTCCATTTTATATCTTATTATATTAATTGTTCATCCTTCGATCTCAAATGCACCCCAGATAACCACCTTACTGGTTGTAACTGATAAGTAACATTAATATTTCGTAATGGTTATCATACTGTAGCGGGATTTTCTCGTTACATATACAACTAAAATAACTGTCCAAGGTAAATACAATTTATTATTTATTACGAGTAGTGATAACTTTGTTATCATATTTTCTGTATATTAAAATGCACATATCAAACAATACCCTAGAATTTGTATTAACTACACGTGTGGATTACTTCGTTACAATACAAAATAAGGTATACACCTATATGCTATGATGCTCTTATCGTTGTTTTACGTATGTGGATATACATCCGAGAGGTTTTTGGTACCGTATGGTACGAGTGGGGAACTCCTCAAAAAAAATACTGGTTAGGAATGCATTTTCTTATGACGAACATATTGGTAATAGATTCCTATATTACGCCTCAGCAGAACCACCGGTTACGTATTTAAATACAGGAATTTTGTATGGGCTGCAGTAGTGAAACGAACATGAGGAGAGAAGAAGGAAGGGCGTGACCCAGTTCAACCCTTTAGAGGGTGCCTTCCTTTACCATTGTTTAGGCAGCTAAATCAAGATACTAACCCGATCTTATATTTGGCCCCTCGTTCTTATGGTACGAATGTCCAATCCTACTTAAGTCTACAAGCACACACAGATGGCAAATCAGGGTGGAACGTATTTTGAATAATCATTAATAAACAACCTGTAATGTGCTGTACCAAAAAGGGTTAGCCAGCAGACCGGGGAGCATAGTAGTCCTAGATGACCGTTTGATTTAATTTTCATTCAGTTTAACTTATTAGTTATAATTACTTGATATAATAATATACAATTTGTATTTTTTGAAAAACATGTGAAAAACAATAATACTTATTTTGGAAAACAGCCGAAACAGCATTACTACCTGTTCATATAACTGCGGAAGGCAATCTTCTCCTGTTTGACATGTGTGTCCCATTGAAATAAAATGTCTTGTACCAAATATTATACGTATTTACCAATGACACACTCATAAGCTATAACATAACCAAACTACAACACAAAACTAATTTGTACGTATTTAATAAATATTAGTAAGTACGGTATAAGTGTAAACAAATAAATTAAGTATCGGAAGGCATACTTTATAACAGCCTCTGGTTTAAAAAAATAAAAAGGTACTTCTTTAATAGCTTGAGACCAGTTGTTTAGGGAAGGAAAAATTAACCAAAATTATGAAAGATTGAGATTTTCTTAAGTTTATATAATTAATTATATTAAAAATATGAATAAGTTAATGAGCAGGGCAATTATAAAACATTTACTGCGAAACGAGAACAAAGAGCAAAAGTTCATTTATTTATAAACAACAACGGCGGACATGTGTTTTCCCTGCACAAATGACCTCTGTCTGAAACTCATTCAAAGAACCCATCTGTTTCATTCTCTTTCCCTTTAAAACGTCCCTCTTTTGTATTTTGTAATTGGAAAACTCTTTATAACCAAGCGAAATTCTGAATAAAAACTGAATTAGATTACATATGTTTTATAAATGTGACATATTTTGCGCTTGAGTTATTTTGAAATATCAGTTATAGTAAATATTAAGAAAAGGGTTAAATTAAGCTAGATAAAAATGGCAATGTTCACCTGGAGTGTTATAGATTACGGAAAAATCCATTATAACTAATTTCATGCTTTCACGATCCGTGTGAAGCAATTTCGCTTTATCTATCAAATTAAATGTTGTGCTTCAAACAAATATCAGCTCAGATGACAAATTTGAAAATTCGCCAGGCACGTACGTACGAGAAGACATATAAAACTTAAACAAACTATAAATTGTTTATAATACCATTTATATATTAAAATAACAGCAGAGTTTTTTCGTAAATTAACGCCACAGACATTTTGCTGTCAAGATTGAGAGAACACACATACGCTTATCAAGGGAAGTGGTCCGAACCCATACTTGCCACAGTTAATAATAATAAACCTTCCTTTCGACACTACTTACAATTTCTAACAATTTAAAACGTATTTAATAGCAAAGATGGAACTGTCAGTGGATAAAGAAGTGTCACAATGACGCTGGCTACCTGGTAATAAAGTTGGCATCGGCGAAAACGTGTTAACCTCATTAAAAGCAAACTAAATTACTACAAGTATGCTTTTTCAACTTCATTTGTACATTCTTATGTTCTCGTGTATTTGTACGTTCCTAATCATTAAAACTAGTGTTTGTAAAAAACTGAATTCATGAACTGTGACTTATGTTTATTTACAATGAATTTTACTTGTTACAGATATTTCATGATCCTGTCTGTTCTGAACTTTATTAAAATTTATACGTTTTTTCAGGTAAAGAAAATTAGCTGTTAAAAAGTTTGTAAGTATATGTTATTATAATATATAGCCTAAGTAAATTTGGTAAGAATATAGTAGTTACTCTTTTTTTTAAAAGGCATTGTGATTTTGATGAGAACTTTGTTTTTACAAATCAGTGAGGGAAAATGTCCTTAATATCATTAGTTTTGAATATATATTATTATTTTTTTAAACAATTGTAAACCCCATTTTATTTGATACCCGTTAATACTTGTTAAATTAATGTGTATTTATTTTAAGTTCACACAGGTGATATATTGATCGCCTTTCATAATTCGGACCACCTAGCCACAAAAACATAGTAACTCAGAACTATCAATAATAAGTTATTCCACAACATTAGTCAAAACCATAGATTATTTTTCAATCGTGTTTCTCCCATGCGCCATAAATTCACCGAGGGAAGTGCATAGCGTATATCATCAATAAGAAGAGCTTTTAACAAATTGTACGAGAGTTGTCCGTGAGTAGATTCAATTCGTCGTGGATATCACGCAAGGGGGGGGACGAGGGTACATGTGGCCCGTGGTCAATAGAGTTAGGCCCCTCCACCACTCAGGCCCCTCGGCGGGGGGCGTTGTACTCTAGGCGATGAACAATGTTCGTTGAAGTTCCTGTCAGAAAGTTAATATCTACCTGGATTTTTCAGTATGCTTTAAAATTACATTTAAACCACTTGCATCTCTTGTGTTCTGTAAGAACCACTGTCAGAAGTACAATATAGGTTATTGTGTTTGTTTTATTTTTGATCATGTAGCCTTTACAGGCATAAACCTTTAATATCCTGTGTATAAAAAAATATTAAATTAAATCCATGAACACATACGGAAGTGTCCATGAATCCCATACTTGACACAGTAAAAATAACAAACCTTCCTTTTGACACTAATTATAATATTTAAAAAAGTTTGAAGCTTGTTCATTGAATGTTCGTTAAAAAGTACAAGTTTGAACACCAATTCCGAGTTTTGCAAAACTATACATAAAACTATTGTCAGTAATAACTTGTACAAATCAACACAGATCATATCGGCAATCATATCATACCGGACCAATTACCAATCAAAACTCTATTTTAACTGAGGCTAGCACAAAAATAGATTCCGATCCTATTTACAGAAAATACCTATTCTAGGAGCAACTTTCTCTTAGTCGTCGTTCAACATTAAAGTAATTCATAGACCACGTTTAATATATACTGAACACTGTTTAAAATACCAGGTAAAATATGAAATTCTATTCTGTCATAGAGATTAAACGAGTTTGCTCGCAACACGCTGACGTAAGGGAAATGAATTTTGACATACAAAACTGTAAAATTAAAAATCAGTGTTAAACAATAATTTATTCCAATTTTAATCAAAATCTGAAACAAAATTTGTTTGCTGTTCTGATGCTCCTGGTTTTATTGACTTGCAATACTGGGAATACAATTTTGGGCATTATTAGGTTAGAAAATTCAGTCAGGCTTGAGAGTAGGCGTGAGATTGCTGGGGATGATAAAAATCCAGCAACAAATGAATAACAGGCGTTTATAATGTAAAACCCCTATAAGACAACGTAGTATCTAGGGTCCGATATACATTATCTTTAATAACCCGGTAAATATTTATCCTAGAATGACGAGAGAGGGCTTAAAACTTTTGCCTTACTAATGTCCATCTCTTTGCATGTACAAATTACAATATGTAATAAAAGACGTCTTACAACACTTAAGAATATATTTACAATCATACTGATTTACATACAGACGGTAAACATATATAAAATATGGTACAATGCTATCGGTTTCGACCAGTCACACCGGTCATCATCAGGCCAATGAGAGAACTGACAGAATTAAAATGGCGTCCCTGCTTATATCCTATTGGTTACCGGAAGTTCTGGATACAGGTTCCTAAATGTGTCACCAGAGTCAAAGTTAACTTGTTCATTTATCAATTTATCTATATCTTTACATTTTTCTTTAAATATAAACCATTCTTCCCATGCATTCATTTTATTTCCTTTTTTACAATTCTTGAGGATGCTGAGGTTGCCTTCTATTTTCCCTATGGTGTGGCAAATTTCTAAAATATGTTTCGCTACGTTAGACCTTTCCGGCTTCCTGTTCTTCCAAGCTGATACATTGTTCTTAAATATTTTAACAAAATTAACAGTTTGACCAATATTAAAGTTATCACAGTTGTTAAATTTTTTGTAAACGCCGGGCTTGTCGAATTTGTCTTGTCGAATCTTCTATCTTGGGATTTAGTATTTTGTTCACGGTGTTTTGCGTTCTGAAGGTTATATTAACTCCATATTAATTCTTGTATCGATTAGCGACCTTTTGTATCTGAGTTCCTGTGAAGCTGAACGTTGAAAAATTGCTTGATGTTTATTTTCTTCCGTCTAACGTTGTTGTTCAACGTAGTTTTTCTTGGTTCATTATCTTCCTTTGGATTTTCGCTCCAATTTCGTCTATTATTGCCGGGTTGAATATGTTGGCTCGATCAATCGCCTTTATAGTTGTTATTTCTATTCTTCTGTTATCTTCATCTAGATGAATCTTGAATGCTCTATATAGCATCGATCTGAACGCAGCGGTCTTGAGGCTGGTGGGATGAAGAGACTTGTTGATTGTAGTATCAATCTGCGTAGGCTTCATGTATATGTCAAACTCTAGCTCATCGTTTCTTCTTGATAGACTGAGAGTCTTTTATATACCCTGTAAATAATAAAAATTTATGTACTAATTGTACATCCGGGGATTTTCTGACCCTTTTGGGCCTGAAAATTCGAAATTTTAAAGATTAATCCCAAACAAGTGGGTTAGAGTTTTCTGAATGTGTTGCCCAACAAACTGGTCCAACTGATTGTAGAAAGGAATGTCCATACCAAATTTGAAGTAAGTAGGACAAAAAATGCGACCTCTAGAGTGCAAACACATATATCTAATTTGGAACGACCCCAAAAACGTGTTCAGGGGGTCACATTAGAAACTTTTACCGTGGTCCCGGACTTAATTTTCCCCGTGCACGTCCATGCTAATAGTTCACCTTTCCATAAAAAATTCACTAATAACCAGAGGTCGCTTTCTTGTGGGAGTGCGTTACAGCTCTTAGCCGGTACCACGGCAGTCGTGCTATAGTAATGCAATGCAACACACTGCCCCCACGCCTTCACTGGGGTCCTACTGGGGACAGAACCCTCGCACAATGGAAGCTTAAATATTCTTATTTTTTCTTTGTGATATTTTAGGTAAAATTCTGAGAATTTTATCAACACACTGTCAGGCATTTAGGGGAGAATTTAATTTTACCCTAAATGCGTGAGAGGGTGTTGATACAATTATAAATTTAATACGAATTTCACTGACAAATCATTACGTATTCACAAATTGTTCAACATAAAAAATATAATGCAAAACCAAGTATCAACTGCATTGTTGATTGCCCCTGATGTATTCCCATATCCGGGAAATTCAGTATTAAGCCATCCGGTCTGCACCCTAAGCGATTATATGCTAATTCGCTACTCCCTGCCGGTAACAGGAGCCTATTGTGGCATATTATCAGCAACTGCAGGCAATAATGTCTCTTGTTCAATAAAACCGCTCTAATGTAAATCCAGAGGACTTGGGCCTTTGAGGCTCGACTTACCCCAAATTAGAGACACGGCTGTCAGGAACTTGGGGGTTGCAATTGTAGTTTTTACCTATCTCTGAAATCAGAATATGTTTTATTGTGTTGTAATAACAGTATATTTATTCTTTGGAAATTATTATTTTTTATGAAACCAACTGCCCCTCACCATGGGGCAATGAGTCTGTGCGCGATTTAAGAACTCGAGGTGTCGTAACGGAATTAACCACATGGTCAAGCCATTGGTGAAAGGTCATCTAAGCTGAAAAACAGCGATCCACCTCTGAGCTACCTCGTCCACTATAAATGTTAACTAACTTTGTCTATTTCATAATAAAAACAGCATAAATGTTTTATAAAATAATTGTATTTTTTCGTATTTCTACTGATTGATTTTCTACCGTTTGTGATTGGCATACGGAATTTGCAAAAAGATTAACTAGAAGTTCAATCTTAAATGTCCCACAGAGTTCCTATCTTGGTAAATAAACCTCCCTTATATAACAATATATTGTTCTTGACCATATACCTATATCTGTATATTGAAACTACACATGCTGTAGAACGCAGAAAAGCATGCATACTTCATCAGCGAATAATATTTTTGTTCTTAGCTTATCATATTCAAATGTTATGATAATCGAATTTGACTGGCTTTCATTGTTGCCTTGCAATTAAAATAATTATGTGTCTATTTAATATACAATTAATTTCAACTAATTTATTATTTTTTCAATTCAATGCGTTGAAGAAATTATAACTTGTAACTACTTATTAACATTTCTTTCAGTTGTTATAGTACGAATAATATTAACTGCATAGTTCAATACATCAGTGGTTTATGTTTGTGTGCTCTCTCCTCTCTTTTATCCAACAATAGCCCCACCCCCAGCGGTCCTCCCTACTGACCCGCCACGCCAGCAGTATGCACTAGCCTCACAACAATAGACCGTCTCTCCTCGTGTTTGAGGGTACTGTTGACCATCCTGCCCCAGGAAGCGCATTTTCAAAGGACTCATTTAGTGACTCGTTTACCCCTATTGTGTGTAGTAATGACTTGCAAAACCACCCCGTCTCAATACATCGTCAACATTCTAATCTACAGTGTTTGTTAAGCATGACAATGTTGCAAACAGTAACTAGCAAGAGAACTGCCTGTTGTTCACATATAGCAGGTTTAAAATTAAAATTCTAATTATTGATAATATTATAAAAAAGTGTATTTTTTACCTACGTACATGTAAGATCAAAAATATTTTAAAACTCTCTTATTGTAGTTTGGTTAATAAATACCAATACAATAATATTAATCAATAATACGTAGTATCTTGCCGAAAATGTATGTTATACATCCTCAGCCATCCAGTCGTTGCTACCTGGTACAGTGAGTTAAAAAAAAGAATCTTTTCTCAGTATTGGCAAGTGTGATAGCTTTAAACTTCTGTTTTAAATCATTATTCAATTTTAAAGATTACATTCTTAAGAAAAGAATCCTTTAAGATAATTATACAGTTATCAAGACTTCAATATTTTTTTATTTTAACTGTTCAGACACTTTTACGGTAAACAACTTCGGAATATAAAAATTTATGGCAGGCTTTAAAAAACTGAATTACTAATAGTTTCGTTTGGTTAGCGGAGAGAACACATTTCATAATAAACCAAGAAAAGCTGTATAAGAGAAGCTAGTACGAAATACTTGATTGTTATTGTCAAGATCGTTCGTTACAACCATGATAAAACAAACATTCGTAAATAACACTAAACTACCATATTTTCAACATCAATAACATTTATAAAGTGTTAAATACTTAAATGTATATACCTATATATATATATATGTATATATAATATTCTTTGCAAACGAAATTGATTAGTTATTTATTTGAATAAAAACGAGTACTACATATATCCATCAAATCCATCATCAAATCTTATTCAGTTTGCTTTTGGATGAATATTTCTGAACCGTATAATGCATACATAGCCTAAAACTAAAACTGGCTAGGAAGTACTTTATTAAAAATTGCATCAAAGTTTAACAGAGTTTCCGTGCCAGTCGGTCTCACTTGTGCATAATTTTAATTGCAGATGGGACTCCCAGCCTGTAGCATATGTCTCGCAAACTTCGCTGAAACAGTGAAGATAATTTATATTCTCCGTGATATTTAATAATTATTTACACACAATAAAAGGATTCATTTTAGAAATTAACGTGGGAAACTGCCAATTAATGGTTTATGTTTGAAAACTAATATGAAAGGTTATCTTGTAAACAAATGTACTAAAATAGCTAGCTGTAATATTTCTATGCAACTAAACTAAAGCGGTTAAACACTAAAATTGTAACTTGAACAACCACATATTTTTTCTGTCCTAATACTGAAACTCTGATACGTATGTGCTAATTGATTATATAATCTTAATTCATTAAAGTACAAATAACGTATTCTCAATACAGTATTAGCCTAGACGAATTGTAAGTTATAAGTCTGTTTGAAACATTACGTTGTTTTAATTCCATGGTATAATTATAAACTGTCATTAGGAGGCATTGCCAATGCCCCCTACTATTGTCGGACTAATAATATAAAAACAACAACATCAAAATGCTTTTATAGTGTTACCATACTTCATACTATTTTATAAAACTCAACAATTTGTAAATCAATAGAATGACTCAACAACAACGGTTATGTTTTAAACACAATAATGAAGTAGTTAAATTTGAAGTCAATTATTTATCTGTAACAGTCAAGCATCACAATACTGTAGTGCGATTATCGAAAGAAAGGGACAAGTGGAGTGGAAAACCGTGTAATTTGTAATTAGGGTTTCTTTTTAATAAAACTATAAATTTAACTCATCGGAAGAAGATAAGAAATATTTTAAATATGTGCTAAAAACGTGTTTAACTAAATATTTAAATAACGTTGGTTGTAAATATTTATAACCATGTGTTTTACGTATTCCATGAGATTATGGAATACAATGTTTGTACATATTTATTTTCACCGCGCGGTCGCTCTGCCGCGCCAGTCACTTTCTTTCGATAACTTTACTATAGTCAAACGATTTTTTTAAACACACTGTGACTTAAAACAATTAATTTGTTCTATTTAAATCTACCAAGAACTCCTTTTTCACCAATGATTGTTAACACAGTCGTCTATTGCAGCCATCACGTAGCCCCGCGCCGTCACGGCTCCATATAACAACCGGGGACCCGTGGGAGCCGCGCGCGCTCCGGTAACTATATCGGGGCTTCCGATCATTTGTCATCGCTACCTGAACCGCGTCCTCGAACCAAAACACTCCATTCTTCCACGACTTGGTCCTCTGACGCAAAAGAAATGGGAAAAGAGATCTAGGATTGTCTGCAAAAACGGTCGCGAGAATAGACCGATGTCGCTTAGAACGACAATGGTGACAATCGCTGCACCCTAAACCTACCCCAAATACTGTCAATTGTCGATGCCGTTGAATAATGGGCCAGATGCGTTGCTCCGGGGGAGGAGGGGGAGGGCTATCGGGGATGTCATCTGCCCCCCCTCCATCTAGTTCGCTCCGCTCCTCAGGTTAATTCAGACGTGGTCCTCCACCTTTGTCCGACTCCAGATTCACCGCTTTGTCCCGCCTTGTCGATCTCATACTTTGATCTCTCTCTTGCCCATCTCCGTTTTTCATTTGTCTTCGGGTTTCCTCTTTGAATGGGGAGGAAAGCCATTATCTGAGCAAATTGTGTTTCTCCGGAAAGAGTTCGGCTCGTCTGGATTTGAATTTGAGGAGATTGCCGATGCGCTGTGCCAGCGTTATTCCTGATGGTTTATGGATTGCCACGTAACTGCATTTAACAAAATTGGTTTTAAACAATGTTATCGTAGTTAATTTATAATAATATTTATAAGTTAAATATACATGCTGTTGTATCCGCTTACATCTGTTCTTATTATATCCTGTATAAGATTTGTAAAACAATAAATTCGAGGACCTAAAAATACAACAGAAATTGCATTGCTTTATCTATTTACTCATCCGAAACTACAAAAAATGGCGTTTTTACTATTTACTATAATTTCTAAAAACATGAACTCAACAGGTTTTCGAAGGTGTAGATTTTGAAAAATCAACTTTCTTGTAAATTTACACTCAGAAAATTTGTTGTCCAAGCAAATATACACATCACCAAAATCTAATAAAAACCACCAATTGTTTATAGTGAGATGTTCCAATTTGTTAGGTCATGAGGAATAGATAAAAAGTTGAATAAGATATTTTGGAATTTGACCAACTTAGTAAGTATCTTTAAAAATGAGAACAGTTCGTGGTCTCCCTCTACGTTTTTGGATCTGGAGTTCAAGCTATTATCATTACAAATCCCTTCAGGAAAAACAATGCTTTACCGATGTCATACCTATTTTCCTCAACACATTTTCCATTTGGCAACATTTATTGCCAAATCACACTGTTTAAAATTAATTACAACATTTTATGTTGGTTAATCTACTTCCTTTACCTTATTCTCCATCGGCAGATTTTCATTGTTTTAATTGTATTGACTTAGTTCATTGTTATTTTAATGTTACTATATTACAATAACACTCATATTGTTATTTTGTTTGGCAAAAATAGTGTAAATAAAGCCTAGTTAAGGTCTGTTTTAGCACCTAGTTACAAATATATTAAAGGTGTATTTGCCGATGTGAATATTTCAACTAAAATTATTTAATATAAAACAAGTATATTTTATACTACTGGAACTTTATAAATTACTAGTGAAAATGACGTAATGTCATAGAAATAACCAACGCATAGTCCAAAAGTAAATGTTTACTATCAAAGAGTGTAATAGTTATTTTAGTTGTTTAACGGAACCAAATGCTTATGTATCTAATGAAAAATGATAAATCAATTTAAGTAGATAGCTTAAACAAGGTGGAATCTAACAATGACATGTAGGTAAACAGGGTTGCTCCTGGAGTAGATCTTAATTAACCCTATTAACACAACGCCCAGCAGCCGGTATTGGTTATCATCGTCAGCCCTTGCTTCCACCTCTCAGCCTGCCCCAATCATGCTGAACCTCACGTTCATGTGCCTAACTGTTAATTAGTTACTTTTACACCCTAGCTGATATTGCTTATAACTCTAACAATCATTTATCGAAGGTAAATTCTCAAACATAAATTTACGTATAGAACTTTTGATTGATTGTTGCTACTGTTCTTTTAAAATATATTTTAAGTTTTTTTTAATCCAATATTCAATCTAAATTTGCTTTTTAGATATTCCATTTAATTAGCTCTGAATATACTAACGGCATACAGATATTTTTAAACTTGTTTGGCATATTATAAGTTAGAAGTTTCCATAGTACGTACAACAAATACCTAGTCTACCTTTTACCATCCTAAAAGTTTACGTTGCCGTACTGCATAAAGGTAAAGTGTATTTTTAAAGACTTTTTACATATTTAAAGTAAATATTGAATTCAATTTAATTGTACATAAACATACATTATACGAATAACGCGGAATAAATAAAAGTAACTGTTTAAGTATTCTTTTTAAAGCAGGAAGCTAGATATTTTGAATTTTATTTTATTTAAGATACTGGTTTTTCTTGCTTGAATTCGCACGAGAAAGGAGACAATCACAGTTTGTGAATTATAAACACTTTTAAGTATTATTGACTATTTTTCATTCAAGCTTGATATGAATACCTTCACGGGATACAAGTGAGTCCCACATAAATACCGATAACTATGTGAAAAACGACTGTAATCACCTTACAAATTTGCAGTGTTTAAAAAGTAAAACTATTTTATTACACCAGATGCATCCTGCTTCAGTTTTGTTCTCATGATAAGTCTATTACATGAAAAATAACCTCTCAACCCATTACCACTTTCAACAACCCACGTTTGAGTCACAATCACAATTGTCTTTAAAGAAATATTATCGTTCGTAATAATGTCATTTAAGAGCTAAACAAAAGGTTTTCTCCTTCTTTTCCATAACCTTCATGATTTTCCATGATATTGTTACGTAGGATTTTTTTGCTTTATGGGGTCCTAAAATATTAAACTATTTGTACCGAATTATTTATATAGATAACAGCCTTACTACTAATAATCAACTACCTCAATTATTTAAGCTACTATTGAAGTCGCATGGGCACATACCGCATAAGCATTGAACTAATGTCAAGCTAAAGTCGCGATGAAAGGTTCTCTTTTATAAGTACAAAGTCTGAAGTCCACATTAAGGTTGTCGCCGGTAGGCTGCCCTCTGAACTGCTAGACGGCCACAACAAAGGGTGGAGAGAACCCTCGAATGCGGCGAGGCCCTTTAGGTGGCCTGATTGTTTGGGCTGCGGACCTTTTAAGACCGCCGCAAACCAAGGTGCTTAGAAAACAGGAAGTGTTCCTTGAAACTTACTCGGTTGGTCTCCACCAGTGTTACCGTAGATTATCAGTGGTCAAATTAGTCTTTGATAATCCAAGTTGTTGAAATTATATCTTAACGCATGTCATGAAAAAAATTAAATATCACATCTGATTAAATTTTAACCATTCATGATATTTGATTAGTTAATTAAGTGCATTAAGACACAGCAGTTTTCTACCTGAATTAGGAATCCTGTTTGTGCTGCTTACTGCGGTAAACTATTCGAATTGTTAAGAAAAATGAACACAATAAACGTTTATTAGGATTACATTCCATCTTTGAAGGGATTTTTGAAACATGTATGACGACAGAATGTCCATCTTATTTTTATAATGGTATATTTTGGTCGTTTGAATGCACTATGAAATTGTATTAGAATAATATTAACTAAATGCACTTTACTTGTTAGTAAAATAATGACACTAAGAATAGTGTGGAGTCACGAACATAATACTACTAAATATCTCAACCAAAAGTACAGGTAATCTAAATAAAAATTTATAATGTGTTTGTTAGCAGTGAAAGAGTAATTTTCTTTAAATGTATTCTGCTCGATTGTATACTCTATTAGGGTTATAATGTTAATTTTGGCCATTTAATATATGTTAAAATATTTATAGGCCCAAATATTTGTGAAGATCTTCTTTAAAATTCATCAATTTTATTTCATTGCGTGGTCTCGAATACGTATATTTTTCAATAATATTCTAAGTAAAGTGGCATTGAAGATGTTCTTAAAACTTAAATGTATGGATATAGCATTGTTTGTTCTAAGAGCCAGGATGTGCTCGCAACATTTTAAGTGACTAGCATTTGAAAAAAGGTGAGGCACCCGGGGTTGGTTCGAATTCTGGTATTTGTAGGTTTAGTAATGCTATTTATATAGTTTGACCTTTGAAACATAGTTTATACTTTAAGATCAAAAAGTGTGATTTTTTCACAAATACATTTAAATCGATATACGAATATTTTTTATATCAGATTGAACGAGGATTTTTCGATTGAATTAAAATAATATATCAAGTTTTTCGTTGGCAATACTATTTAATTTGTAAAACTAATAGAAATCTAGGAAAACCTGATATTACATCCGAGAATAGACGTGATGTTTGACTGTTTGTGGTGTCGTAGCCTGAGGGTAGGCGGCCGCTAGTTTATTAATTAACTAATATCCGGGCTTCGGTGTGAGTTCGCAACAGCCTCGGGCCTCGTACGACGTCAATAATTCACCCCCTCCACCCCACGAGTCTGATAAATAAAACATCTTTGTGTCAAAACCATCAGTCAATATCTCTGCTGACATTGCTCAATAATCTGAGGAATATTTACGTTTTGATTTGATTAGTCATTCGGATACTTTTTATGTTACTGGAAGTTAAATCAACATATAAGTGCTATTAGGATACTTATTTTTAAGACTAGGTCAACAATATGTCATGTCCATCATATTAAGTTAAAATAATTAGCATATTTTGTGTAACTGAAACTACAGGATGCAAATTAAAACGTCTGATTTACTTAAACATTTGAAATGAAAATAAGTGACAACGTAATTTATTGCATACAAATTTCACAAAACATGACAATTATAGTTTTTAGGGATAGTTATGGCATTCAAGTCATATGGGTCAATTCAAGTCATCAAACTGCGTTGCCAGTCGTGTACTTCACTGATAATGGTTGTGACAGCGGTAGAGTGGTCCCATGGTGTATCAGCCACATTCACTGCTGATAGATGTATGTCCAGGAGTATTTAATTATTTACCACTAATTTACAAAATTAGTTATAACTAAAAAGCACATTTATAACTTTTCCTAAATAAAATTAAATATCATATTAATGGCATCTGTCACTGATTCCTCAGTTAATACAAAATATATATTATAAATTCAAATAGTTTAATTCGATTATTAAGTATTTAAAAATTAAATATATATATTTTTAATTTGTAATTTATGTGAGTTCAAATATATTTTGTACTAGTGGCTTGAAGGGGCCAAAACCCCTAACCTTGTTACAATACTCTGCCTCATCTGATTTTCTTTTACTCTTTTAATGCTCAAGAAAATAGAACAATATAAGTAGGTAGGCCTACACATATCTGTTTGTAAACAAAGTAGACTCCTTATCACTTGTATACAAAACATACGTTTTTAAATCCCCATGCTTTTCTTATGGGGGATGTTTTACGTTATTTGTTGTTGGCTGGTAACTTTTTAGAGAAACAGCTATTTTTGCCAAGTCCCTGGGGTTGAGACCTTTAATTTGAGCCATCTCCCATCATCTTACGGTTTACCAAACTCCCACAATTTTTACTTAAAAACTTCGCTTACAGAATTATATATAAATATACTAACGAGCCACGTCTTAAGTTCATACATAAATTAATTTTTACGAATTTATATTTATAATTGAGATTATTTTTTATTGGGATTAGAATGTTATTAAAGTTATTAAATCACTTCGATCCCAAGAATAATATTTTCCAAACCAATATTTTCTAACCTTTGACCTTCTAAGGCAACTAAATTTTATTAAGTAAATAAGTAAAACGTTCTATACAATGTAATATTTTAAAACAAAATTAAAATTGGTTGAATTACAAATGTGTTAACTGTTAACACTTACATTTGTTTTTACTTCAGACATATTCGAGCTAATAAAACACTGTTACTTTCCTTTAAACTATTCTGTTATGAGAATTCTAAGAATATCTTTAATGTAAACCCTTGCACACTGTCACCGAGCTAACGTAAATAATGTATATTATTACTTTTAATTTATTACTACTTTAAGTAATCACAGCGGGTTTCAGTATGCCTACCTTTAAGTTTTTCGTAAAATATAAAAAATTTAAGTATTTATAAATTCAAAATTTGTCGCGCGAAATTATTTTCGTTAATTTATTTTTATATACTGAAATTATGGGACTTAGAAATTCATTTATTAAAAATAAATTTGGTTAGTTTAAAAATATTTGTAACTGTCAAGTAAAATTTATAAAATCTAAGTTGTATGTACATTACAACCTATGACTTTTCCATTCATTGTTATTTGAGTATAGCTCTTCCCCGAAGTAAACTACGTAATAAACATTCGTACTAACAATAATATAATTTGATACTCTTGTTCTGCTTATCGTCATATGAACTATTAGAACCATACCTTTCATTTGGTTGATGCTATTTTTATATTATAGATTGGTTCTTATTGAGGCTGGCAGAAGGACAGCGGCTTGAAGGTGAATGAAAGGTATAATAACTGATAATGATTTCGTTGACGCACTTTAAACTTAAAAGTTGTTATTGGACAATAACAGTGTTTTAAATTGAAACCAATTTAGTGTAAATTGCATTTATTTTACCCTTCATTCATAAATATTGCGCAAAGCTATGAAACTGCAAATAAAAGAAGCGGTTCAGTAAAAGGATAAATAAACATACCGGTATTATTTGATCTCGGATAAAACAATGTAGAACGATGATTCCCAAGAAAGTCCAGCAAACACAAGACACAGCCTTGTTTGTGCGGCCCGACTGGGGAAATCTCCCGAGCGACCTGCACTCGTCTCAGCAAACACTCTTCAATATTGAAGGGCTAGCTTGTTTGCTCTCGTATTTTCATAAAGTTGAGTTAACTTTAACAATAGTTTGTTAAGTGTTAAGGGATGTCTTGTAAACGCGTTCGTACCGAATTACGATTATTGAAATGAGTGGACAGTGTTGATTATATTAAAAACCAATACCATACGATTTCAATATGATACTGAAAAAAACATGTTTAGCTGGAGCTTAGGTCACTTATATATTGGAAATTCGTTTAAAAAATCCCTAAAACTGAGTAAATCAAGATAAAAAATATCATCATAAAGTCTTCTCAAGTAATATTTTTTTTTTTGCCGTTACGATTACTTTTATAAGTTAAGTAACGAACTGAAAGTGAGGACGAACCTGTGAGAAGAAAATTTGACTGCCCTATGCTATACTATTAAGCTGTACATTTCCTTAACTTTAATATACGAAAGCAAAACCCCTGGGTTGAACAGAAACAGTTTAACTAACTTCCCAATGTAATGGGGAGGTGAAATTATGTATACTTACTCCAGAGGTAAAACGTAGGGAAAGGGAAGAACTATTATTCCGGTTTGACCTTTGAGCTCTACCCCACGGGTCCTAAAAGTTCGTCTTTTTTATGCACATGCATTTTAAATTAACAGATAGACAATAGACAATATTTATTCGTCATTAGGTAATTGCAATAAACTTCAGCACATACAGAGCTATTGTTGCTCAAGTATCAAGTAATAATGTAAAGATGATATAGGCTAGGCTATACAGATGATAACAAACATATTATGATAATGATTCGAAATAGTTTAAAAGATTAACTACACGATGCAGCACCCGACAAAATTGTTTTATCTCCGGGTCTACTATGAATTGTATTAGTGTTCTAGTTTTATAAAAGTGAACTGTGAAACCCTTGCAGATGTATCTCAAGCTCAAATAACTAGTTGACTGGCAACAAAGTGCAACATGTTCAGTGAGAGTTTTAACAATCTAAAAGTAAATTCTAAAAACATTTCAAGACAATGAACAAAATAAAAACAACTCGAATTGTGAAAACATAATTTGTGTATACAACCTTTACTGTTATATTGTTTGTAGTTCATCAAATATGTTGTATTTTATATTTCAAAATTCACTTTCATATTTTATCTAATCACATCATAAGTATCACAATTATACAGTACAAATTTAAACAATGTCACTATAAGTGGCATGTTTGAATTATAGTTTAAAATTGTTTTTGCATAACTGTGGGTGTGCAAATCCTTAAATAGTAATGTTTAATTGAGTTGCAAAATGTAAAGGAATGGTGGACCGGATAGTGTCGTGGATTAATATCCAAGCCTGAAATACTAGAACCAAATTATAGGGAACCGGAGCGGGAGTGGCGGAAATTGAAGAAGGGATTACCCAATCCGGTAGCCGAATAAACACATCCTGCAGTGCCAATTATAATGTCGAGTTGTTTGATAGCCTAAGAAATAATAATTAGCTACTTAATTAGTTAATAACTATTTGGACTAGTTATAAGCAAACTAGGTTTTTAAACTAAGTTAATTACTCAATTTCTGCATTGATATTGAGCTATATTATTTCTTTTAAATTAGCAATTAAGAATACATTTTGGATAATGATCCACGGCTTTAAATATATTTATAAAGATCGAATTATTAATAATTTTATAATTTTAGTTGAATTTATTTGGTTTAAAATATTGCAAAGCGTGCGTAAAATATTGAAATAATACATTTAAAAATATGATATTTATAAATGGTTATTCATACGAAACTATTTGCGTTTTACTCTCAATACTAAGGTAAACATTGTGGTCCTAAATAAATAGTAATAAGCATTCTTAAGGGATTAAAGGAAAACTCCTAAATTGTATTACATTTTTAAATAAATATTGCCGTGTTTGCAAAACTTTTTGAATCGTTCAGTGAACTACAAAACATTTAATGACTTAAAAACCATAAATGTCTTAAATGTTTATATTGAAACTGAAAAAATGCAAGTATAAAGTTTAAAATACGGATAGTCAAAAATTTATACCAGAATATTGTTACCCCATTGTTACTTAAAGTATCTTCAGCAAATTAATAATCCCGTGTAAGTTTGTCCAAGGACATACTCAAACGAGATGTGTTACCTTATGCGCAGCTTTATCTTGCCCGAGATTGTCCTACATCCCAGAGCACGGTAATATGTCAAAATATTTTATTGACAACACTTTGTTAGTCCAACCAACAACCGCATATCCCTGTTCAGATTATAATAGTTTGTAGAGCTTAAATTTACGTTACATATAACACATACAACATTAGTTTATGTATTTTATAAATAATTTGAAAAGCTAATTCAGTTGAACAATTTCTCAGGTAGCATGATACGTGTTGTTACAGGTGAAATATATGTATAAGTGTACTAGTTACATACATGTTAAAATTAATTAGGTCTCACTGTATCACAGTCTCCTTGCATGAACTTGCATACAAGACGGCAAATGTGCATACAAATTGGCGCATATGCATAACAATGTAAAATAATCTGTGATTTTTAAACATATCTGTTGAAACTCTATAGGAAGCCGTTGGTTACCTTACTGTCTGTTACTATAGATTTACTTTATGTATGTTCCAATCTAGCTCCAAGGGCTACAAGAGAGGAAATGGGAGGGTGCACTTCTTATTGTTCGGGTCCAAATTACCAGAGGCCAAATTAGAGAGGGCCAAAGCCAGCGGCGGCGTGCGGAAATTGAAGAAGGAATTACCTTCCTCTCTTGCTTTGCAAATAAACACGTCCTGTGACGTTCTAATTGCGAATGTAAATGCCCTTATGTTATACTGAGTGAAAAATAATAAAGGAATAGAATTACCATACTGATAATTACTTCTATTTGGTTACCACATCTATTTATACCATGGCAAATATTTGATGTTACAAAATTGGTATGGAATATTATTTAAAATACAAGTTAACATACTAATTTATCAAATAGTTTTAATTTTGAAAGAATTTGGTATTATTTAAAAAATATTGATTCGACTATTAATATATAAAGTGTTATTAGACATTGTAAAATGTAAATTATTTTATATATTTTAAAATTAATTTTAGAATGTGTGTGTCGTATTCTTTTTCACCATTTCATAAAAGGTCTACAGCTAATGTAAAAACTAAAACTAAATTATAGTTTCACCATGTTTTATTAAGTCAAATATAAATTTAACATTAGTCTCAGCTATTCTGAGAGAGACGAGAAATCGTCTAGGGAAATCTGAGGATGACTCGTGGCTTCAGATCCCTTGACGCTTTCATTCCATAAATAAGGTCAATGGAACTATAATGCAATACATTATACCTCTATAATTTGTATTACACAGACAATTATTTAAGTTTAAAATAATAAACCGTTAGTTCGGAAATAAATTTTAAAACTAACATTTTATTGTGAATCGAATCAAAATACTTAACAAATGTTGTTATGATTTGTGTTATTTTATAATTAGTGAAAAAGCAGTATAGCAATCCCTCTAGAAAATTCCGTGGTAATCGAGCCCAAACAAGGCAGAAGTCTTGTCGTATTTGTTGGCTTCATCTCGGAAACGATTTCTCTACATTGACTCTGGCTAAAGTCAAACAATCGCCTGTCATTCGCTTCTCTGCCCATCGTAACAAGTCTTGCTCAATTATAAGTATTGAAAAAGACGATGGTGTCGATTAACAATTGGCATTCTATCAAACAACCTTTGGATTGTTGTTAGTATGTATGTTTATCTTTGCCACTTCATATAGTCCGGTTTACCAATGTAAAGGTTAATTTACAATATTTTATAAAAATGCATGGGGTTTTCCATGGAAAAATGGTTACAAAAATTGTTATTCTAAAAACCTGAATAAAGTAACAAATGTATGCATTACTTGTTGCTTTTTTAATACCAACAATTGAATCTCATCTCATAGATCATGTAAATATGTTCTATAGATTACCTACGTGCGTATGTAAGTTGTATGATATAAACAACTGCGCAGTTAATGTTCCATTTACGCTATCAAAAATAAGTGTATTATAGTTATAAAATATGTCCTTGTAAAATTAAAAGATAAAGTAGGTATATGCCTACCATATAATTGTAACATTGTATCCATTACAGCTTAAACCCAGCAATGGATATCAAGGGTCGGATTGTGCTCCACAGTTGGAATGTAAACCCAAAGTAAGATCATCCTCGCCAACGCTTCTGGAGTAAATAAACCATTTGTATGAAAAGCGGCTCCGCATCAGCGACTGCCAGAGGATTGTTTAATTTGCACCTGTGTTCCTATTATGCATGCATGAGGCAGATAACTCTACAACAAAGTTACAAAATGTATCGGTGTATGCGACTGATTGTCTGGTATGATTATACAAAAGAGGTGTCTCCACAAGTCGCTGATTGTTGATCATTTATTCAAAGGTATCTACTGTGCATTTGGATCGTCATCATTTTGTATATATGATTTAATACAAACAGATTAGTACCTTTACAACCATTACATATGCAATGTTTTTTAACGATCCTATACATCTTAAAAACTTATTAAAAAACATAACAATATTTGTAAAAAAATTGGTCAATAGAAACTCTCTGTTGTTTCTGAACTAATTAAAATAATTTAGGAATTTAACAGTACTGATTTTTCTGCATACAAATTTTAATTTCAAATATTTGAGGTCACCCTTAAATTTTAATTTAGATCTATAAGGTTAAAAGTGAGAATATGTTAGTTGAATTGCAGATTACGGTAGAGACAAATGATTTCTATTAACAGATGAAATAACAGATTGAAACTGGTTGATAATGTTGTTAAAAGTTATATACAAAAGAATTCAACTGTATACTGAGGTTTTTATAGAACCTTTTTCAGATCTTCGTATAAAGCTGTAAGAAACATGAAGGCCATTTAAATATATCTCACATAAGTTGTGATCTACCACATAATCTTTAAATGTCCTTATGTAAAACAAAGTATTACCGGTTTCATTAAACCTGACTGTACCATTTGAGTTTCTCCACATCTATGTAACGGTCTCTGATGAACTCTTGGTAACTTTGAAATCCGTTTACTGAGCTTATAGATCGGTCAAGGAACTATCTAAACTCATAACGTAAGATAGAAAATATGCACGTTGAATAAACCTCTGACGGATAAATGTAATACTCTTTATGTATTTGGAACATTAAAACCATAAATTGTATTAATTATATTAGATATATATGAATAAGTGTGAGTTTGCTATATATATATATACATTATTCTTGCATTGGACGAATGTTATCAATTGCACTATTTGTTATAATTTTTATGATTGAACAACAAAGTTGCATACAAAGTTGTATGGGGCTTTACCCATATGTTGTTGCGAATACGTCCTATACTGGAACCTATAAAGGCGTTATGGACGTTTACCTAGGAAGCCAATTAGCTCCTGTATTCTAAGCACTCTATTTATACTGGGTGTGATCGATATCTCAATGTTAGCGTGAGTTAGAAGTACTTTGTCCAGCTTTATTAGCATATCTTACTGTTCCACATCGTCGAGTCCCCATTTGCATACTGTTTTGGTGTTAATTACAAACAAATGTCACAGATTCATGGGATGGACGTTTTGGTGGTTGATTATATATATATATATCTTCATAAAGAATTTGTTGTAAGTTGATTGTGCTCAACGTTCATGTTTGTTTCTTTTTTAATTCCTCCCCCATAAGTAGTATATGGAGAAAGTATTGTTATTGTCAAAATTTTCTAATTTGAGTTGTTAGTGGAAATATACGTTTTGGTGCTCCCTGAATCAAAAAAGTGATTTTTACGTCTGTATCTTTTATGTCTGTGTGTCTGTCTGTCTGTCTGTCTATATGGATGTGTACAGAGCTAGAGCCCTAACCAATGGGCCGAATTTTATGAAATTTGGTTTGTACTAATCCACGATATCTCCAGGTATTTTTTCATTTTTTGAATTTTTCATTTTTAAGGGTAATTATCGCCCAAAAATCGCCAAAAATCATGAAAAATCCATATTTCTCAAAAACGGCTCTAACGATTTTCATTAGACTTTAGTGGCTTGTAGAAATTAAGGTTTCCAATAAAATTACACCACCGGCATTTCTGTAAAAATTCGGCTTAGAAATTACAGGACTTAATTCTAACATCCAAAATTCGGTTTTTTCATTTTTTTTCATAGGATGTTCGAAATATGTTGCTACTTAACCCTGGGGGTGCGAGGGGGAATTTCCCCTCTTTTAACCACTGTGTGTAGCAAAGGATACTATAATGCCTCCATAAAAGGGATTTGGGTGGATATTTTGAAAAAAAAACTTATTTAGAAAATTTTCTGTAAATTCAACCATACTTTATATTCTGTATTTAGTAAATAAAAAGTAGTCTTTTTCATTAAAGTTAGGCTAAAAAGTAAAAGGGAGAAAGTATGTGTCAGATTCCTGATACCATTTATTATGAGTAATAATTAACATTTTTATTTTGCGTTTGTACTGCAAATGTATTGAATACCAATATCATTTGAATATATACTAAAGAAGTAAAACAGTACTTTAAGGTGGTTACAATTATTATTATTAATAATGTTAGTTAAACCTAAACTGAACCTTGAATGATCTACCATCACAAGGTTTCTTAAACCAATAACAGTATCTATGCAAAGTAAATTATAAATAAAATGTTGCCAAATTAATATCCTTCAGTTTCTTTATTATAGGCCGCACGATAAGTTATTTGATGATAGTTTTAAAATGTTTTAATTCGGTTAAAAATCTAGTTACTTTAAATATCAATATACAAATCATCCAAAGTATGAGATTGTAAAAATGTCCCTATTTTTCCCCCGAAACGTTTTGGTTGATACATTAAACTATACAAGTTGTGTATTATAATGGTAGATTTAAAATTATTGCCCGTAATGTTAGGATATTATTGTTTAAATGTGTTACATTTGATGAGAACCCTTACCAGTCAAACAACCATACCTACAAACATACATACATTTAAAACAGTAATCATATATACATTTTGCAAAAAAGTAATTATAGAGTTATCAATAATATATCAACATAAAACATGAGCATGTCTTGGACCCACTGACAACATTCGGCCTTTGAGCCATCACATAGCCTCGAGGTTTGTTAAACTGTCGTAGACAGTTGTGAAGATAATTTTAATTTTTCCATCCCCACGACATTGTATCTATTACCAGAGATATCGTCTGCTCCGCGCCCGTCCAATTTCGCTGCGCGCCTTGTTTATTACCGCTGCAAATGGAAACTGCTCGCCGTCCAATTTTCACGCGCAGCTCCGGTTCCTAATTCCTTGTTTGATTATTCTAATCCCGCGAAAATATGTTTTCACAAACCGCATTCGCTGTGGCTGCGCCTCTGGTGTTTACACGTAATAACTAAGATCTTTGAGTAGTAACCGAAATATACATGGCAAATATATACATTGTTGGGAACAGTCAACTGTAAACTATTATGGTTAGCTAACCCTATTTAAATATTAACGTGCCTCTAGTATCTATTTTGTATTTAGAATTTGTGTTTAGTGTTTAAATGTATGAAACTTTTGATCATTTTGTTTGTGGAAAGTACGACAAAAGTCCTGGGGTCTAAGGTCAAATAAATAGCAAACATGTTTTTGTCTTGGGTGATTTGCTTTTCACTGACATGAGTTTAGTTGATATATAATACACTATTAATCTATAAAGATGCATTTGTTTTTCATTTATTTGTAACTCTGCATTATTTAGCTCAAGTTCTTTGATAAAAACCATAACGTTAGACCATAAACATTTTGAGCACGATCTTTTTAACATTTATGTTATGCCTACATTTGTTTAAAATTTGTCATGGCATTTAACTGTTTAAGTTCAGTATATTTTATTTTTAAACCACACAGTAGATTTTTCAGTGCTAACGTTAATTGTAAACTAAAACAACAAAATTAATTTAGAACACCATACAAACATTTCCCGATAAAGAGCGATATCGGTCTAACGTTCGCGGCATAAAGCTCAGATTGTAATGGACGCTTTATGTATCAGTGACAAATGCGTTTTGACTATAATGGACGACAGTCGAAATCCAATTAAATCACATGACGATATTGAAAGAGACGGATAGCATCGAGTAATTGACATATCTCTCGCGTAACCGGAGATCTGGATTGATTCATTACTTTTTTGGCAAGCTTGACATTTTTCGAAATTGTGTTGATTTAACCATGCATATTTTAACACCAGAATACAGGTATAAACAGTACCTTTTACCTTAGTTTGAAATGGAGTTTATAGATACAATTGATTAATTTTTGATTATTATTCTATGAGCAATAGCGTTTTGCGAGGAATAACACTTGTTTTATCCTACTTAATGTAACCATTTAAGAATATCTTAAAAATTAATTTAATTAAATAAACCGTATAAGAATATTTTTTAGCAAATTTTACAAATTTAAAACATAACAATAAAGGTAATGTATCTTTCAGTTTAAAATGTTTGTATCATCTAGAAGTTTGTTTGGAGTTAGCTGAAATGGAAACTCTCTTGTCCAATTTTCTCAGTGTAAATCCGCCCTAATCCCGCTCCTGATTATCTTCATCCGATCAAAGATATGTTTCTGAATTAACAAATTCAATCAGGTTTACAGGCGATTCTCGCCTGAGCTATTTTACAATTAGAGAATAATCCGACTGGTTTTAGTACATTTAACATAACTGTTTGAAGTGACTATTCATGTGAAGTAGTGGTACCTAAACTAAATGCATTTTCCAAAGAGCATACTAAGACTCGTTTAGCTACCGATATTGAATACTACCAGTTTTTATAATAATACTTTTTTGTTTTATTTAGATCTCTATAATTATACTAAGTATTATAGTAAAAATGTTTATAAACATAGTCCACTGGTAGAAATAAGCTATACTATTCCCATTTACAAATTTTATAAGAAATATTCTCATTACGTAATGTATATGAAAATATTGACCTACAAAATACTAAGGAGTAGTTTCTGGGGGCCAAGGTTTGCTTGGAGAAAATCTTTGTTTATACTTAAACATGAGTGTGTTAATTTAAAAGCTCACTTCATATATATGATCATTTTTTATGATTGATTTTGGTTATGGTTTAAAATTTCAAAAGCCCAATATAATATTTAAAATTTGCAAATGAGTTATATTTGGATATAAATAATAACATAAATGAGTTATATTAAGGCTATGAATACCCATTAGCTGATATTTTCAAAGTAAACAAAATCCTTACAATGAATTCCGAGATAAATTTCCAATCTCATATTTTTACAAATATTAATCATTTGATAGTGTAGTATTTGTAAATTACTATTTTCAAAACTTTATTGTAAATGTTTATTCTAAAACTCAACTTTTCCTTTTTGTAAAGACTGATCAACATAAAACACAAACATAAAAACGTATTACGTTACCCTTACATCAAAGGGTACTAACCTTTACATCATTAGTATTTATTATTATTAAAACGATAATAAACGATAAAACCCACAAATAGAAGTACATGTCTAAAAAGAACCAGTAATATATATGGGATATAGCTTCCCAGTTGTAAAAGCAGCTGTTTTCCCCGCTAATCGTCCGAATTGGAGGCGATACATGCTGCGTGTAATGGAAGCTTTTTGTGGCAATTACAAAAGCATTTCGAGTAAATGCATTTTCAACAACAGATTAAATGCAGTAAGATTCAAAATGTATTTTTAAACTTGTCAATGCGGTTGAATCGTCTGTCATTAGTAATTTAAGTCTTCTTGTGAGATATTTTCCTCCACTCACTGTATGATAAAGTTAAATTTTAGTGAAATAGAGAAATTTATATTTAAAGCATGAATTTATTTTTGTAAATTCATGATAACCATTTAAATTATATATAAAAGTCCCTTGAAGAATAACCTTAACTATATTTTCTCCTAGAACTACCCTTCCAGTGACATTGATTATTCAATATAGGCTCCACTCCAGTTGGCAATGTATCTCACGGTGATCGAGTTCTAGTAAAAAACTGTATAAATAGTTTATTTTTATTTATGGCTACATAAACACTAATGGACTGTGCGGTGACGACCCTCCCCGTTACCGCAGGGAGACCGCCGCCCGGGTGCCTGGGGACAAAGCCCGGGGGTGGCGATCCTTAGGGGCGCTTATGGCCTACTACCCCTCCTTCCCCTCCTCGTCATAGTCACTAGATGATACTCTCCGGGCCATTGGCTCACAAACAATTCGGAATAACTTATCCTCTATTCTGCTCCGATCGGTGAAAGGCGCTCTTCTGGTGTTGTATCAATATTTATAAACGGAAGGGGCTCGGCGGATGCAGAAATATTTTTGTTTCGATTTAGGTCTATGTACAATAGTTTAATAACTTTAGAGGAGAATTAAATACTTCCGATGGTTTATAATTCTTACAATTACGCACAAACAATTGGTTTTAACTGGTATTTCAAAATGTAATATTTAAATTATTCATTAAATTAATTTCCCATTAACTTGATGTTATGTTAGCTTGAAAAATAAATTTAAGATGTTGACACTAATAACCGGTTGCAATACTTACAAACATGAATTACTTGCATTACATATAACCTACATTGTCTACAAATATTCAAACCTGAGTATAAATAAATTAATATAAACACGATTCAAGAGATTAGTGTATTTTAGAAGTGAATTGAAAAACACGACATTTATAAAATGCAAGACATTTATGATTTACATTGAACAATTAGAAGGAATTGTATTAGGAATACAACCGCTTGTTTGTATCAAAGGGAAACCCATTACATTCAATGTATCAAAATTCAATAATTATATCATTTTCAGATGGCTTAAAAATCTAACACATTGGTTTCACAATAAAAGTATAACAATAATTTCAACAACAGCTAATACAATGGTACAATAATAATTCAGAAACAATGAAAAATAAACAAGGTGACATTATTGATAAACTACAAATACAATGACAAAATAGTTTTGCAAACATTGAAAAATAAGGTGAGTCATTATCATGCACAAGCTAATTATTCAATATACAAGCTATAATTGAAAACATAAAAATACTAATAGCTATACAAATATTAAAACAAATAAACTACTAGTTTCCTACTCCAAAAAATTATACATGTATAAAGAAGGTAATTGACAAAATGTCGTGAAACAAATTAACAAAAGAAAATAAAAAATAATTAGCCAGCAATACTTAATATAGCATTTCTTCTAAGATATTCTGGGTTATTATTCGTTGCATTTTATTTACTGGAAGTGTCAGCACCTCTAAACATACGATCTGCCACCAGAAATGTTACCATCCCGATTGAATATACGGATATCTTTTTGTTTCCCACACCTTCATATTTCCCTCCATACATGCGCCAATCACCCTGAAACTTAATTACAGCAAGTAGCACAGTTTCACACTTATCAAATCGTTTTACAAAAATCATATACATATTTATTTTACCATCACGTGGTTTATTTTATTGTATTCCCAAATTATATCTTACATGTAGGCTACTTGTAATAAATAAATACCGGCATAAGTATAAAACTTCGTAAAGGTAGGTCCACCCAAACTGCCGCGGTTCGCGGGTATTTATACCGCCTCGACAGATACACCGGTAACGGTATGGTAGGGTGCCCACACTATCGCGGTACGCGGTACTACGCGGGTTGTATTTAATTTGCGATTGAGTGGATGTGGTGTGTCCTGACTTGTATGATGTCTTCGTCTTCAGACGAGGAAGAAATATTGTTAGTAAAACTTTAGACAGGTTTAATAAATAGTGTACGATAAAATTCAACTGCTATTTATTTTGTTCAGTGTACCATTGCTTACAGATAAATAAATTGTCTTTAGAATATCGTTTTTAAACTGTATTAATATGTTAAACTATGTTTGGATTACTTTACACATAACATAATTTACTTATAACATATAATAGAAAAATATAATTGGCAATTTTTACTGCAGAACCTAAACTAAATTCAGGGCTGTATACAAAATTTAAATTAGACAACAGGAACTAAAGCAGTAGATTTTCATCTCAATTCTGGCCGAGGTAATATGGTAATGATAAATAATCCAAATCTTTTTCTTGACAGATTAACTTTTATATTTCATTACTACTCACTTTATTCGCCCAGTTCCTTCGCAATAACATCCCAGATGTGGTCCTCATTCTTTATGTTCTTTTAGTCCTTGTTATAAAGATCATAAAGCACAGGGTACAAATAAACAGTTTTTATTAACCGAACAGTAGACATGCTTCTAACTCAACTGACAACTGAAATACTGAGAATATGCGTACCGCTGAAATGACGCGCAGAAAAAATGGAGCATGCAGCTTTTTGGCGGTACGAGGGTAAATTGTACCGCGCCGGTAGCGGTATACCGCACCAGTGTGGGCGCCCCCATTAGATCACGTGGTTCTAAAATACGTGGCGGTTTACCCGTACCGCGTACCGTGGCAGTTTGGGCGGCCTTTAAGACGAACGGTATCATACAAAATAACTGTCTGTATGTCCCGTATGCATGTTAATCAGTATAAGTGTAAATATATTCTTAAGTGTTGTAAGACGTCTTTTATTACATCCCGTAAAATAATTGTTTCATCTTATTGGGATTTACTTCTTTGATTAATATCATGCAGTCAGTATTGGTCCTAGCTTAGCTCAGTCCCCTATTCTAAAAAACTCTTCTGCAAGCAGATGTCAAACTCTTCTGCGAGCATATTTCCAAACTCTCTACTGATAAGGCCCTCAAACTCAACCACCTACCTCTTTTGAAAAACTTTACTTATTTTGAGAATAGCACAATCCTATTCTCCATTCCTATAGCACAACTTATTCTTAGGGTCCCTTAAAAAAAGTCCCATCTTAAACTATACCTCACTGCTTTTATAATCTCTCCATCAGTCAAAGCTCGTCCATCTTAAGTTTCCCTGATCTACATGATAAGTTTTATTTAACGTCAAGTTTCATCTTCATGTCTGATACTGGAACTGCAAACCCAAATATAATAAAATACTAAATGATGGTTAAACCTAATGTTTGATTGTTTTCCTAAAGGCAAGTTCAGAATAAATCTTGTCAACACAAAATAAATAATGATGGTTTCGTTGAAACACCAATTCACAAATCCCACAAAAAACCTTATAAAAAGCTCATTTTGTATTTAACTAGGACAAAATAACAAATGGGTATTTTCACAACTCATCAACATCATCAAAGTGTTGTTTTTCTCCCTTAGTCTCACTGTTACGACAAAACGTTGGCTATTGTACACTTGTTACTGAAATTGTGAAAATGTTTCTATCGTAGTTCAACACATATCTTTTATTTTGACTAAACAATCGTTTTAACTTTTCTTGACAAAACATAAATGCAATAAAACAAAATAAATAAAAAAAAACTACTTATGTGACTAATTGTTTTCATGAATTTATATTTGTCTAGGTATTTATAAGTTATATTTATATAACTCTATAATTAAGTGATTTTAAATCAAAGTCACTAAAATTATATAAAAAGCCAAATACTATGACCTTAGAAAAAATAACATCACCTTCATTGCATATATTAAAATAGTATATTTAACTGATAATTGTCTCTACAGGTTTTTGTGTAAACTAAGTGAATACTATACACAACACAGCTATTGATTTATTGGCGGGTAAATTCACTACTGTTCTTATTTTATAAGAAACAGCAGACAATAAATCATCAACACGCTGAAAGATTGGTAAATATTTTGCAGAATATTCTTATTTATAAAATGTCAAAAAAGTTAAAAGCGGAAAATGTGATTCGTTTAGTGTGCTCGAATATGTATTAAACATAAAACTTAGATGAAAAGTTACTCTCTAAGATAAACATTTAGCTGCAGGTTAATCAGTGGTTTAGATTAAATAATCTCGGCCTCAAAATATTTAATCTGGTTACTTTTATACTTATTTTTGTAGGACTGGAATAATAGGTTTACGAGTTACCTGGCAGCAAGTCTGTTAATTCCCGTACGCGGCGAATATGCGCAAGAATTGAACACCTGTTCTGTAGGTAGCACAATTAAACATATGTTACTACACCTCTTTTGTAAATCTATAAGTAGGTTTACAGCTAAGCAATAAATAACAATAAATATAATACATTTTCACTGCAACATTTACAACATTACCAAATAAAACTAAATTTTGAAGACGGGTCTTTTATGTTTCTCATTAGTTTTAGACTTATAAATTCCTAACACGTAAACCCAAATTTGAAACTAGCTCAATTAGATGTCTAGTTTCCCAAGTATCTCCGAAACTAAATTTCAGATGGACTATGGGTGAACCGTAAATGTAACCGCTCTCCTAAATCAAAGCTTTGTCGTTATTACCTTCAAAGTAAACATAATCATATTCTAAAACGTATATTAGGTTTCATTTGATCAAATAATAACTTTACATTTTATACCACATCGTTTACTCTGAAATTTAAAATCTCTTTAAACGACAGAGAGGTCTATGTATGAAGTAGTTGTTCTATAATATTCCTTTCAAAGCCTGTTAAAATTCCCAATATTTCACAACACTAACAAAACCTCAACGCTCTTGTTGGCTTCGAACAAAGGGAAAGGGAGGGTTACCAATTATCGATTATGAAAACCAAATTGATAAAATCACCCCCACCCGTAACGCGATACCGTGCGGGTTAATCAATATCAAACTGGATTTATTAATTAATGCATATTAAATTTATAATTGCGCTCGGTACATAGGACCATATATTAGAGTTTATTGAATGAGCGGCACGCTAGCTCGGTCCTATCGACCACGACTCACGCCACACACGCTAATGAGGTCCTGTATTAGTCATGTCAAGGTCATTCCCCCTCCCGAAATCCCAGAAGGAGGGGGAGGGGCGACGAGCGCAGCGAGCGAACAGTATCTGCCGGCGCCCCGGTGCGAGCGTATCACGAGCGTTCGAGAGCCGAGTTGTGTCTGAAACACGCGTTACAATGGCATGCACTAGGAGTCCGATCGCGTTTCCCTCAAATGTGGATTTTATTAGATTATTTATTTTTGTGGTGTTTTCTGTGACTGTATCCTGTGTTGATATTTTGCTGGATGTGCCAATGGAATATAAATCAGGTTTGTTATTTATTTATGACACAATTTTATTTAATTTTTTGTTACTTTTGTTAAACATGTAAATATTAAACATATGAAACATAAACTATACCGGTATTTTTAACAAACATGTTTTAGAATTTTTTCCAATCATAATAGCGCCAGTTATTTACGTGGTTTCCTCTAGCGATTTGCCAAACAAATATTTAAATGTGAATACAAAAGTAAAAAATAAGGTTTTTAATATTTTTTATACTTACTTTATAAAAAAATTACTTTCGGTTTTAATTTTCCAATTATCAATAAACAGTAACATGTAAGTAATCGAATATACTTCCACTCAGTGGAGTAGTGCGAATGCATGTGGTTCAACGATAAACAATAAAACTCGTTTCTATTAGTTAATGTAAACGAAACACGTGGTTGTAAAATTGTTTTCTACATGAACATTGTTTCCAATTCTTTATCCTTTTTAACTCAGCTACAAATTGTGTGCATCGCAAAACTAGTTTTCACGAAATTAGTTTTTCGGTTATTTAAAATACTATTAATTATATAAATTACCTATCCCTTTTAAACAGATAATTTTGTATTACTTACGTAATATGTTTATTGTGTTAGATCTTAAATAGTAATAAAAAGTTGACTCAGTTGTTTTTGCATTCATAATACGTAAATATTACATTCTTGTATTATATTATCTTTAAAAAAAGTCATCTGATAATTTTGACCGATAATGAACTGTCAAACTTTAGGAAAAGGAACAGAAGCTTTTTAAGAACATTATAAACACTACCCAAAAAGTTCAAAACAACATTTTGTCAGTCTACAAAAATGAAATATCTTTAACTTGTCTTTGAAGTTGATAGGGTTTTTTTATAAAAAAAGTCCATACTAGCAAGTTATTTTGCTGTAGACAAATCTTCCAATAGGAAATATGTTTGGTTTGATATTAGTTAAAAGTAAAACATTTAGTCATTGAAAATAGTAACTTAACTACAACATTGTTCAACTGTTGTACAAATGGAAGTAATTATATACCACTGAAATATTTTATAAACATATTTATGAACAAAGGTTTCTAATAATAGGTTTTTAACAGTGTAATTTTGCTAAAACTTAATACAAAACAAATTTAAGGTAAAGGTTATCATTTACCACTACATTCTCGTAACAATATTATAGGAAGGTTTCATGAAATGTAAAAAGAAGTAAAAATAATTGTTTAATTTATTCCGTTTAACTATTATGGCTATGGGATAGTATATATTTCTTGATTTCCTATTTATTCTCTGCAAAACCCCTTAGCAAAAATGTTGGCCATTTAAAAACCATCCACATATGTTTTTTTCTGAATAATTCACGTTACCAGTTTATATAGGGGATATGAACTATTTATATTAGGCCACGCGATATTAAATTTTACTGTCAAAGGTTGTTTTTTTATTAATTTTTTAGGATAATAAAGAGAACATGCTGGTACTTATGTGCTATGGAATGAAATAAAAAACATTAAAATTAAATAAATACATAGACTACTTATTATTTTTTCAATGAAAAAACTATTGTTTATCGTACAGTAAAATCACAATCAGGTTTATATTTATTTATATTTAATCATACCATCATGATATTCAGATTTAAATTAAATTATAATATGGTAACTTAGAGACGAGTGCACAAAGCCTGTTAACTACTTTGTAAGATCAATAAACGCGGCGCCCGCCCATTAATAACCATAATTCCCAATATTACGAGAATATACATTAATACTTAATGTCTCTTTCCATTATTCAATTATGCCTGTGTGATCATAAAAGTCATTAGTTTACGTGTTTACTTTGTGCCAAAATGACAATGGAGGATTACATAGACAAATTGGATTGTTCATTACACTCTTTGGGAGCATACTCTGAGAATAATTTGCTTATGGGAAGGAAAGGTTAACAATGAAAAACCACGTTAAATACAAGTGAAGTAGTATTTCTTCGAAACCATGCAGCTTTTTATTATTTTAAAAGCTCGTTTCTCATAAAAAGCTAACGAAAAAAGGAAGCTTTTAGATTTGTCCTATATTATTTATATCCACAAAGTTATGCAAAATATAATATTTTTAATTATTTGTGCGGGTTTTCTTTTACCATTATCTTACTTTATAATATTGTATATTTAAAAACAGCAAAGGTGCCAGCCTTTTCTCAAATGTTGTATTGATAATTAATGTATTATGTATGGCATATACGTTGTGGTTTGGGAACTTTCAGAGCTTTACTAGTAATATTATGCGGTTTATTTCCTTCATATACACACGAAAATATTTTAGTTTTAACTACAGTTTCACTACAACTTCCTTAAAATGGGTATATTGGGTACCTCTATGGATCTGGAAATTATTACCTCAGTGAAACAAAAATAAAATGAAATGGTAGACAAAATATTACGGCAGGAAGAGCAGAATATTGGCAAGTGAATTCCTTTTGTAAAACAACCACTCGCAAGTTGAACTCTGCAGTGCTAGTCTCTAAAATATGACTCTGGCTAAAGTAAAGGAAAAGTTGTTCAGCGAAATCGGTGGATTTCCCATTCTTTTCCGATTCTTATAATTTATATTCTTTATGTGTCTGGAAGGAAGTCCTAATGACTCATGGAACGGAACTTTGCCAAATATTTCATGTGAGTATTTGGGCAATTGATTCTTAAAAGTTAGTTATTTAGGTTTATCTTTGGAAACCTTCCCTGGATTCTCTCCCCTCTTTTTCTTTATGATTTAGTATTATTTTATGGTATATTTGCTTTTTTATTTTTGTTTTTTGTTTTTGTGTATACACTTTTTGAACAATAAGTTAGCATATTGGGTATCTGTTCTTTAGATTTTACATCAAATTTTAAGTTATTAAAGCTGATCATATTTTTTTACTCTTACACTCTCCTTACACATTCAGTAAACCTAAATTTATTACTAAAGCTTTAATGGGTTTCGACCACATTGAGATTATAGTTATTAAAACTTATAAAGTAACTGAATCCTACGGGGATAAGAGCAATCCTAGTCGTAGTTGTAAGCGAGAAGGACGCCTCCTCGATTTCAATGTTCAATTTATACCAATGATCTCCACCCCACGGGGACCCCGGTCTTGCCCCCCGTCATTTCCTGCTCGGCCCCTCTCGTTACACGATAATGCGTCACAATAGTCAGCACTTCACACTGACTTACCCGCGGCTGTGCGAGCTACGATCATGTATATATTTAAAGTGGATTCATTTTGTGTTTACTCGACCAATTTCTCTGCTTTATTACTTACTTACGTAATTAGTGCTATTATAAAATAATATTTTCCTATTTTGCTTTTCTAACTGTATATTATTACAATAAATATGTTAAATCGTTGAAACATAAGAAGGAATACATTGGTCAAAAGAGCAATGCGGAGATGCTAAACATAAAAAAAGAATCATCTGTTTTGACTTGAAAACGTGTAATTAATGTTTTTTCTACGTGAAATAGCGTACCGTATTATTAAAAAACATTAAATTTGATTTTAAAGCAAAATCAGAATAAAATATAAAGTGAAATGTGTGATATATGCATTCAATTTATAATAAACAACTTTTTTATTAGCATATTACGTGTTGTTATTACTTACGGGATGTAATAAAATACGTCTTACAACACTTAAGATATATTTACACTTATACTGATTCACATACAGACGGTAAACATATATAAAAGATGGTACTAGGAATCGCCTAGTACCATCTTTTATATAAGTTTACCGTCTGTATGTGAATCAGTATAAGTGTAAATATATCTTAAGTGTTGTAAGACGTCTTTTATTACATCCCGTAATTTATAATAAAAAAATAATAATTATGGTATGACGTATCAAGAAGGTATGTTTTTTTAATATTAAGGTCGAAACCACTATAGACCAGTTGATGTCCGTGTAAAGCCTATATTCTTAACCCTATACTTTGAGGATTAAAACGTTTTCGATGAAACTTCATAAACCAAAAATAAAATTGCAAAACGTTATTAAAACTTGGTATATTGCTTCATATCGTTGTGGTCTATTAATATTTGCAATAAAAAAACATTTTTTGACCGATATTTCCCGTAGCAGCAAACCTGCGTACTCAGCCCCATGTTATTCTTATGTAGAATAAGTAACCTATTATCTCCCTTAATTATGAACATAAATTAATAAAACTTTGTATGTAGCTTTACCTTCTTGAGTTATATTGATGTTTTTATAAAACCTCATTTTTTGTGCTCCTTGCTTCAGCAAGCCTGCATACTCAGCCGCCATGTTATTCTTATGGAGAATAATAAAAATGCCATAAATCATTTATTTATGAATGTATATTGATGAAACTTGGTTTGTGAATTTATGTGGTATTAAGATACATATATATGCATTGGAAATTCGCTGAGTACGCAGGTTTGCTGCTACAGGGGTATTTTTTATCTTTCACAATAAAATTACTTCCTCACTTCACTCATGTTAAAGAAACACTTTAACTCAAACCAAAACTAATTAAATTTAATCAACAATTTGAATCAATCTGTCATTAGTGTTATATAATAAATTTCCCTTCAAAATAAAACGCTTTTAATCTCTTTCAAGTTTAAGAAACTCACGTCGCTGTGGTTCCCGGTTACGCTTCTCCCGAGAACTAGGCTGATACACCTAGTTATACCTATTGTCGCCCCAAAGACAATATATATAATCTCACTTCCGACGTAACATGGTCCAGACGCACCGGTTGGACCATACTCGAGCCCATTGTTCCCTCACCGTGCTAAGCATTCAAACCATCGTCTCCAGGCCTATTATGAACCCCTCGGGACGATTTTGTCTGACTTGCAAATCCAGCGTTGCACTAACAATTCTATTCTTTGCTGCACGCGTTATTTTCTGTACCAGAGATTTATTTTTATAACATTAAAATATAAAATTATCACAAAAACTCTACAGTTTTAATCCATAATAACAACGTTATAAAAAAAACCCGAACCCTTTTTACTTATCTAATTTGAAAAGGGTTAAAAACTCTCAGACTTAATGCTACCAGTACACTATGGCCCCACATAGGTGACCTAAGGCGAGCGTGATAGTGTACTAGGTGTGCTCGTGTATGTTCGTAATAGTTCGCCTCGCCATGTTTCGTGTTCACCTTCTCCTTTTTTGTCAGTTTTTTGGCACGAATCCAAGGAGACGGGCGAAAGCGAATGGGCGAGCTTGGTATTGCATGGTATTGGGCGAGCGTGTACTTCGTTAGTTCGTTGTGCACATTCGGTTGATTTGGTGCAGGATTCGTTGTCAAGTCTTGTTCTAAACATCCGGCGATAGTGTAATGGTACTATAAACATTCCAAGAGACGAGGAACAGGATTATTGGGTAAGACAGAAGAAGAGATTGGTGGATTTATAAGTCCGGCAATGAGTTTCCTCCCTAGGGGAGACGTCCGCCCTCGCCACTTCTTCCGGTGCGGCGCTTGTTAAATGGACATTGCCATCAAAGGCCGTCAGCAGAATGTACATCGATGGTGCTGATGGTGCACCTAATTGGTTTTATATAGAATATAGATTTATTGTGCTTAGAATCAAACTAAACTAAATTGGTGTATGCTTTTTCGTCTTGCAACAGTTGTCAAACAATTTTTATATTTAATCGTAAGAGTGTTATAAGTAATACTATAAATTGCTGTTTTGTTTTTAGTTGACTTTGAATTTTAATATTTATTGAAAAAAACTACGAAATATTAAACGCAGTTTCATCTATAAAACAACGACCTTATAAAATCTGTTTGGTGTGGTGAAGTAATTTGTTCGTTAGTGAATATTAAGGTCAAATTGTAAACAAGGTTGATGGTAAATGTAAACTTTAAAGTTTACTTTAGACATACCAAAATAGTAACACAAAATTGGATTGATTTGATTTAATGTGGTCTAAGGAACGCAAGATATTATCATTTTGCGCAGAGCGTTGAGAAGGCACTTTTAATATGTATTTAAATATTTAAATTATTACAACTGACAAGTTTAAAAACTTTAATTACAATTGTTTTTAAAGCTATCTTATCGGCAGATAAATACAACCACTAATTCAGTTGTTCTGTTTTATTGTAGCAACATAGCCATAAGTGGGGGCAAACTCGTTGAATAAGAATGAAACGTTAAAATGTTCTACAATCCTAATAGATATTTAAATGAGATAACTGACATTGACAATTTTGGATATCAGGTTTTTGACCGGATATGGATAACTCAAAATCATTATAAGCATGTATTCCTCAAAATAAATATTGGAATAGATAACTGTTATGATTTTGAACTGTAAAAAATAATACGATGTAATTACTTTAGTATTATATTGCTTCCTGTTTCTAAGCCATAACATTGAGATGTACGATTGGAAGAAGAGTGTAAGGAACAGATAGAGGGAATCGATTTCGGAAACGAGCGATAAAAGTCGTTGACTGGTGTGAACCTTCGATACGATGGCTCCATATACTCATGTGCTATCTACATCTCAGGCTGCTCACCACACATGGCGGCACTGAGAACTGCCTGCTGCTAGAGCCAATGGCAGGCAGTCAATTAAGTGTGCATTAATTGCTATTGGGACGTGAGGTAAAATCTGCACCATCTAACATCTACAGCGCTAAACACTGCTACTTACTGAGTACATAAGAAACTAATTATACAGCCACCGATCGGTGAGAAACATGTACAACATTTTTTAGGGTCATGTAGTTCTTTACTCCACCCAAAATTACAAACGTTAATTATAATTTAATACATTGTTAACATTAATAAAACACTTGTATATAGCAATGGATTTAAGAACTTTAACAGTCACAACATATAATTCTGTACATATTTTGTAATGCCTAAATAAAAAATCCCTTGTCTTTTTTTCTATACAGTATTTATGTATGACAAATTCACCAATTCAGTTTTAAATCTTTTCCATCGTTCCTTACTAGGTTTTTATAAAAAAGTGATTTCAAACTGCTACATTTAAAAATAAATATTCTGATCACTAATACTACACGTGAGTCTAGCAAGTGATTTAAACCCCAACACACGAAATCGTATGTCCACTTTCATATTTAAACATGAATTCAACAACAGTTTGACTCATTATGACTGTAAATTTGCCTTAAATATTAACGTCCATGATATCTTTGGTACATGAAAAAGGACAGAAAATCACAATGTGGACATGTGTAAAGAAAATATATGTGGTAAAAGCTATTCGGCCAAACAATGGGGAGTCAAGTGCTAAGTTTGAAGTCAAGTGCAGGCCTACACAATGGAAACTGTTAGCGCTCCGGGTATAACACTACTCTTGTTTCTTTTTACGACAACAGCTTTGCTGAAAACAAGACACGAGGTGGTTTATTGTCATTCTGTTTAAATATGTAAATAGCATAATGTAAAAAAGTGTCAAAGCTACTTTTGTCAAGCACATGTATCCCATAAAATTTATGTTGGTTTGACTTTCTAAAGTAATTAAAGTTGAGTATAGTAATAAATATAATTAACATTATTTGTGAACAGGATTAGAATTTGAAAAAGGCCATAGTTATATTTCACAAAAGAATGTTTTCCTTTGAAAAGTAGTATTAATAAAATAATTGTTTCTGATTGACTAAACTGGACTTTGTCTATTTTTTATTATTGAATAAGCACGCACTTTCAGCAACACTGCTATATCAAACTAAAAATCTAATTTTGCTTAGTTTATTAAAATACCATATTGAGCCCTACCGCTATGCAAGTTTAATTAAACTTAAATTTTAAAAACTAATTATTTTATTGGATGTTTAAACTAAGTTTATTACAAAAAAAAATAAGTCAATATAAACTAACACAAAAGATAAAACGTAAGGAAAAATAAACACGTAAATTTGTATTGAAAATGTGTAGTTTTCAATTGAATTCCCTCATAATCCAACTCATTGAAGCTATTGAATTGCTTGAGTAATAAGATATAGTTTGAAGGAGTGGAATATGTACTCACAATACTTCATTATGAACATTGAGGAACAGAATGAAACTGTATTCTTTTAACAACGTTATCGGGTTTACAAATAATATGGCTAATAATCGTATATTGTAAGATAGCCACATTAAGTCAAAAGCTAGAGCAATGCAAGCCATAATATATGCTTTCTGGTATACATATTTCATGTGCCAAAACTCTTTCACGAGACTTAGTTCATGTATTATTAATAAAGCAAGGAGCCCAGTTCAAGGGGAATAATTGATCAAGTGATACTATAATCTCAAAGTACCGATCGCTACATTTTGCTCTGTTTCGATGTGTTTATAAAATATTTTGAATTTGTGTTTTCTAATAACATTTATTTGGATACAATCAATTCATCTTATTCATTTACGATTACAAATTATTTTGCGAATTTAAAAACTGTAAATTGTGTCTTATTTAAGGGCAGGATAATTTACGACACTAACCTTATAAATGAAGTTACACGGTACCATGTAGTTTTGTTATTTAGGTGAGACCCAAACTAATATCATATATACAAATCGCCTCATATTTTCGTCCGTATATTTGCTCCCTGTTGCTTTTTATTACACAGTGCCATAGAAAGATTAAGAGGAAGCCAAAAGCAATGCTCTTGGATGAAGCGCTTAGATTTCTTTGCTGTAGTCGCAAACCTTAATAGATAAAATAACTTAGTAATAGTTTAAAATTGATCTCTATCCAGATTTAGCCTAATTAAAATGTATATATTTACTAACTGTGTCTACTTAGCTAGTACAGTTTGTATGTTGTTTATCTGGCTAAATAAACACTAATGACTTGTGAAATTAATGATCCGGTTACACTTGTAATTTAGGCTCGGCTCAAAGCTTGCGCGCAGGCTTCAGTGCCCATGTTGGCTCATTCCCATTATGTTGAGGTTTATTTTTGTTTATATTTTAAAATTTTGCAATACATTTTTGTTTATGTTGCAACGCTTAATTCATCGATAGCATATCTAATTTGTTATATTGTATGCTAAATCCTTTATTTTGTAAATTACTAGATAATGTATTTTATGTACTTTAACTAACTTAACTACTGTATGCAACTTTATTTTGCAAGAATAAACTCTTATTTCATATTTTAGAAAACAATTTGTTACGTTTGGCCTCAAATTTACCTGCATTATATCATGTTAACTTATTTTTAAGTAATATACATTAAATTAACTAAAGTGACTAACCAATTTAGATTGATGGGATAACTAGTTTCATTATGGAGTACTTTATTAGTACAGACAATAAAGTAGGTAATACGAGTAGTAGGTTTTAACTTATTAAAACTCTTAATTAGGCAATGCTGGTAGAATGGACCCGGATCCTGGGCATAACCATTTAAGAACCCTTTCACATTCTTCATGGTGACTAAAGCCACTCAGAATTGTCGTACGGTACTCGTTAGAAGTTTATGTTTCGAATTAAATAATTAATTAACTACATTAACATTATGCCTACTTTTACAATGGATCCCTGAATTTGAAAATTAGTTACATATGTCACGTATATTAAAATTGAAAAGGAAGTTATATGTAAAAAAAGCAATAAAAAAGAACAAAACAACTGTTATGTTTCGCACGTTAGGAGCTCTTATCTAAAATCTTGAAACTTCTAAATTATATTGAAATTATCCTTACATACCATGTCAGCCTTCAGGTTAGTGACTATTTTTTTCTATATGGTTAGTATAATCGTTGGTATGTTGTTGGTTGTTGTTGTTGTATAGAGTGGGATTTTAAACCGATTACATCGTAAGTTTATAAGTATCTTATACCTACTATAAATATGCTATTTTTCTATATGAGAGGTTTAAGGCAAAATATTACGTGCATGTAACTAATATCTTATCTATTTTGCGTAACGTGTCATAAATTTATTTTTTATTTGTACAAGTTATTTATTTTATAATATTAGTGAACAAATTAAAATTACACGACTTCTGATTTACATATGTGATTTAAAACATAATTCGTTTATATTTTTAACAGTCATGGCGTTTCCTTAATTTATTTATAGACGGAATATTTATATATAATTCTGCAGGTGACACTTTTAACCGTAACATGTGGTAATTTGGCAAATTGCAAGGATGACGGGAGAGGGCTCAAATTAAAGTTCTTGATCTCAGGGACTCGGGAAACATAGCTATATTTCCAAAGATATACCAGCACATGATAAATAACCAAAATAAACAATCATAAGAAAAGCCTGGGGATATAAAAGCTTCTGCTCTCTTTACATTACAACATGCGATTGTCTACTTTGTTTACGAACTGACTTGTGTTTCTACTGATATACTTTTATTTTACTCAGTATGAAAAGAGTAATTAAGATTAGATGAGGCAGATTACTGAAGCAATGTTAGGGATTATGGCCCCTTTAAGCCACTAGTGAATACATAAATACTGACACTATTTATACTTAATTTCAATACTGTGTTGTCGATGAAAGAGTAATTCAGATCGTGGAAATCGTCTCGGCGTATTTTATACTTAGCAAATAAGAACCTATTGAAATTGATGGAATGATCAAAACATCGCAATTTATATTTATTTCACTATACATGCCACAATAAAGAATGTGTTGATACAAGGGCGTCATCAAACCCAATGTGAGCGTTCCAGCGGGACAATACACTGTGGGATGTTCTGTAATTGCAGCATTGTTTTGTGTCGATAAAATTCTATAGCTTGCAGCGTACAATTCATGACTGATTGCTTGCCTGCTTGCTTCACCCAATCATTGTTCGTATCATGGATCCAAAATAATATTTCTTATTCGCTTTTCAATATTTGCCCAGGTATAAAAGCTGCTTGATAACGAATAGTGCACCAAAATTTTCAGCAAAGAACGCTTTCTTTTCCAAAATAAAGGCAAATGGTAAATTATTGTACTTTCTTTTTTTAGCGAATTTCTCCTATAGGGAAGAAGCTATTAACGTAGGTGGCATGGTAAGACTTAAGCCCGAGACCATGATAACTTTTTGTTTTGAGGTCCGCAGATGCCAAAAACACTATTCGTGTAAATTTATACATATGTATATATCTATAAATATATATGAGTGTCCGTTGCCGCGATAACTTCTGAAACAAACGCCCGAGTTTGATGAAATTTGGCACACGGGTCGAGTAACATTTATGACTTTAGTTAGAAAACCAGAACGATCGGACTATGGGTAGGGGGTTTTATGGAGGTTAAAAATGTTCAAAAAATCAGTTTTTGGAATTTTTCCCTTAAAATTTTAAGAACACTCAATTTTGGTTATAGGCATTTCATAGAGTTAAATAAATAATGATTTGGTATTTTTAATCATTAATCTAGGTTAAGTGGTTGTAGAGAAAACTCACAAAATGCGTCCATAAAATTTCCCGTGTTAACCTTATAGGAAAAAGGTTTTTGGATTTTCCTCGGATAATTTTACTAAAAACTTCACATTTATTTTTACCAATCAGTTTAGCTCTACAAAAATATAATTTTGGTGTTTTAATTGTTGTTCTACGTCCAACCGTTGCAGAGATATTCAAAGTGCTAAACACAGTACGTTGTCCAATGTTATCCTTATGGAGGATAAATACAATTTGATATCTTGATTATTTTTGAATGTATATTGATGAAACTTGGTATGTGGCTTCAACTAGTTGTGGTTTATTGATATTTGCACAAAAAGAGTTTTTTGTTGATTCTCCCTGTACCAGCAAACATGCGTACTCGGCCCCCATGTTATTCATATGGAGATAAGTAACGTTTTACATTTCCCTTAGTTATGGACCTAAATTAATACAATTTGGTATGTAGCTTAACCTGGTCGAGTTATATTGATAATTGCAAAGACACGCATTTCTTATCTTCCTCTTTGTTGCAAACCTGCGTAGTCAGCCCTAATTTATTCTTATGGAGAATAAATAAAATGCTATGTATCACTTATTTATGAATGTATTTTTGTGAAACTTGGTAAGTGGCTATATGTATTAGCGAGGCATTGGAAATTCTTAGAGGACGCAGGTTTGCTGCGACGGGGTTATTTAGCTATATATGATACTAATATATGTTTTTGACCAGCTATAGTTTGTCAGATTATATGAATAAATGGTAAGGCTATTTTTGTATCCATCAGGTTTTTTTTTAAACAGCTAATTAATGTTAAAATAATCGTTACTGTATACATATAAAGAACGCCTATGGGGATTTTAGTGAGGGAATATTTAAGAAGTCCTAAATCAGGTACATTAAAGGGTTATGCTTAAGTGAAATGTTACAGAATCACGACTCAGTGCCAAGGGATGTTTACTAAACAAGTTATATAATAAAATTAAGCTGTTTCAGTTTCCAAGGTCAACCGCTTGTAAACCCGTTATGACATTATAAAAAAACACCTAAAAACTTCTCAAGCAATAATATCATCTGATTACTAGAATAAGAATAAATTTATACCCATCTCTTATTCCAAACTAGGATTTTGATAGTGATGGCTCCCGGAGAAAGAAAATCACTTATCCTTTTGCCAAAATCTAAGAGGAAATTTTAAGTATTTCGTAAAGGGATAAGAAACAAATAACATACCGGTACCAATGCCTTTAAAGCAAATAAGAAGAATATTACCATTCAGTTTCAGCTTATAACCTCAAACATAGCTTATATACTTGTTAGCTACAAAGAGGAGAATAATTCCTGTTCATATTTTAAGCCTGTTTTCAAAAGTTGTACAGAATAAAATATTACAATAATTTAACACATTAAACAATTCCACCTGGATAGTAAACTTCACGTACACCTAGTGCCACATATTTTGTAATACACACACAGGTGATCGGACGCACATTAATCGCTCCAGATTTAAATTCCAAAGATTTGGTTACATTTATTTATTTGATGTCTTAATATATAATAAGAGATGTAATTACATGGAGATTTCGTCAAAAAATACATAGTTACAACAGGTTCTTGCAGCACAAACCAATACGTCAACCTAAGCTAGTTGTTACAAGTCATAGTTATTGTTTAACACAGCGTTATTATACTGTAAACTGCTGTTTAAACCATACGTGAGGGATACCTTATAAAAGTGACTAAACATTTAATGATAAATAATGCACCCCTGCAACGGTAATTAAAGTAAAGATTTTTCCATGTAAGCGGTGAGATGTGATGGCAGCCACGGAATGTTGAATTAGTCTGGTCAACCTCCGTCCCTGGTTTTAGCTAAATTAATCTTACACAATCAAAGTAAGATTAGAGACTGTCCCACTGAGATTTTATTTGTCCAATTTAAATTAAAGTCATATATGTTGTGTTCTGTACAGCATATTTACTATTGTACTTTACTAATAATTTATTTTATGAACTATATTATTTAATCAGGATAAAATAAACTACGTCTCACAACACCTCAGAATATATTTACACTTATATTTACATGTTATACTTTACACTTTACCGTACTTACATACAAGGTGGTAAATATACAAATCAGATAGATTTATATTTACCATCTTGTATGTAGTTACAGCATAAAAGTAAATATATTTTCAGTATTGTGAGACTTAGTTTATCTTATCCTGTTTAATTGTACCTCAAGAAATTAACTATACTATTTGTGATTATTTTTTGTGTAATAATGCAACAAAATCACTACCTAATACTGGGTATGAAGTTACTGAGGAAAGTATAAAACTACTTTCATTTTACGAATCTTACCAAAACACACGCACTTACTTTCAACACAAAACACACGCACGCACGCACCCACGCATTCACCTCTCTGCCAACTCAGTATCGGCTGCTTTCAGGCAGTGATAACACTATCTGCCCCTTGCACTCCTCTGTCGTGGTTCATTGTTCAGTTGGGTCCTTTAATAGCTTTATATGTTGTTAAAAACGAGTAGTGCCCTCTCTTTTTGTAACATGGTTTTTGTGGGGTCCATGAAGGGCTGTTATTTAACATGCAATTAATATTGCTACAATAAAAGTAAGATATTTTATAGCTATATCAGTATCTATAATCTAATAATGAGTGTTATACATAGAAAAACATATTGAATGAAATAGTAGCCTAATAAAGTAAAATATGCTAGTTTTTGTTACTTAACTGTCAAATAAAGTATAAAAATAATGATTGACACATCTGTCGTTTCGAATTAATCTAACCTTAAATTATAGAATAGGTGTAGTATTAGAGGACATGAACATTGTACTCACAACGAGGCACTATAGAGATAATAAACTTAAATGCCAATTCAAATTATTAAACTTGTTTATACAATTAATTTAGTGAGAACAAATAAACACCACATGAACACACACACTGGTGTTTCTTAACTGAAGTTATTGTTACTTTTATTTAATCTGTGATTAGACTTTGAACAAAACTGAATCCTTAAGATTTAAAAATAACTTTTCACAAATGAAGTAATCTGAGAACTAATTTAAATTGTCAACCATTATTTAGTTGAGTTCGAAGGAAAAAACAGTAATTCACATTCTACACCTTTCTTAATTCATTTTATATTTATATTTATTTAAATCCAGAATTCCTTGTGAAGTACACAGTTAACCTTTAATACCAATCATAAAAAAAAAGAAAACAGATGTTTGATGTGATTGCAAGGCGCACAGTATTTCTTATTAAAGCGTATGCTCCAACAGAGCTTTTGAATAAACAATGCAGAAAGAAGATCTAAAAGGGAATAATTGATTAGATCAATGGATTCACAAAGGGAGAATTGTTGGACTAGCTTCGTTGTTTCTTTCGATGGCTCGTATGCATTAGCAGGTTTAAATAGGTCGCGTAACCTCTGATTCCAGCTATAAAGTGGAACTTCATTACCTGTTTTGTAAGCTTATTTATCTTCTTTAACCTGGTTGTTGCATTTTGGTAAACGCCTTGTCGACACAAACATACATAACAAGAAGTATGCAATTTAATAATAAATTTGTACCTTAAAGTAAGAGTAAACTTTGGATTTAAGTACTTTGTTTTAACCAACTAAACGGGCTAATATTCAACCACATTTTAAACTATTTATTTTAGATAAGGTTTATTATTATAGATCGCCTTAATGCAAAGATACTCTTATGATCAGCCTCTGTTAGACCAACTAGACCTTGGAAATGATTGCTATGGATAAAAAATATATTTATCCCAGGATATCCTTAAATAACAAAAATACAAAACCAATTGAGATAAGGTACACTATCAACATTCACACCTACTAGCCATCTATTAAACGATGCAAACTTTACTAAGGTCAGACTATTAAAAACTTTACATAAACTGTAAGATATAGTCAAGTAGCTAATAAAGTATTTAAAATAATTACGTTAACAATATTTGTATATCACCAACTATAATGCAAACTTTAATTAAAATATTTTAACTTTTAAAGCTATTATTTTTTGGTGATATATTTTAAAACAAATCAAACTGCATAGAAGAGTAATAGGGATAAAAGAGATCGATTTTATTTAAATACTCTGTCCAACATTGGAGCATAATCCGGCTCAGGCGGACAATCCTGTCTGGCTCATCCGACGTCGGATTAGTTGGGAATCAAAGATTACCAGGCCAAGCATATTAAACCCTTCTACACCAACGTGCACCGTGTTCCTGTTTCCTTTGTTACCTTTATATGTTAATGAATATCCTCGTATAAAATGCGGTTATAAATTAATTCTTCTAACTCTATTGTAATATTCTATTTTTGCTGGAACTTATATTATTGTATAATATAAAAAGGTCTACATAAAATGTATAATACATAAAAAACAAATGTATGCTGAATTTGTTGAAATTTAAGGAAATTTATTTTGTTGAGACTCGTTTTGAGGAAATATTAGTGGAACGAGTGACTTTTATTTATAAAATGTGCAAATTTTAATCATAACTCACTAATGGTATGTACACGGTGAACAAATTTACCACTAATATTACAGGAAAGGTTTAGTATATTCGAGTAGGAATTGCATTTAAAGTATTGTTCCACACTTAGAGAAGCAGTTATTTACGTGTATTTGTAAAATAAAGTGATATTTACGTTTCACAAACACCATTTCCAAGGAAAAACTTGTTGTGATAAATGGTGTATCTTACTTTAATTGTAATTGCCGTATAAAATAAAATACCTAATATATTTATTTATTTAATGATCGTCAATGTAGTATACGTATTACATGCAAGTTGTACACATGGCAGTGTTGAAATATTAATAATTTACATAAAGACCAATGTCACGCGGTATAAATTATTGTTTATGCTTGAATATCATTTTAGCGAAATCCCAGTTTATGTAAAAACATAGTCAAGGAGAAGACAACTTGTATAATCCTAACATTTAGACAGCACCAGCAGGAGGTGACAGTTGATTACTGTGCCAGGATTATTCCTTCATTTGTCCACAGTTAATACATATTTTTGCCCTTTTATACTTCGCGCATTTTATTCCGAAGAATTTTTTTATATTTATAATAAACACATTAAGACAACATAGCTTCACTTTAATCACGTGTTTGTGTTGATATATGCATTCTGAATTTTTCCTGAGGATTGCAATGCAATGCTCTTTTTACATAGTTTACTTTATTCCACGATTGTGGCGCTACTATGAAGAAACAATATTAAAAAATAAAAATGCCAAAATATTTATAACAATTGGGCATGTAGTTTAAGTACAGTTAGCAGAGTATTTTTACAAAATAATAGGAATAGCATTTATTTATAATGATTGAGAAAAGGTTTTCTTAGGTTTGTTTATAATCTTACTCAAAAACATAAATACAAATTTAATAGAAAAACTAATAATACTAGTCAATGTATTGCAAAAATATAGATCCAACTTGATATTTGAAATCTGCACATAGCAAGCCATAAATTAATGATAGACATTTTTTCGGTGACATAAACCAAAAGCTCCTTTCAATGCACTTAGATTTAATTATATTAAATAATATATACCGGTATACCTATAAAATTCATGACTTTGGAAATGCTGTTATTATTTATATCCGTCCATTAATAGGTATCGTTTCGTCAATAACTTTTAAGGTATATTATTAAATTTGTATTAATAAAATACCTTTTAGCAAATTTCCCCTATATGGAAGAAGCTATTAACGTCCGGGACCATGATAACTTTTCGTTTTGAGGTCCCTAGACCCCAAAAACACCATTCGTTCGAAACTGTATATATATATATATATATATATATATATATATATATATATATATATATATATATATATGTGTGTGTGTGTGTGTGTGTGTGCGTGCGTGAGCACGATAACTCTTGTAAAAATGATCCGATTTTGATTAAATTTGGTATAAACGTGTAAAGCAACATTTATGACTTTAAGTTCGAAAATCAGCCAGATCGCTCTATCCGAAGGGGTATTTTGGGGGGGTTTTGTACCCCAAAAATGTTTTTTTTTTTATTTTTTACATATAATGTTTGAAATTGTCAAATTTAAGTTTTTACCATTGGATTCAGCTTAAAAAGACACACAATTTGGTATTTTGATAATTCCTCTACGTTAATTGGTTACCAAGATATTGAAAGTGCCAAACACAGTACGTTGTCTAATGTTATTCTTATGGAGGAAAATAAAAAAATTATATCTCGCTCATTTATGAACGTATACTGACGAAACTTGGTATACGGCTTCATCTGGTTGTGGTCCATTGATTAAAAAAAAAACAATTTTTTTCTAAAGGCTTCCGTAGCAGCAAACCTGCATACTCAGCCCCATGATATTCTTATGGCTAAAGACTATATGCTATGTTTCCCTTAATTATAAACATAAATGAATAAAAACTAATATATGACTTCACCTAGTTGAGTAATATTGATATTAGTATAAAAACCCATTTTTGTGTCCCTTGATGCAGCAAACCTGCGTACTCAGCTCCAATATTATTCTTATGGAGAATAATTAAAATTGTATATATTGCTTATTTGTAAATATATTTTTATAAAACTTGGTACGTGGCTTTATGAAGTATTAAGACATTTATATCTCCATTTGAAATTCGCTGAGTATGCAGGTTTGCTGAGACGGGGGTATTTTTAATTTGTATTAATAAAGTTTGGTAATAAACTCCAATTATAATTAAACATAAAAAAGTAACTCACCAGGTGAATATTTTATTTTGTCTAGTTTTAAAATTCATTATAATATTATATTATAAAGGTATATCGTATTATACAATGTGCAAGGTTACAACTACACCATGGTTTGGCATGTTTAAAACTTTTACATTCAATTTATCTGCTGATATTTACACAGCGGTCGTCGATGAATATTTTAACCGATCGAAGCAGAAGTATCAGTATATCAATCGGAGTGTGATTGGTCTGCCTTGTATTGCGTTCAAATGACCTGCAGTCGGATTAAACTCGTAAATCAAATTAACGAACAAATAAAAACGTCAACAGCTAAATTTGCATTTAATAGTATTTCATTTGATGACTGAACCCTTTTTTATTTCAAATAACAGTTGTTATATACGATCAGAAACATTTTGTAGTGAGAAACCTTATTTTCCTCTCTTGTCAAGAAACTCTTAGCTGTCCTCGCTGATAATTGCATTAATAATGCAACAGGAAGTAATTGAGTAGTCTAATGTGATTTCGGTGTAAAGATTTAACCCTGCATTTTATATAAAGTCTGAGGGAAGCGATTACTTTTTTTATTCGAAGGGCTTCTGCCGACACCCTCGTGGGCTTTCGATAGGGGCATTGAGAGTGAATAGGACTGCTGAAGTAGTTAGGGGAATACCCAAATTAAAATTAGCTGAAATCTTAAAGGATAAACTGGATAAGCATATGACGTTTGTGTATTTATAATTTGGGGGTAGTCATTGATTGTCAACGTTATATAAGCATTTTACATACTTAAAATATATCATCGGTTTAACCTGGAGTAAAGTTTGAGAGGAAAAAACTCCAATGTGTGGCTGACGTATGCTTACTGGAAATGTTGCTGGCAGTCTGTGGCAAGTTAAGGATATGTGAAAGGCTAATTTGTTTGACAAATTGTACTTGATTTCGATTATCACAGATACAACATAAGACCTAAATACTGTAAGTATTATTCCGTTTATAATGATATTTATATTTTACTAGGATTATAAAGTTGCTGAGATAGGACTAAATATAAGGCGTTTAATTTACAACATGTTTCACAAACCTATCAGTCCATCAACCCGAATGTTCTATCATAAGGAATAAGATATCAAAGCGATATTGATTTAGATTTTACCTCTTTAACGTATTTTAGGGTACTAAACGACAGACACACATATATATATATATATATATATATATATATATATATATATATGTGTGTGTTTTATTTCCCCAATTGGAAATAAAACGTAATAAATTATCGAAGTTAAATCTGATCCATTGGTTTTATGTTTTATTTGCCATTAATTTTTGTATATATATATATATATATATAGTAGAGTCATAGGTGTTTTAGTGTAACCATTGCCAAAATCCTAAATCGGTGTTTTCAACTGAAACTTGGCAGATTTATGCGTAAATAATCTTATTATTGAAAAAGATAACGAATGTGGTTCTTAGACAATGACAAATAATAAATGAAAACCACACAAAAGAAAACAAAATGAAGTAAACCCAATCACTTTTACGATGTAGCGGAAATGCCGATATTGTTTAATGTAATATGTCTAATTTTCAAGATATATTAGTTTTAATCCTATATCTCATTTAAAGAGTTTTTTTTACATAACTCTTAAGTAATCCCCATTGAAACCCTTTATCCATCCAAACCTATTGATTTATTCATAAAACTAATTTTGTTTATACATCGATATTATTCTATATGATATCCAGGGTATTAAAAACATCTTTCAGGTTTTTGGGATATGATTCTTCATACAAAAAAAGTTCATATGAAGGTATGTCCTAAAACGCTTGGATTCCCGTCTATCTGTCTGTAGGTGTTTGTTACTTAATACGTTGAATCTTAAGAACATTTGAAGATATGAACTCCAAACCTCGTACATAAATTACATTTAATAAGACTCATTTTTTTATGGAATATCAAGTTTATACTTTGTACCATTTCAAAAAAGTGGCCATTTCTGTTTTTTAAAGCTAAATATCGTAAAAACTATAATATTTTGGAATGAACTGTAAGAATCCAAAAGCAAATTTGTCTCTTTATCCTAAAAAAATAATATAATGATTATCACAATAAGATTATAATAACTGCGATATTTTGATGTTTGAAATTAATCGTGTTTTTTGCCATTTCTGCCCTAAAAAATAGTGTATTAACTAATAGAAATCACACGGTATCTCAATTATTTATAATTCTATGATGTCAATTTTCATATCCTGATTCTTAGGACAAAACGTCAAAAATGTTTGAATTTTTAATTCGTTTCCTAAATATCAGGTTTTATTATATTTAGCTTTGAAAAATATAAAGGGCCACCATTTTACGGAAATCTAAGCGATTAGAACATACCTTCATATGATTTTCTTTCTTTTCTGTATGAGGATTCATATCCCAAAGTCCTGAAAGGTTTCTAACACCCTGTATGATCCGATTCACTTGTTGTCCATGCACATAATGTCCACAGTTACACAAACTAGATAATTTACATATACAAGAGTTATCAATTCAGAGAAAGTGTGCAGCACGCATATCTTCGTCCATTCTCCTTTTGTTATTTAAAAACTGTGTCTTCTTTTCAAACACGGTTGACCCTAGAAACACGCGTATAATTGATTCACGATTAAAATATTCCATTGCTCAGGAATAACATGTATTATGTTATTGATTTGCTCAAACAACACGAAATACATTGTATAGTCGTTTAAATGTGTAACATGTTATATAAAAATATTGTATAAAATATATTTAATATATTCCTAATTCAACCTGATTTATATTTAAATGAGATATTATAATGTGATATGGTAGCAAAAATATGAAAAGTCTATCATTTTATGCTATTTAGATGACTTTGAAATTTTAAAAATAAACTTCTACTCTGACATTTTACTCTATTATACTTGGATTATGGAAACGCTCAGAAAAAAGCAAAATATTAAAAATACATTTTTGCGATATCCAACCGGTACGCAACCCAAGTCAACATGTAGCCAATTAACTGATACGGTCGCCAAAGGTTATTGGGGCGCAAATGCAAACTGTTCATTTACATGCTGAGTACTCTGAATTCAAAACACTCGATGGTCTAACTCAAATGATACTTGTTTACTCATACAAATCATTGGTAATACAATCCTTTATAAATATTATACCGTGTACCGTATTACACCACCTCGAACATTAAAAATTGTAGTTGGTAATCTTTGTATCATACAAAATAGAATCATTAACCATAATTTACATAATTTACCAATAAATTTAGATTGAAGATGTTTCAGTGATGGAGTTGAAAGTCCAAAACTCAACAATTAATAGGGAAGGGTTAATGACTCCAAGGTCTAATGCTCGCGAGCTGGATTACGTGGCTGGGATTATAAGTTGGCCTTGAGGAGGATATTCGGAGCTGGCACCCGAGATGCTTTCCCCTCCTAATGCAAGAAACATTTCCTAGTCTGATTAATAACATTTACACTAATTATTCAAATGTCAAACGAAGTGTGATATAAATCTCTTCGGGACATTTGTTTACTAAATAAATTCAAGTTGTATAGTAATAAAATAGATGGTTAATTTCAACGTTAATTAATATTAAATTTGAATTTGAGCTATCCAATTTTAACTAAGAAGAATTTCATAGTTTTGTATCGACAGTGTTTTAGAATATCTTGTACGTTTATGGCTTACAAATTAAAAGTGATTAATATATTTATAAAACTGTCTTATCCTCAGCGGAGTATTTCACATCTTTCCTTACACAACAAAAGAAGCAATGTTTCATAGGATGAATACTTAAAATTATGCAATACTGCAGTATAATCTTTCTTGCCTGATTTTTTGTTTAATGTTATTTGCGTGTAGTTTGCGGTTGAACTATTGCTTTTCATAAAGGGTATCATGATACTCAATAAATTATTTAAATAATTACATAATATACTCGGTTTCTGTTGAACCATTAGGGACGAATTTTATTTTCTGCCCCACCGTAGTGAACCACATAAGCGCAGGATTGCAGAGACGATCGGACGCCATCCCACGTCTGGCCTAATCCTTGTCAACCGTCAAGATAGCCCGGACTAAACCTTGTTGCGTCTACAGAAAATCCTCCAAACTCTCATCTTGATAAAAGGCCGCCATCGTGTAAAGAATCAACTTCACTGCACGACCCTACATATCAATACATATTTATTCGACGTATTCGGCTTCTATAAATAAAAATGAAATTAAACTACTGCATCTCTAATAGCTGTAAGTAATAAAAAAGTGTTTCATTAAAAGGCGTCATCATGTTCATTACGTTTGGATATCAAATTGGTTGTACTGATTCACGATTCATGGTTAGTTATACTGCATACTTACTATGGGATCAATAAAGGTAAAAATTAAAATAACTTAAACGTCCTACGATCGACATTTGTTTGATGGCTACCGACAAGTAAGTGTTATGAAAGCACATTGAATTGTGTTGCCAGAAAAAAAGAAGCCCTTGTTAATTTTTTTTTTCTTCCTCATCGTGACTAATTTTACGTTGGAATAACTGAGGTACTTCTATAAAGATGCAATTGTAGATATATCTTGGTAATGATGCTGTATAATCGTCTGTAAATAAAGGTTAACTCCACAAAAAATTTCGTTTAGTATGAAGACATGGGAACTATGAAAAAGTGAGTGGATTTTTATCATTGTTTTAAACAAACTGATATATCAATTCCGGCCACTTCATATACTATACTTTATCATTATTTTATTTTTTATGCGAAACTTATTTTAATATAAAATACTGCATTATACTTGAAAATTTCATAGCTTAGTTTTCCCACAAACAAATATTAGTTATTTGTGATGCTAATTCCAAATCTTCACCTCAATATAAACTTATAATCCCTGTTACGAAATCCGGCCCTGTAGCCCCTTCCAACTTGGGGTCATTAGCCTTCAACATTTAATTGTTGAGTTTAGGAGATATCCCCCTACAGCCTTGCTGGAAACAGCTTTGTATGACATTACCGTTCAACTAACTCTGTTCATCCAGGAATATTAATTTGTGTTTAATTTGCCAATTCAATACCAATATTAAAATCATGTATATTTAAGAGATTTTAATTTAGAACTAAATGAATAACAATTAGTTTAATTTTAAAAAGGAAAAACTAAAATAGTTAATTCAAATTAGAACATCGAGTGTTTGAGCTGGTCGATTCCATAAACTCAGCATGTAAATGAACAGTTTGCATTTGCGCTTTAATAACCATTGTGACTGGAATCGTTAATTGGCTAGATGTTGACTTGGCTTGCCTACTAGTTGGATCATTTATTTTTAGCTTTATCTACGCGTCAAGTGATGTTGAAGTACTTTAACTACACTGAGTCTTCGTTTAAAATTTCGAATTATCTTTATTATATTAGAAAGTGATATAATAATTGTTGAAATTTGCTTAAACAGAAGTAAGGTGGGAAAAAGTGGTTATTGACATGTTTTCGATTTTTTTCTCATTATCACAAGCAATCCAGTTAAATGAAGACGGTTAAACAGTGTTATTATTCTTTTTCTGTTGCAGAATCTAATATCGAAAATCTGGAATGTCTTACAGACTTATTTGTTACAAACAAACCAACATTTAACATTTTCCATATGATTAAAATAAATAATAATTGATTTCTAACTGTTTTCTTTATTTTAAGCTAATTTGTGGTAGAATCAATATATATACATTTTTTTTGTTGTCCAATTATTTTAATGGTTTTGTGTCATTTGGCTTACTATTTTAAAATTAGGATTGTTTGATGTTAAATGGCTGTTCAGTATATTTTGAGGGTTCTCTTTGTATTCTGAGTAAATGTGAAAATACTCTTTTGAATCCATTTTCGTACCTTTATTTGAAAACTCAGTAGCTTAAAGATTTTCTTCTATACTTTTGTAATTATGATTAAGACTATATATATATATATATATAATGTTTATCTTAAGTAGCAAGGGAAATCAAAACAGTTCTGTGTCAATATAAAATAATTAACCGTGCTAGTTATTTTAAACTATTACAACGAAATTTATTAATATCAGAAAACTTTCGCCGGGAAAATAGTTTTGTGTTGAATTATAATTTAGTCTATTTAAAATCCTATAAATTTTAATTATTAAGAATTACTGAACCCTTCAAAAATAACTGTAGTACATGTCTCAATACTGATCATTCTGTTTGTTTTCTTAAAATAAGTTTACCTATCAACGTGCTGACAGCCGGTTTGTAATTGATTAAAAGCTTAAAGTAACATTTACAAGTAGTCTAGTAATACAATTCTAATTATTATAACTTAGTTAAATTGCTCATTCGTTAAAATGCATGGTCTAATTAACTTTGTGTCCTTGTTTAGAGGTAATTTATATTTTCCCCTAGCCTCTCTGCCTATTCACCGATCAAAACCTCTTTTCCTCGAGGGAGTAGGAGGCCCTTGAGATAATTAGGGATCGTTTTCCTAAGGAATATACAATATTCATTGTTAAGTCTTTACACGGAATCCGCATTAGATTATTAAATTTTTACTCGTTCGATTACTAATGTAACTATCTGGGAGAGGAGCTAAGTGTTTCCAATTGAAAATAAATCTCTCCTTAGTAAGGCAGCAAATAAAACTACAAAAATGGTATTACCTCCGCATTAAATAATAAAATCGGCTAAATAATTAAAATTAAAAATGTTGGTGGTTTTGAACCTATTAGTGGTTTAAAAGCTACTTAGTTTGTTTCTCGAAAAGCTACGTGGAAAATAGAATCACTTGACGATAAGGTAATTTAAACCAGTACACATATATAAGATTTAGTTTCTAAACACTTGATCTTTATTATACAAATATAATAAGTGATAAAGTAATTTTATTTTATTTTTTATTTTAATTTGACTCTCTAAAAATACTAGAGACCTCCCAATGGTCGAAATTCGACTGCATAATTAAGAAAATTAGTTTAATATATTTTACTAACAAACCTTGCAGGATATATTGTACTATGGTCACTGCTCGTACTAGAAAATCTTTTCTTTAACGTAAAAGTTCGTTTTGTATCCTATTACAAATTGCATTTACCTACTGTATTCAGTGTGTTTGTTTTTCAGATAAAAACACAACAATCTTAAGACAACATGTGTCATTAATCTTGCTATCTAATGAGCGCACATTTAGTGGTTGACATTTAACTTGTTCCTTAATCTGTTTTATGAGTACAATCCTACTGCAAGTCATTCAAACACAATACCGCAGAACAATCACACTCCGATTGATATAATGATATTTTCGTTTCGAGCAAACCAAATATTCATTGACAAACGTTGTATGAATACAAAATATCTATAAATATCACAAGTAATTAAAACTTGGCATGAAATGGTTTAGCTGCAATATAGTACACCCAAAAACAATCTTTGTCATTATTTTTAAGTATTTGTAAAATATAAAATAATTAAAACTCTAATGGACTTTTTTTAGGTAAAACAGGAATAAAGTGTTAGCTACAATGGTTAAATAGTAATTAGTTATATCTTCTCTGAAGAAAAACCGTTATATGTAGATACAAAATGGTGTAATGTATAAATATTTTTTACATTATTTTTTTTAAACTTAAAACGCAGTTTTAATAACACCTTGTTAAAAGGGTTACAATTTAATACAATGTCTGCCCTAGAGAACATTTATAAAATGCATGAGGTGTGCAGAAGTTCAGAAATATGTTTTAACTGAGGGCAAATGAAGACATAATCCTTGCACGGTAATCAACTGTCTCCTCCCCCGCGTGCTGTCTAAGCTCTGGGATTATACAAGTTATCTCCTCCCTCACTTTGATTTTAGGTAAACCGGATTATTACTGAGTCACTGTGTGACATATTATTCTAAAATTTAAGTCTACAGTCAATCCGTTATCCATTATTCCTAGTAAAAAGCATTACTCTCCTATGCGGACACCGATTTTTGTAAAACTAAATACGCAACACGAACTAAACAAACGTGAAATTTAACGAGCTATAACTTAAAACAGTTTAAAATTATGATCTCTAAAAATATATACTGCTAACTCATCCAAGTAAAGTGTTTTCAAAACTCTGTACACAGTAAACTGGCACATGGAGAATATTAGAATAAACGTTGGATGGGCAAGAACTACTGTACAATATGCAGAATAACAGTTAAATTCCGGTTACAAATTGTAAAATGCCGCGGGGATCAGACAACTACATGGATGGTTAATCACGTGTGTGCAATAACTGGACTGGTGTTCATCGCCTACCCGTTTACTGACTCAGGTGTAGTTCTTGTATCAAGCGCAGGAGCGTGTTTTGTTCTATGAATTATTCATATTGCGAATATTCTGTAATATACTTGTTCTGTTTTAGTTAGTTTTATTGAATACTATATGCTTTGCATAACACAGCTTCGAGAAGTGCATATACCTGTAGGCGTACACTAGGTTTTTGTATTTTAATTGTGGTATTTTCTATTCCCTATACGACTTACTATATGATAAAATATAATATGAACCATTTCAGTTTATAGTACATTTATACTTAAATTAGTTACTTATCAGTAACATTTAACGATATAATTAAACTGTATGACCTACATAACATTTCCAACGAGGAAAACGACGGTGGAATAACATTTTACACTGCTTCCTCGCAAGTTGTTAAAACATATCCAAACCCTCTCAGTGTTGCTTAACAGCAGACATATACTTAAGGTAAAAACAAATTATACAAAACAAGTTTATAATTGTATAAACATTAATAAATAAATCTATATTTAAATTTAAATGAATAGTTTGTTTATGTAGCCAGGTCATAACGTAGAGGTTTCTTAACATTATATAACAGATTATTGTAACTGTTAGCAGATAATATAAACACATTTTCATTAAAACTTGATCGTTTTTTAACTATATCTTACTTGGCTTTGTAGTCACATCACTTTAGGCGAGACTAGTTAGTTTATAATGTCAAATTATGTACCTGGTATTGTATCGGATGTCAGCAATCCCAGAAAATCTTTATTTTAAATGTAAGATTTTACTTTTCTGTTAATAAAGTTAACAAAATCTACATTATTTCTGTATTAAATTCTATTTTCTTACAATCAAACTTTAATTTTTCTAAGAAGATAAAATGTCATATTCTTGTTAGGTACTTGTTTAACAAATTTTCCTTTCCTGAAAAATATAGTGTACTAAGTTTTCTATTGTATGTTAAAGATTACAACGTATATATCTAAAAATCTTTCCTGTAAATATTAAAAGATTAAGACTAAATTGTCCGCCTTCTGACCGACGCAGCAATTGGTGTGATCAGCATGTACGTGAACACCACTCGTGTGTGCTCAGTAAGCGTAGTAGAATTAGCCCATTGAATAACAGGCTTATGACAGCAACTTTTGGAATAACACAAATAGTGCCTGCTTTATAAAAGGTTTTTAGTCGAATCACTGAAATATGTTAAGCATGAGGTAAAAAATAGAAGCGCGTTGTGAAAAAGTATTATAATAGTAACATTTCACGTTTATATAAAACCGTTTGATCTTTTTGGATCTTTAATATTTATAATGTGTTCTGCAATGATTGTGAAAATCTGATAGTTGTGATAAATTAACAGTCGGACAATATAAAACATGCTATAAACCAATGTTATTCAAATTAAAACTTATTGATCTAACATATAATTTCGAATTGGTTTCGTAGTATCAATTGATTCTATAATATACCTTCTTAATATATAAAACAAAGTGGTTAGTTACATAATTTATAACTCAAGAACGGCTGAACGGATTTAAATGAAATTTTGCACACGGATGGTTTATTACCTGGATTAACACATAAAATACTTTTTACCCCGGAAAATTTGAAGGGCTCTGGCCCTTTTGGCTTTTAAAGTTTACATGTTATACCTTATGGAATCATGTTTTTATTAGGAGTATATCTAAACATACTTGAAAGGCATAAATATGTGTTCATTATGGAAATAAAAAAAACTACTTGAATGGCAACTCTCATAATAGAAACAAAAAACTACTTGAATGGAAACTCAAACTCTTTTTTCGATAGGCGAGTGAGTTAAGCGAACGAGCTCATGTTGAAAATGAACGAGTATTTGATATAAAACAAATTCAATGACATTAGGACAGGACAACGTCTGTCGGGCCAGCTAGTATATTATAGTTTACAGATATGTATAGTTTAAGTAATACAATTGAGCTTTTTATATTGAAAGGTTTGGTAAACCCTTTTTTCTACCCATCATTACAGAAAACCTACTTTTAGGAACTCAGTGAACCACAAGATATTGGTCAATATTCATCAACTGGTTCTGGCCTGAGAGAGTTTACGGGATGTAATAAAAGATGTCTTACAACACTTAAGATATATTCACACTTATACTGATTCACATACAGACGGTAAACATATATAAAAGATGGTACTAGGCTATCGATTTCGACCAGTCACACCAGTCATCATCAAGCCAATGAGAGAACATGCACCTCGTTGTTCTCTCATCGGCCTGATGATGAGTGGTGTGACTGGGCGAAATCGATAGCCTAGTACCATCTTTTATATATGTTTACCGTCTGTATGTGAATCAGTATAATTGTAAATATATCTTAAGTGTTGTAAGACGTCTTTTATTACACCCCTAAAGTAATAACAACACGTAATACAAAGTTGTTGAGAGAGTTTATATTAAAACTAATTTATATTTACAAACCCAAAAAATTTTTAAATAATTATATTAAAATATATAAAAAATACTTAATAAGAGCAGAGAGAAATTGTAGGATCCGAACACCATATGAATATTTAAAACTCACTATATAAGAACAATTGGTGTGTGTGAGATGATAAGCTATCGATTGTTGCATGGACTAAGTTTTTAATAATTCTCTACTAAGAGTATGAAATTGTGTAAGGTTTTGGTATATAAATATAAAGACACGGTTTTATCTACTTAAAATGAATTTATTAACTCTTATGATAAATAAATCCTACACAATTATCGTTAAGGCGTTAAGAGGTATTATTTGTGTAAGATATGTATGACAACCTATTAAGTCCCTTTCTATAGACACGATTTAATTGAACGATCTCCTTTTGACATTATATTTTAAGTAAACAGATTTGTGGGTCAAACTCATGTAGCAGATTAAACCAATATTTTATTCAATGCCTCATTCAAAATTTAATCAATCAAATCAATCAAACCGGATTGACTTTAATACAGACTTCCACTGCTATTGGGAAACGTAATTTGTTTGTGTTTTACAGGAAAACGTGTATTGTTTCAACCTTTAGAGGATTGTGATAACAGTTTTGTTTGTTTCCCTGACAATTTAAAGTCCAACCCATGCAAAAAATATAAATATTTAAAATAATCTATTTACAAACTATAAGCAGGTAATAATGAGAGTCAACTGATTTGCCTTCACTATTATTGTAGATTGATGGCACTGCCATCCCTTGGAAACGACATTTACATAAGTTAAATAAATTTAATATTTTTGTAAAATTATGAACTAAAGTTATTTTAGTTCTGACCTTTAAACTATACCGCGTTGTATGCGTTCTACTAGAATTTCAATCCTTTTTATACAAACTAGCTTTTCGACGGCTCTCTGACTGGTCTATGCTAGTACAAATACCCCCGTCGCAGCAAACCTGCGGACTCAGCGAATTTCCAATGCATATTATTTGTCTGAATTCCACATAAAGTCGCAAACCAAGTTTCATAAAAATATATTCATATATAAGCGATTTTAATTATTCTCCATAAGAATAACATTGATAATGAGTATGTAGGTTTGCTGAAACAAGGAACAGAAACAATTGGTTTTTATGCAAATATAAATAGAATTTAACTAGGCGAAGCCACATACTAAGTTTCATCGATATTCAATCATAAATAAGCGATATATGACATTCTAGTTATTCTCCATAAGAATAATATGGGGGCTGAGAAAGCAGGTTTGCTGCAACAAGGAACAGAAAAATGGGTTTTTATATAATTATCAATATAACTCAACCAAGTGAAGCTACATACCAAGTTTTATTAATTTATGTTCATAATTAAGGGAGTCAGTACATTTTATTTATTCTCCATAAGAATAACATGGGGGCTGAGTACGCAGGTTTGCTGCTACGGGAATAATCAACAAAAAGTCAATTTTTTGTGCAAATATCAATATACCAGTACTACTTGAAGCCACATACCAAGTTTCATCAACATACATTAATAAATAATCGAGATATCAAATTTTATTTATTCTCCATAAGGATAACATTGGACAACGTACTGTGTTTAGCACTATGAATATCTCTGCAACGGTTGGGCGTAGAATCACAATTTAAACACCAAAATGATTGTTTTGTGGAACTGAACAGATTGGTAAAAGCAAATGTGAAGTTTACATTAAAATAAACTGAGGAAAAGCCAAAAACCTTTTTCCCATAAGATTAACATGGGAGATTTTATGAGCAGGTTTTTTTGGATTTTCTCCACAACCACTTAACCTAAGTTAATAATTCAAAATACCAAATTATTTGTTTTTTTAAGCTCTATAACATGGTAAAAACCAAAGTTAAGTTTTTTAACAATTTTAGGGTGAAAAATGCAAAAAACTGATTTTTGGAAAATTTAAAACCCCCATAAACCCCCCTTCCCATGGTCCGATTTTTCTGGTTTTCGAACTTAAAGTCATGAATGTCATTTTACACATTTGAGCCAAATTTCATCAAAATCGGACGTTTTTTACTGAAGTTATCGTGTTAACGGACATATATATATATATATATATACATATATATTAATTTGTACGAATAGTGTTTTTGGCATCTGGGGACCTCAAAACAAAAAGTTATCATGGTCTCGGGCTTAAGTCTTACCATGAGACCTACGGTAATAGCTTCTTCCCTATAGGGGAAATTCGCTAAAAATGAAGTCACAGTATTGGTAAGTCTTTTGGCTATCCAGTGTGACCAACTTCCCTTCCTTGGTTCCTCCTTGTCTTTTCTGGGGGCTTGACTCCCAGTTGAGCCTGGATACACAGTCTAGTCCAAGTCCTTGGAGGGAGTAGTGGATCTTTCTTGCAGCCTGGGACGGGTGCCTGGGAGGAAGGGCCCTTACTCGACGGTCTCTTGTCTGCCGGTCTGGGGACGAACCGTCCTCTCCCCCTGAGAGGGCCACCCGACCCCTGAGAGGTTGGAGGCTCTATGCGATGGTGGTCCCTGTCTGTTGGACTTAGGGAGACGTCGGGTTAGAGGGCGAATCGTCCTGGGGTTATGTCCCCACAGAGCCCGGGAGCTACGTAAGGTTCTTTTCCCCTTTCTGGAGCGAGGCAGACTGACCCAGTCCTACTATCTTTCCCATCCCTCTTTCCTTCTTTTTGGTGGCTGCACAGTACCACAAGGGAGACGTGCCTGGCTGGCGATGCTGGGGCCTCCTAATCCCCCCAAAAACAAACAAACAAACAACAATGCTACTAGTAAACTTTGCGAGGTATCAAAGCTGTAAAAACCTCGAAACTGGATATTTACTATTTAAAATAATGGTAAATATAACGTCGTAGGCTAAACAACCCAGATATTGGTTGAATTGATGATTGTGATCAAGTAATCTGAAAATAAGGTAAAAATATAAATTACTATATTCTATTGTTGATTTTTTCCGAACGCTTTATATAGATTATAATTTATTTGCTAACCCTCTTAAAAATACTTCATAATTTACTGTAGCACTCCCCCAAAGATTAGCCTTTACTATTATAGTTAAGTAATTTAACAAACATCAAAAGTAAAACAGCCATAGTAAAATTATGTTTCAATGTTGTTAAATAGCAACAGTAAAGTACGCAATGCCTTATTTTCAAAACTGTGTTTGTTTCACGAGTATAATTAAAATTAAGTAAAACTTATAACTAGGCTTATGTTCAAAAGCGAATAGCAGTAGCCTATAATATACGAATGCTATATTCGTACCTAAGACAAACGTACAATCCGAGAAATGTAATCAGGCTGTGGCAGACCTGAACCTTAGAATTGCTCACCCTTTGACATTTAATTGTTGGGTTTATGATTTCACCCTTCGCTTCTCTCTTAGCCACAGCCGTGATTTAAATGTCAACGCTATTAGTGTAATAGTCGTTTAGCCTTTTGGGGAATTGCGCGTAAGGACCGTGGAGATAAATTTCAGCATTTCTAAAGTATTAATTTTGTTATTTAAATTAGTTTATTTGATGGTATTCTAAAGTAAAAACTTTGTGAAAATATGCATGTATATCATCGCGGTATTAACATTTTGTTTGTATTAAAATAAGGATTTGTTAAGTTGTTCAATTATGGCTTATCTTAATCAAACAAATGTAATACAAATTCACTGTTAATTATGGTTATGTTTTTATTATTATGTTAGAAAGTTTGTTTGAATAATTCATCTGGCTAGTTTAATTGGATCATTATTTAATTTATTTAGTATAAACGACATATTTACTTTTGTGAATATCGAAAAATAATTTAGCTGCTATAACAATGTCTAAAACACAATTTACAGAATTCCTACAATATTTTCCGAGAGGATTTCAGAAGTATTGCTTCTTGAACTTAATATTGATATAAAATTTAAAAAACTTTAAAAGTCTAAAACAGTCCCAGGACAACCTTAAAACTTATCTATACCAGTTTTGAGGCTGAAATTGGGTACGGCAAATGAAGTTTTCATTACATATGGTAAGTCTTTTGGCTGTCCATTATGACAAACTTCCCTTTCACCTTTGGTCCCTCCATTTGCAGCGGCTAGGGGCAGAATCTCCAGGTTTGATCCCCACCCTGCCAATCTGAGAATGGATGGTCCCTGGCTGGTGTACATGGATACCCTGTCAGTTGAGTTTTACCAGTTGGAGGGCAGAATGCGGGTCCGCTGTTTGAGAGCCTCATCCCAGCTATCACAGGGGCACGGGAGTTGGCCCTCTGAAGGGTCGATTTGGCTACCGTCCCATCCCACCCTTTCCTTTCCTGCTATATCCTATCCTTCCGGTAACCTCCGCAATATTCCCGCTTGTGGAAGATGTGCCTAGCAGCTATGCTGGGGTTTCCTAATCCGTAACAATGATGAATGTTGATGAAGTCTAAAAAAAAGTTTACAAACGATGTGCGTTTACCGTTTACTGTGGACTGATGTGTCAAACGTGTCAACCCACGGTTAAATTTTCTCACCAATAAGCATCAGTTGTTATCATTTGATTGGGTACCTGTTGACCCAAAAGTCAGCCGTTTGGTTTAATACGAAATGTTGTGTTGTACACTGTTCCATCAACAGAGTTAATGCTGTGAGACTCTGTAAGTCGGATCAAAGTTCCATTTTATTGTATTCCATAATCTAACTTATCTCTCAATTAAATGGGTACTGGCTTAAAGATATACTTTGGACCACAATGTAGTAACTAACAATCGATCAATATAATCATTGCGTTATTTACTATGTCACCTTTTTAAAACCCAATTGAAATTAATATAAAATGAATTAATGATTTAATAATACGCTAAAACTAAGTATACTATGATGTTTGATATTAATTGCCTAATAGCCCATTATAAAAAGTATAAAATATAATAAATAAATACTAATTTGTAAACAAAATATTATTGATTTACATTATAAGAAGATAATATATTTTCCTAACGTTGAGTGTTTCAATTAATTATTAACAACTTGAAAACTATTTTAAATAGCCTGGGAGTTGTATAGATAAAACCGTGTTTACCAAACACATAAACGAGAGACTTTTATTACATTGAGAAGTTTCCCCTAAAGATATTTTTTATCTTGAGCGTAAACTAGATGGTTAGGCTGGGCTTCATTGGCAAACTTTCTAATTTAGCGATCTGCATTCTTTCATTAAGTAGATTAATTGTTGCATTTTTCATAAAGGTAAAGTATATTTTACAGCAGGTAATACATTTTCGTATAAATTATTAAAACTAACGTTTATACGAACATTTCGATCCAAAAATAAATTAAATTTGTAGTTATTGATGAAACAAAGATTTATGTGATTTCTTACTTTTACTATTCATTAAAAACATATTACATATTTTTCAGGTTTCTGTATGGTGTATTTTATTTACTAATTTTATAAAGAATTGCTACCAAATAATTTTTGGTCATATTTGTTACTTGACAGCAAACTGAGTAACTTAAAGGTAAGCCACTTTCTTTACGACTAAATAATACGCTTAACATAACATATGGTTAATTTTGGTAATTTTCGTCGATTTATAATTAATCATTCAGTGTTATTTTGTGTGTTCAAAGTACGTCTCATTTATTTCTCCAAAAATGTATCATTATTTTATTTGTATTAATGTACTGTATAACTGTAAAACTTTAACTGGTAAGGCCATAACAACGCTGCTAAGCTCCTTGTTGTGTTTTTAAGCTGTGCAATTTAATATTGCTGTCCAAACTATTAATTATTAAATCTTAATCTTGTTAAGAAATGTAGATAAGTAGTTATAATACGAGTGGGTTATTTGGTTATTGGAAAATAAGTATTTACATGTTAGTTTAACTGAAAACTTGAGTAATTAACAACAATTGTAAGTCAAATCAACATATAACTACTTATTTTCTCAATATCCAGATAATCCACTCATATTATCACTACTAAGATAATGTGTTAATTTAATATGATTTGTAATTAATCAATTGAAATAATGTGTCTAATGGATTAGCTTGACAAAAAGGCTATCCTATGCTTTTCATACTTATTTACTGTTAATATTACTCAGAACATATATATTACAAATATATAAAGCGCGCAAAATTGATGTATTAAATATGTTTTTAAACGTTTGTTTAGTGTTATTAATTTAGTATTTAATTATAATTAACATAAGATTGTTTGTATCGTCGTACCTATAAAAGAACCCCTTAACAGCCAGAGGCTTTCCGCTTTGTGTAGGTACCTCTGCATTTAGATATGGTACTCTCTACTGAAACAAGGGACTTCTTTTTCAAAAACCCATTATATTATATTGTCAAAATTCATAATATAAAAACATTCGCTCCCAAAATGTACACCCATTTAGGAAATTAACACATCTCAGCAAACAGTATGAAATAAGATATTCTAAAGACAAGAGACATTACATGTTTCCAAAAGAGAAAAAGATAAAGAAGCTAATCTGTCTGACTGGTTCACTACTGCCCACTTCTAATTTGAAAGAGTAAATTACTTTTGTTACAATGGCAGTAAGGCAAATTACTCTATTACAGTGGATAGTATGACCTCTACGCCGTTATTGCCCATTCCTGCTTTGCAGCTGCTTTATTTACTGTTAGTATTCCGTTCTTCGTTTTCAGTAGTTAATTGTTTTTACCAAAAAAACCTTGCATTTTATTAACTTGTACTCATATGTTGTGATGTAAACGAAATGAATTAATTTTCAATAAGTGATTAAGTTTATTCATTTTATTATCTTTAGGATTTTCCTACCTATTTATATAATATACATTTATTTATATTGAATTTGACTTTTGCTTTAGATATCTTGACGCCCTCATAATTTCTATCATGACGAACCTAAATTGTATGTTTGATACAATATTGATTGGAGGATTTACTTTTGAAGCGATTGCAGACATTCCTCCAGGGATAATAATTACTAAGAGATTAAAATAAATAACTATTTGTGGTAAAGATAAACTGTTTTTGTCCGAATTTATCATTATCATCATTAACAGCTCTTTGTTGTACTCAATTCCAAATATATTTTAATATTTTTGAGTTTTATATTTCCTTGTTATCCCTATCCATTGTTCCAAATGTCCACAGTTAAATTTTCTTTTTATAATTGATATGTATTTATTATATATTCGTATTTGTCAATATGTATTTTTTATATATTTATTTTGTGTTATATATATATACATGTCATTGTATTATATAGATTTAAATATTGTTAAATCTATTATTTAGATTGATATAATCACGCAGTATTGATCAATTAATTAATAAATTACCATGCATAAATTGTTAGGTATTGTCTATAAATATATCTAACATACAGTGTGTCCCATAAGTAAGGGAACAAACTTTGGGGAGTGTAAACTTTGGGAATAGGTTATATGGGTCAAAATAAAAATAAAATCAAGAATAATTTTTTTATAAAAACGCCTTGTTGCAGATATATCCGCCATTTTGTATTTTTTCAATACAAATTTATATCTCTAAAACCATTAAATATTACTTTATGAAACTTGGTATAGTGTTTAAGGTAGAAATGAAATAATTGCAAACAAAATTTTGTTACAAAATATTTTTCCGTTTCAAAATGGCGGCCATTTTAACTTTTCGAACTAAAATTACTAAAAACAGCTGATTTTATGGAAAAAAGACAAGAACACTTTTCTTTAGTATAATTTTCTATTAAACGACACCAAGTTCAGAAGGATCGGGCAACAAATAGCTGAGAAATAACGATTTTTAGTTGTACAGGCCAGGCGCACCCTGACAGCTTCTCCTCAATCAGCTGATTAACCTGCACACATGGCTCCATTGTTGGTAACATTATGTTTTGCTATTTTTTTCACACAATATTTTATTATAATTATGAACTAAGAAACCACCAAAGGTGGCTAATTTCTAAATGGATAAAATGGCAATTTTAGTTGTACGGGTCATTCTAAATTGTTACTACGTACTTTTTTCATTGCTGTTGTTTAAGGCTGTTGTTTCATCATTACCTGTTGTAATGTTGTGCATGGTTATTACTGCATGAATAAAACTTTAATAAGTATGAATAGGCATAGTTTTTTTTTTGAAATTTACTTTAATCGAATGAATTATTAATTATTTAAAAACTAAGATGAATCACACAATTTATACAAATGTGGAAATGAGGTTATAGTTTTCCCGTAAATTATCTAGTAATTGGCTTATAACCTGCATTACAACTAACAATGGTTTTAATTTTAAGTGCCTAAAACTAAATAAAATTAATACATAAACATCAACAAATTAGAAAACTTAAAATCTCTAAAGCTAAAATAATGCCTAAAGACAACTATCCTAAATTTACAGTCATCAAGTTCGGACACATAAAACATACATCCCTATAGCATGTGCTCAAAGTGTCCACCATTCATGTCTATACATCTATCAAGCCGATTTCTCATAGAAACCCTCACCCGTTCAACCACCCTCGGTATTTGCCTGATCACATTACACCCATTTACTATTCTTTCCCTCTTCAATATTTTCAACAGGGGTTTGGTATATCAATGATTTCAGATAACCCCAAACAAAAAAAGTCGAGTGGGTTAAGGTCTGGGGACCTGTCAGGCCATGCAACAGGACCCCCGCGAGCAATCCATCTATTTATAAAAGTCACATTTAAATGACGCCTTACATCTTAAGTAAAATGTGGTGGTGCACCATCCTGCACTATCCACATGGTAGCTCTCTCATGGAGTGTCATACCTTCAAGTAGTTAGGGCAACATGTTTCTCAGAAAGTCCAAATACGATGCTTCATTCAGTCTATTTGGCAAAAACACAGGTCCTAACAAAACATCCCCAATAATCCCTAACCAAACATTGACAGAAAACCGTACTTGATGTTTCCTTTGAGAAATTGCATGAGGATTCACATAATCCCACAGGTGATTACTGTGGTAATTAAATATTCCTTCTCTTGAAAAACCAGCCTCATCTGTGAATAAAATCTTAGTAAGGAAAAGAGGGATCAGTGCTATTTTTATTAAAAACCAGTGGCAAAGTTCGATCCTTGGTCTGAAGTCCCTTGGAGAAAGCCCTTGAACCCTTTGAATATGGTAAGGATACAAAAGCTGGCTCTTTAAAATGCACCAGACTGAGGTTTTTGACACTTCCTCTTCACGTGACAACCTTCTTACGCTAGTGCTGGGGTCTGCTTCAACTGCATCTAGTATTCTTTGTTCAGTTTGCACCGTTGTTACTGTAGCTGAACGCCCTGACTTCTATGAATTTCTTAAATTACCTCGCTCCCTTAGTGTCCTGTGTACTCGTACAAATGTTCTACTGTTTGGAAGTCTTCGGTTAGGGAATCTCTACGCATAAACTGTTTGTGCATGCAACGAGTTTCCATCAGCCAATCCATAAACGAAATGAATATCAGTCAACTCTTCAAGTGAGAAATTAGGCATTTTCAGAAATTAACATAAAAATGTTTATAAATTACAATTTATCACTATCACAATTAAACTTGATCCAAAAAATAGTTCAATCACTGACTTTGTTTCGAAAGTAACAGAAAGTGTCAACAAAATAGCAAAACATAATGTTACCAACAATGGAGCCATGTGTGCAGGTTAATCAGCTGATTGTCGCAGACAATGAGGAGAAGCTGTCAGGGTGCGCCCGGCCTGTACAACTAAAAATCGTTATTTCTCACCTATTTTTTGCCCGATCCTTCTGAACTTGGTACCGTTTGATAGAAAATTAAAAATACAAAAAAATCTTATCTTTTTCCATAAAATCAGCTGTTTTTTTGTAATTTTAGTTTGAAAAATTAAAATGGCTGCCATTTTGAAACGGAAAAATATTTTTTAACAAAAATGTTTGCAATTATTTCATTTCTACCTTAAACACTATACCAAGTTTCATAAAGTAATATTCAATGGTTTTTGAGATATACATTTTTATTGAAAAATACAAAATTGCGGATATATCGGTAACAAGGCGTTTTTAGAAAAAAATATCCTTGATTTTCTTTTTATTTTGACCCATATAACCTGTTCCCAATGTTTTTGTACTTATTTACGGGGCACCCTGTATAGTTACATTGTAATCTACATAATTTCAGTTAGTGGGTAACATAAAAAAATAAAACTAATAATACTTTGGCTGAGTAGGCCATCATGAAATATTACTTATCTTGGTCATGTAACAATAAATAAATTACTGAGTGTTCTGAACGACTATTAGACCTACATGTCCTCGTTGACATTTCATTTGTCCGTAAACTGATTTATGTGTTTAATCCCAGTTGCTGGTCATTAAAACAAAATAAAACACAGTCCCTATTGTTTTGATTGAGAATATGATACTTACGTTTTTCATTGGGAATAATTATTAATAATTTCTGCAGTGACAAGGTATGCAAATATGAAGAACGGCAAAGTATATATTGTTATAACCATAGTATAAACACTTGAGTTTTATAACGAAAGCTATATACAACTTATACCGGGTGTCCCATAAAGGTCCCCTTTTTCTTAATTTTTGACCGACTGTAAATTTTCAATCAATCTTTGGTAAATGTTCCTAGCTTATGTCAATGTACTTTTTTAGTAGTTAAGGGGTTGCTTGGAGTAGTTTTTATTTTCAAATAGCAACCCCTAGCATGTTGCACATAATTTTAAAGCGAAGACAAAATGAAAATGAATGCCGCAAACTAGACCTATCTATGTTTTTTTAATCTAATGTTTGAAAACCGTTCATTGATTTAGATTAATTCTTTGTGTCTTACGTTTAGTAAGTGAAATATTTTGTATTGATTTGGACTTTGTTTTATTGTAAATTATAGCTATGTTTGCTATAAAAATATTCTTTAAACAATTTCTATTTGTTTCAGGTAAATTTAAAGAATACGCAAACATAACTGCTGAGGTAAGTGTATAAGGAATTTGCTTACCCACATTTGTCTTATAAAAAATACTAGTGATGATAAAAATATACTCGACTTAATGCTATCCAATTTCTACTATCAGACCAAACTTGTTGTCCAATATGTCCTAGAATTATGTCTATTTTATAGACACAAGGTAGCAGTTGTGGTTGTAACTATTGCTTACAGCCCCTGTTCCTTCAGTTGACCCAATTCAAGGAGTATGGGGTATTCAAGGGGTATGGGGTATGGCAGGGTTGGGGATGGTGCACTTCACCTAGACTACGATGGAAAGAATTATTATACATATCACAAAGTTACGTGTTCGGTATCAAACTTCTATAAGTCATCGAACCTTCATGTTAAATGATTTTTGCCTCACTAATTCTAAAAAATGGATTTCCATTTATCCATTGAGAAACAAGTACTTAAATAAATAAAACAACATGTCTTGGAATATTTGTGTGTTTTACTTACCGGAAGTATTCAATTTACTGTTAAGTTTTTTTCAAACATAAATAATCAGGGTATAAATTTGTCTAAATTAAAACACTCATTAAATTAATCATTATAAGTCAGTGACAAAATGAGACTAATTTGAAAAAAATAACACAAACATTACGTGCATACCATTCTCTTCATCCTTTGACATGTTTATCTTAATGTTTTGTTTTATACAAAACCATTTTTTTGGAATCGTCAAATGCCATAACAGTTATGCTGACGTTATCTTCAATTGGATATTTTGCGTGAGATCAGGTAACGTCCGACATATATCTCGAGTTCCAATATTTATAAATATTATACTTGTTATTACTCGTAATAATTGTGTTCAAACAACTAATATTCTTGAGTCAAGGATTAAGTCGCAATTTAATAGTCATGAGTTATAAGTAAATAAATCTTATATAACTGCAAAAACATCTTCTCTTGAACCATATTCACGTACTGAATCTCTTATTAGCCCTATTATAGATTTAAAGTGATCATCTTGTCACATATCATACACGTATAAATCGTGCCGTATAGTACAAACGTTACACTCTGTTATTCCCTAAATAGCTATTTAAAACATCAACGTAACTAATGTGTGATTAAGGAAAATATGAACAAAGTGTGAGTGTACAATGAGTAAGATTACCTTGTTATCCTTGTCACTGACTAGGACCGATCGATTATTTAGTCAGGATCATTAATGATAGCCTTATGGCAGATAAATCTTAAACTGCAACATTATATTACATGTTCCTTAAAAACATTCTGACATACCTAACGTTGTTTAAGGTGTATTAAACATACCATGTAACTATATAAATTCGGTCTTCGCTGTTACAAGATTTTAACCGTTAATTTAACTTACAAACCGGTTGTTTCACCTTCAACTGTTAAATTTTAGAATGAATATTGAAGTATACTTTAGTATATTAAGAGAAGAACAACAGGACAGACTGGACTTGAGTTGGTACATTATACGTTTTTGGTAAAATTTCAATGTGAAATATATTGTGTCGTATTGTCCATTGTCCTTCATAACAGATCAATGTATTGACTGAATTAAGCTAACGGTTAAACATGATTCGAAGCAAACAAGTAATTTATATATTTATATTTTTGGAGAACAATAGCATAGATATAAATATACGTAATGGTATTAGAAATTAAAAATTGGCATGCACGTGTTTTAAGTTTTAGAGAAACAGATATACCTTAAAAATACATGAAAATTGAGGAATAATCCAGACACTAGGTTAAACTGGATTCGCCCTATTACCCTTAGGGTACTGTGAAGTCTAAATTTTCGGATTATAGAAGTTACCCTGCCTTCCCTTAATTTGAGCAAAAACCAGATTATTGCTCTGATGTAAATTCAGCGTGTCTATACACGCAAATTACGTATTTTTCTTTGAATTTCCCCACTTCAAATATTAACAGTTAAAATTATAGTAAATTTTGTAGTAAAATTACACATAATATAAGGTAATAAGTGCTCAACCTACTTATCGTTGTATTTGCAGTTACTCATTTCTAAACATACTGTAATCGACTACGTATAATATAAGTAGGTTATCTCTATGTACTGTTGAAAAAAGCACGTAAGGGAATCCAGAAATTTGTTTAATTTTAGATCAGAAGTATATTTTTAGTGAATTTCCCCGATGGGGAAGAAGCTATTACCCCATCCCCCCATTATCCCCCCATTATTAAGTAGGTCAAATGGTAAGACTTAAGCCCGAGACCATGATAAATTTTTGTTTTGAGGACCTCAGATGCCAAAAACACTATTCGTTCAAATTTATGTATAAATTATATATATATATATATTTTTTTTTTTTTTTGTCCGTTATTGGGATGACTTGAGAAAAAAATGCGTTATTTCGATGAAATTTGGCTCAAATGTGTAAAGTGACAATCATGACTTTGTAAGTCATAAGTTCGAGAACCAGAAAAATCGGACCATGGGAAGCGGGCTTTATGGGGGTTTTAAATTTTCCAAAAATCAGTTTTTTGCATTTTTCACTACAAAATTTAAAAAATACTAAATTTTTGTTTCAACCAGGTGACAGAGCTTAAAAAACAAATAATATAGTATTTAGAATCATTAACTTAGTGGTTGCGGAGAAAATAAAAAAGTGTTTATAAAATTCCCTATGTTAATCTTACGGGAAAAAGGTATTTAGCTTTTCCTCAGTAAATTTTAATGAAAACTTCACATTTGCTTTTACCAATCAGTTCAGCTCTACCAAACCATCATTTTGGTGTTTAAATTTTGATTCTACGTCCAACCGTTGCAGAGATATTCAAAGTAATAAACACAGTACGTTGTCCAAGGTTATTCTTATGGAGAATAATTACAAATTTATATCTCAATTATTTATTAGTGTATATTGATGAGCTTAACATAGTACTGGTATATTGATATTCGTACGTAAAAATAATTTTTTGTTGATCGTCCCTGTAGCAGCAAACCTGCATACTAAGCCCTAATGTTATCCTAAGGGAGAAAAATTAAAAACTGATATCGCGATAATTTATGAACGTTTCTTGATAAAACTTGGTATGTGGCTTCTCCTAGCACTGGTATAGTGATATTTGCACAACAGAATTTGTGTTTATTGCCCCCGTAACAGCAAACTGGCATACTAAGCCCTGATGCTATTCTTATGGAGATTAAATAAAATGTTATATATCACATATTTATTAATTTATTTTTTTTGAAACTTGGTAAGTGGCTTTATGTAGGAGTGAGAAACATATAAATGCATTGTAAATTCACTGAGTACGCAGGTTTGCTGTGACGGGGGTTATTTACTGCAAGGTATTATTAGATTTTCTTCTATTCGATTAATTACCCATATATTTTATAATTATCGTAATTGCATGAAACTGACACTTACACTCTTTACTTATTACGTTTACTAGATTGACACAATATAAACTTAAGACTGTATGAATTAATACAAATCCAAAAACCTTTACAATATCCATTGTTCAGTTACAGTCTCATACGATATAGTTTTTGAGGCCTTTAGATTAAAGTAATTTTCTTAATAACGATAATTTTTTGCCAAACGAAATTTGTTTTGGTTTACTAGAGCTAAAATCTCCAATAATAAATAATACATGGCACAGTTTTTTTAACAATGTTGAATATTTGACCACATTTACGGCCTTAAGCCGTTACTGAATAAAAAGGTCAAGAGGGGTCCTTATACACATTTTGATTCCCTTTTACCTTCCCCTTCGATACAATCACTTGACGGCCTGAGTGGAGCTGATGTCGCAGTTCTCTCCCGCACAGTGTAATATTACAAAATTGGGGATCCATAAATGTACAATACATAATTACAAAATTATTTACAACAAAGTGTGTTTATGACGTAAAATGTGTTTTTTTTACTCTGTGTGATTCTTAACAATACGTAAAATTATCAGTAAGAATCTAATTGGATCAATATAATAATGATCTAAGGAACATACTTTTTTAGTTGTATGTCAACTAATAATATAAGTGTATAATATTTTGACACACGTCTTTTACGTAATAATATGTTCCGGAAAAGATGGTGATCAATCATTACTCGAATTTGCATGAGATGCAAACGTCAGAGCGACATTAAATAATCCCGTGTCTAAATAAATTCGTAAAAACTCTGCGTAAACCTGTAATGGGATTTATTTGGTGATTTTTGCTAAATTATTTCTTGATTGATTATTTAGACATTATGTTGAATATTAACGACATTTAGGTACTTTTTGCATAATTTTCTGTAAAAAAACAAAAAATAGTTATTCAACTGTCCAAATCTGTAAGTTTTGAGTTATAAAATCAACCAGGTTGGCCAATCTACCCAACCCCAAGATGTTTGTATTTCGGTTGTTATCTTTATTTTGAGTAAGTTTGGAGATAGTTTTTAATCTGCTACAGAATAATTACTCGGGGATATTGCAATTTGAGCTAAATTAATCAAACAAAAAGGATAATTTTAATTAAAGGGTATGAATTTTTTAAGTTGGTTTATTTTATTATATAACGAAAGGAAATTTGAATGAAAAAATTAAATATAAAAAATTAAGCACTTATTTTAAATTTATTCTGAATATTTAAAGCCTATAGACATGAGTATGCAAATGAACTATACCTAATTTGTACTCAATATTTCCGCTTTATATCAAAACAATTTTAATTTAAACTGTCTTCCGGCTGATTTAAATTATATTTCAAATATTTCGCCTTATATTCAATATGACCTGTATGGTTGTTGCAACCCATATAATTTATGAATTTGTTAAAAATATTTTTAAAAAATATTTAAAACATTGGTTTTAACCATTTTTACTTATTAAAAAACTCAGTTAAATAATTTTACATATTTTTATTAATTGATTGTTTATGTTGGAGAGTAGTATTTTCAATAACAATATTTTGTTAAAAACTTATTGACTACTTAATTTAATTAATTATTTGGTACGACTGATAACGAAACAACTGATTCATTAGCAGAACCTGGTGTTGTTATAACTGTATGGGGTATTGCATACCTATTTAACTACGATTATTACTTACTCTACTACCTCCACTAAGGAATCAATAAAAATAAGAAAGATATTAGGCTGTATAACTATAAATTTAAAGTCATATAATTTTCGTTATGCATTGCAGTTTAACAAAACTATTAAATAGACTTTTAATATATATTATATTTAATCCATACTTTAGTAAAACATCTCCCGTTTTAATTAAAAGCTAAAAGGTACGAGAAGTCATGTATAACATTAGCTGACACATTGCTAAGTCACGCAGAGACATACTAGGATCTTAATGATCCTTATGAATATTTACTAGATGGGCTAAAAGCACAATTTGGCGTGGCAAGATGATGTATAGAGGGGTGCCGGGAATGAGTCTAGCAAGAGTATTTCCTTACATATTCCGAGGAGGGGGTTTAATCGTTTAACATTTGTCTAATTAAGTACCAACGGGCCAGATTATTCTTGCCCCATACTTGTAACTCTAACCTCATGCAAACTGTGTAGCTTTATATCTCAAACACTGTAAGATGGAGAGGAACTACCGAGTATTAAACTACACATAAGTATAAATCACAGTTATTACAGGTTTTATGTGTGTAACATTACTATTATATAATTGCAAGTTAAAAGAATGCATTAATATAAACAACTATAGATTTTCCTACAAAAAAAGAAACAAAAAACCCCCACCTTAACTGAGCCTGATGCATAATGTTTTATACGATTTGGAAGAGAGTGTCGCTTTTTAAGCGTACCAACGGCACGCCCATCTTGACGACTAATATAATTCTCAAGTACAGGTTCATTAGAAAACTTTATCCATTACTATGCACAATTTGCATTTTCACCAAGCTTATATATCTCTCTGAGCTACAAAAATTTTGTATCACTACTTTTTTTGATTAGTTTCTGATGTTACAATAAACGATCAAAATAGTTTTGAAAAATCTATGAGTATTAGCGTTGACGGTATTTTCTACAGATAGGCTCAAGCAAAAGGTATAAACATATATAATATATCATTAACTTAAGCTAATACAATTTATCATTTAGATATTTATTTCATATTTTATTGCGACTTGTTTATTTCTTAATACAAATAAATATGGAATATATAAATGTCTCTTGGATACGTTTTATATGGTTGAAAATAAAGCCGTATATTTCGTGCGATTAAATACTCTTATTATCAAAATTTGTAATACAATGTTATTGATAAAATACGTAGCAAAAAAGGAAAAAGATTGTTATTTTCCATATCATTACCTAGAATTCCTTAAAAGCCTGAGCTACAACAATTTTGCAGATCAGGAACAGCTAACTGAACAATTATCAGATGGACTACGAAATAGATCGTTTATCGATGGTACAATAGTTGGTCAAAATTCTTAAAACCGTTATGGGAACCGAGTGAAATGTGTATTCCAATTACGTATTCGTTTGTTCACTGCATTATTTCACAAAGTATACAGGGTGTTTCAGAATTCGTGTCGGATATACTTTGCAGCAGTAGTAGTAAATGAATTACACAAGTGAGAATAAATTAGTTATTTATCAACCGATTGGAGTAAAATGTATCTTTTATAGTGTAATTTTGTTAAAGTAATTCTTGTTAATTTTTTATCAAATAAACGGTTTCAAAGATATTTGAGTTCAAAACATTTAATTTTCCCGCCATTTTGAACCTATAAAGATATACACATACAAACGGACAGAAAACCACTTACGCATATTTAAAAAATATTCATTATTTATTAGTTTACTAACCCTCCAAAAGCAACACCCTAAAGTATCCGACACGAATTATGAAACACCCTGTGTACATCTCATTCACAAAAATGTTTAATAGTTCACTCATTATTAATAAGGTTAATATAATGATTTAAATAGATTTTTATTTCATACGATGACTAGAAATGCAACAACACTAAAACGGCTTGAATATAAGTCAACACATTCTTAATTATGTTTTACTGATTCATCGTATTTATTTGTTGGTGTTTATTTCGCTTGCAAAAGGTGAATTTGTGAACACAGCCTATCTTGAATACACTGAATAACTTAAAATTAATACAACTGCATTATTATAAAGAATTTTATAATTTTCATTTACCTCTTTAATTATGTATAAATTTTGTAACCTCAACACTCTGATAGAGGACAACTACATAAAACCTTTGGTCGGAGACCTTTAAAAGGCAAATAACACGTTTTTTCACTATATATTATTAAAATGTATATGCATTTGCTTTAAAAACTAAACAGATCTTTTAATTTCAACTCATTCTTATTTATTTTTATAGTATTTTGTATTAAATGCAATGTATTCCTAAATAACCGTTAATAAATCAAACCGATAATTCCACAAACATAATAACAAATAATATAAATGTTAATATACAAAGCACGAAAATGCTATATATTTAAATTTAATTCTTGTTATTAAAACTATTACTAAATTTTCATATTAAAATTACATAAATGGTTACAGTTTAGACCAAAAAACAATTAAAATCACGAAAATGTCAACGAATTCCTTTATTATTACGTAATCTGAACTTCTGGAATATTATCCCTTACAGAAACTTATAATCCCAGTAACGTAATCACACTGCGGCTTTTGCCTTAGGGTTGCTCACCCTTTGACATTTAATTGTAAGGTTTATTATGTCACCCTCCCTTGGTCACATCCTTGATTAAAATGTCAACGCAGTTATTTTAATATCACCTTTAAGGATAAACCCCTCTAGACCTTCCACTGTAGCATGTGTTGCTTCCAGCCACCCTTGCCGTTTTAGCAGTCTTTGTCTTAACAAATAACGAAGTTATTATACATGTTATTATTACAGTTTTTATATACAACTTCAATATTACATTTCTTGTTAAAACTACGCATTATATTGTTTCGCTTAGATTTTTAGTTTTATTTAAATTCGAAACGAAAAAATTGTACGCAAAAGATTATGAAAGCAGGTAAGATAGTTAAAATCTTTGGTACGTGCCTATATTAGAAACCAATAGAGAGTGTACAATTCATTAGTTTCAATGGTTTATAATGAAATTTTATCGGCAATTGTTTTATTTGCGGTTTTTGTACGTCATGAAGGATATTTAACTGGGGAAAAAACATCAAATACTTATAACTAAACCTTATTTTAATTAAACTTTTGACGATATATCTCGTGTAAAATATTGCCTTTCATTAACATAGCAAATTAACCCCCACTGATTGACCCTAGTATGTACACATTATTGAACCATACTGTTTCGGTATATTATTTTTACTAAGAAAACAGGGTTTGTAATAATCGAAAATCAATATTTAAAACGTTTATTCGGTGTGGAGCCTCGGCAGCTCAGTGTGATCAACATGCAAATAAACGCTTCCCATTTGCGCCTCAATAACCGTTGTAGGCCGTATCAGTTAATTGGCTACATGTTGACTCTGGATGTTTGCCGTTCAGTTACAGTTAAAAGTAACAAGTTCCAAGCACTACTTGGACTAATGTTTCCACCTCATGAAGGAATAACGCCAGATTTGTTTCTGCTTTAGAGAGCCTCCAGCTTTGTCATCTTCTGTATAGGTTCGTTTCTCGTTTACTTTTTTAAATTGTAATATACTTTAACTAAAAATTAATCCCTTGACTGTCATAATTAGAAATTAAAAATTCGCATGTATCCTATGTAATTTAAAATAAAACATTATACAAATGAAAGGGTTTAGTTGACAGTTTATTTAAACTACGAACTTCATATGAGGATCGTCCCTTTCATAAAAAAGATTATTGTCTTATAATATGGCCCATATTTTGTATTGCTTATAAAGGAATTTTAATTAAATTTCAAAATAGACTTGAGAGCCTTTTTTAAGTTAATTTTATAAGTATTTTACTTCTATTTATAAATATATTTATTGTTTCTTTAAAACAAAATCACCTTTCCAAATAACTTTTTATATTTTGCAGAGGGGAATTATAGTTCTAACGCTATCCTTTTATGTATAGTTAATTTAACAAAATTTCTTAAACTTCCCAAATTCAGTTTAATATGAACTTAAACGTTATACATTTACAATTAGTGTATGATTTCAAAAATTAACTCTGTACCGTATGTAAAAGCGTCATATTGTTAAACATAAATGTCCGAAGAAAACATTATTTGAATAAAATCGAACACGGCTGATCATTACTATCTCATTTACCTTCATGCAATAAAAATATGTTATAACAAGTATTCCAACTACTTCGTTGTAAGTTATGTGTTAAAATAAGTTCTGTTATTCGTTTTCAGTAGTTTATACCCTCGCGTGGCTTAGTACAGCCGATCTTTATTTAAGTAGGTTAGTTTTGTATTATGGTTTCGTAAATTTTCCAAGTATCGCTCAAAATAGCACCAGAATCCCTCTGAAGAAGATGTAGTCACAGAAAATCTCTCAATACAGCTTATGAATATTTATCACGGCCCTAAAACACGACACCCCCACATAACAGTGTGATATATTGAGGGGTGTCTTAAATGACTCTACAAAGGATTTCACCCTGTGTTCTGGGGAAGTTTTATTGTTTTACTGTCTGCTTTAATTAAGACTCCTTTTGAGTGATAATTTATGAGTACATAAAATAATATTGCGACCCTCCTCATCGTTTTTCCCAGAGTCGTTTGCAAGGCAACTTTCGTTTCAAAATGTATATAATATATCTTTATTGTACACTAATTTGTATTTGTTATGGTTTTTAGTAATGTACAATTTGATTCAAACCTCAAATATGATTTTTATTGGGACACATATCAAATTATGTTAAGGTTAATTATATCACATAAAGCCAAATCATACAGTTACATACAGTTTCATTTTTACTTGCAATATTATAGGCACCTATCAATGTTATTGGAAACCCAACTCCATAACTTAAATGCGGTATTACAACTATTACTAAGATTGATGTAGTGTTATATGTCATAGGATTTGTTATCAAGCTATTGATTATTGGTCTTTATTTAATCGGTGTTATAAAATCGGTGATCGGCCACATATTATATTTTCAATTACTTGAACAGTACAAATTATGAATAAAATTCAAGTCTTATTCTAGAGTTTACACATTCCGTGATGCTTCTACAATGACGACAAATATGTTGTTAAATTGATAAGACCAAAAAATTATACAAGTTATTAGTGTGGACATAAAACCAGTTTCTTGTAATATACTTAAACATTTTGAATAACATAAACTATAATGATTTGAACGATATATAAATATATTGCTTTAATCTATATATATAAATTGTATTTATAAGTTCCAAGTAGTCTTATTTCGATTTTTAATTATTTTTGGTGCATGATTATGGTTTTTATTTTTCAGAAAAACACAACGATTTTCCATATGGGGAATTTTTCCTGTTGGCATTAATTAAATTAACTATGCTTAGGTTCACTTGGAAACTTTTACACTTTTGAAATGTGCTTCTCTTACTTTTGTAAGAGAAAAAGAGAAAAGTTTTCCAGTGTTAAGGTTTTTAATGTGTGAAATGAAATTAAATGTTTATATTACATTACATATAGTCTTGACACTTTAACAAATCATACAAATATTTTTACTTCTTATATGTTTTTCCAAAGTGTGCAAAGGTTACTGGATCGGGGGGAGGGGTTATCTTGGAATAAACAAGCGTAAGAGATGGGAGAGCTGTTTTTGACATTTTATCGGCCATTTTGTGCAGTCACAAACATGTAGAGGAGGTCTCTTTCCTCTGTATACTCCAAGATATATGTTTGTGTTTTGAAAGGAATCTTTGCCTACACTACCTCTATTGCTATCGTAATAGTGTTATGTACATAGAAATAAATAATTTTATAAACCAACTATGCATCCATAACGACCGTTTTCTTTAAAAAAAAATATTACAATACTTAAACTACAAGTTTTAAAATATTGTTTATATATTGCTATATAATATGACTGAAACCTATCCAGAGTTTTGCAGTGATACGTTGTATATGAAAACCCAAATTTAATTTAATTTAAATCTCAAGACAGAGTTAATAACAAATAAAAATCTCTTTAGTTAAACCTGTGGACGGTCTATTCTTTGATTTAACACTTTTGTATCTATTAAGGAACTACTATTTTGTTTGAAGTTCAAAAATCCCTTAAAGCTAAGGTGTTAATTGTATCACTAGTTTATAGCTATGTCACAACCAACACGCATGTGGTTCAGTTTAAAATAATATAGATTTTGAATATGATGAGGTAATTTTAGAGGCATTAAAACAATTTCAGTTCAACATATCTGGTACACTTGCCTCATGGTGTATCATGTTTGGCGAAAAGTAAAAAGTGAGTTACTACATGTTGCGATGCACCCACAGAAAGCTAAGATAATTGCAATCCTTCCCGTTAATTAAGTGATTTATTAAATACGTACACAAACCAACCAATCAACCATTAACAAACTTTTATATAGAAATAATGTTAGCTTTTAGACCAAAGTTAAATACATGGATGGTTTTTATTGTTTTGTTACCAGTAGTAAAATTATAAACTAATACTATTAATAACTATTGAAACTTTGTGTTATCATCATCATTATTCTAAAACTGTAAAATATAACGAGGGAAGCGATCCAGCAGCTAGTGATAGATTGCATGGCCGAATAGTTTTAATTAAAACAAATTAAGCTGACGTCGACACCCCCGCTTGGCGCGCCCTAACACCCGGTCTTAGCGTATAATGGACCCTCGGACCGTGCAGTTATGCAAAATGCAGCGATAAGTCCGGACCATTGTTATAATCGGTTTTATTCAAATTTGTCCGCATCGCATCTCGCGTTAATTAATTAAGAGGGAGACTCCCCCGTTTCTTCCGGAAGCTATCGTCGTTTCCAAGGATGAGGAGGGAAAGTAAAAATAAAAATGAAATGAAAGCAATCTCACCGTCGGAGTAACTTTACCCAATTGTAATTGTGCTTTCAACTGGAACTTTCAAAAATATCTTCCAGGGAAATTGTTTTTATTTTTATTTTCGACGTAGTAATTCCTTGGAGAAAAGTATTCTATTTCCTGGCAATTAGTAAACGTTGCCTTACCTTTTAAATTCTGTGAAAATATTGTCGTAAAGTTAAAATCAGTAAGGTTGCCCGTCTTCATTCAAACATTAAACCCTATCCTATAAATTATTTTCTAACTGAATTTACTTTAAATGTGTTAACTGTTATTCTTTTTAAAATTAAGGTGGGTGTTGGACGGCTTTTAACATTCATAATATTTTAAGGATTTATAGTATAGAATGGATAATGTTCGAAAATAATTTAACAATCCTAAAACTTAAGTAACGCTTTGTTACATAAATTCATTGGAAAATGCACAGAACATATTAGTAAACTTACCCCAAATAAGTTTTTATTTTATTTTTTTAATGTGTTCAAAGTATAATCTTTGGTAAAAACCTTTAATAAAATACATTAAAACAAGAAGACGATATGAAAACCACCACACACACATTATTTCAAGCTTAAGTGACACTAATTATTGCATTTTAAATGTTTTATATTAATAACAAGTTCCAAATATCAGTAATTAAAAAGGTTGAGAGACCAATTTCATGATTTTAACTATCTAAAGTTATTAGTGACATGTTAAAATCCAAAGGCAGTGTGATGTAGAGTATGAAGACCAATATCCAACCTTTTATCTTGCTAGACAGCCACATACATTTCGACGGCCAAGCTTACACCTTTCTTAGACGATTAAATGAGAACAGGTAAATAAAGCTTATGTACGTAACTAGAAACTAGCTTTCGGCGGTAATTTTATCACGTAGCCAGAAAAAAAAATTCGACTTTAACTAACTGAAATGATTATTTATAATAACATAACATGGACGCAAGACATGGGTAGTAGTAACCTCACACTGTTATGAAATTAAAAGCAGGAACTTAAATAAAGCTATTGAATTTAATTTGCAAATAACTGTACCAATAACAAACTATAGTTACAATTTATTGACCTCTTATGATGCCATATAAATGAAGATTTACATCGATCATTTTAAAGTATAAACCGTCTCCACCCCGATGGTTTCCACCCCTATTCATTTCTGCCTCAAATATTATTAGTCACTGTAATCTATCGCACACCTACTTTGCCCCTCACTGCATGGGGGATGAGATTGTCCGCGGGGGTTTTGAAAATTGAAAACGGATCTGATTACTGTATGCTTTGGCATTGGAACGATTTAATCATGGAGTATAGGGGACAGTTTCCCTAGGTACAATAGCAAGACTCACTCTGTTAGTGCAATGCATTTTTTACCTAAAACAGTTTTTTTGCACAAATATCCACTCTTTGTTAACACCGGTACAATGAAAACTTGAGTATTATTTAAAAAACTATAATTATAGATATTGGTTTTAGTCAAGCAACCGAATTGCTTTTTGAGCTTCGTACTATTTAAATACGTATAGAGAGTACACTATCGAAACTAAAGCAATCTTTTTCTCTGATTTGAGTGTGCACTTCTTATCCACATAAATAATTTCTGCACGGATTTAAAAGGTAATCAGGTTTAGCTCATCTAATTTAACCTAATCCAAAAATTAACAGTTAATTAATTTCTTTAAGGAAAAATGTGGATGTGAAATAGTGTTATAGGATTATTTATTTGATCTCGTGGAACAATTTAAAATTGAGTTGAGATTTTCGTACTAGATTTAAATTTAAAAAGTATGTTTTACTAAAAGTATAAATATTTGATGTATCATTTTCGATATCAATAACGAAAAATGATCTGTGCAAAAATCTTAAAAGAAAACAATTGTTGAAACAACAAACACAGTTTTAAGTATCACTTATATAAACCCTAAATCTATCGTGTTTTATGGAAACTTCAGTGAAAGAAGCTATTAATTTGTATCAGTAAATATATTTATATACAGTAAATGTATAAAACCTATTAAAAGGCAATCATCTGATTTTGAAAAAGGGCTGGATATATATATAGATTGGTTTAGTGTGTTTAGATAATTATACAAATATATTTTTAACTTTGATATCAGTTGGTCGGTTGAATTAGAATATATAAAGCTTATGACCAGATAGATTCTATATAGAAACTCGGTATTTTGTATGTGCTAGCAGTATGGCACTCGGCCAAAACCTGAATGGGTTTAACCTGTTGACGCAATGGCCACAGAGTTTGGTCTGAGTAATAGGTAACCAAGCTCCCTACTTTAAGGAGAAACAAGAGGACATTTCAAGTGATTGATTAAACATCTTAAATTTCAATTGATAAGTTAAATAAAATAACATTCAAGCATTTATATTTTATATAAACTCGAAGTATGAACAATGTATTTTAATCTGTTTAAGAGATATTACTTGGCATATTTTTCCTATATTAAATAATTTAGGGCCTATGATTTAGAGTGGTTTTTATTAGTTTTGAAAACGAATCTGACAGGTATTAACTTAACTATTCATTAACTGTTTAACTAAGATGATAAATCCCATTCAAGTTGTGTTTACTGTTAGATCGTGTCCAGTTGCATTTATTTTCTGCAAGGTATCGCAATAATTAATGGAACAACCACATACAATGGCATGTTGTTTTGTTAAAAATGTAGAAGTGTTAAAAAATATGTTTGAAACAGCAATCCGAACAAATGAGCACAACAAACATTATAATTTCCTCAGAAACAAGTTATATGTGCTGGAAATTAAATACGTTTACGCTGAATCGGATGTAAGAATCCCCCGAAAACATTGTGTGAATTACATGTTCTATAAATTAACGGTGGGAAATCAACGGGTATTATTATTGGAAAAATATAATGCTAAACCATATTTTTATCACGTTTAACCAATATTGCAGTAACCATATACTGCAGCCTCTATATTTATATATAAAGTTGTTGTTTATATATAATCACATGGTTCTCATCTCTAGACAGACAGGATATTGATATCACTGCCTTAAGCCAGACCGACGGCGCCGCACCGGTGTCGACGGAGAGACTGCAATATTGAACAGTCCAGTAGCCTTTCATTTCCTAAACCTGGGTTTATAAAAACGGGAAAAAACAAATGTTTAACATGTGATTCACTTGCAGAGAACGGCCCTTTAATCAGAAAACTTTTCGGAATCCACTAATTTTATTTATTATGAAACAGTCCATCCTTTAATGGACTGTTTGGGGGTTTAGCCTAGGATCCCTGGTTGTACGGTGCAAGTTTAAAAATTATGCCACATTGCTCTGCGCAATGTAAAGTTTCTCAGCACATGATTTAAATTGTAATTTGATTCATACGAAACAAATATATGTTTAAATAATATTGAAGTAAAATATTAAATGTATTTAATATGTTATATTTTTATTGTTATTATTATTTCACTAATATATTACCACTGTAATGAAGTTATTTTGAGCTAATATGTCTGTGTTGAAGTTATTTAGCGTAAAAAATCATAGGGTATTTTTAACCACTAAATAATTTGTTATAAAATGCTCATACACTACTATCAGGTTTTCCTATCGTATTATCAGTAAAAGTAATATATATATATATATATATATATATATATATATATATATATATATATATGAACGGAACACGCCAAATCAACAAAGGGTATTGTTCTGGCACTCGATTATAGGTTTACTCCAGGTATTCTAGTATTATCCATTTAGCCTAGGATCCCTGGTTGTACGGTGCAAGTTTAAAAATTATGCCACATTGCTCTGCGCAATGTAAAGTTTCTCAGCGTAAAGTTGAAGAGACTTATATTTGTTGTACAATTTGAAATAAACATGAAGGCACTAAATTGTTCCTAATTCAGTATAAATTAGGAAATATTTATAAAAATAAAAAGTACCCTATTTAAATAAGCTATTAATATTATGAGTTACTATGCTAGTTTCTAAAAACGCTGATTTGCAATGTCTATAATAAAATAAGCGTATGAAATATCAATTATAATTTTCATATTAAATTTAATAGTTAACTTTTGAATAACACCGAAACTTTTGTTACTACTCAATTTTTGTTCAAACTTTCCTTAGAAATTCTTTAAAACAACATGGAACATATATTACATGTTAGTACCCGGAAATAAAAAAGTCCTTGGTTTTCATAACACTAATTGCCGTTTTAGGTCGCTATAAAGACACACATCAAAGTTACATTTTGGTTTAATTTATTACATTTAAAGAGATACGGAAGGAATAAGTAACAACATTTTTACAAAACTAAAATGTGAACCATAAGAGTTAGTTTTAGGTTAGTCTTGTAAAGCACATATGTACAGAATTTTCGTTGTGCTAAATAAAATACCCACAGAGGCATTTCAGATAGCCACCTAAATCTTTAGTTAAAACAACTTTCGTTACCGATATTAAATACTTGTCTCCTAGTGTACGTTTTAAGCACTACACAACAAACTCATTCACTGATTGTGATTTAAGTCGAAATCGTGTTTGCCGTTGGAAATAAATACATAAGGTTTTAAACATTTTATTGGAATATTTTTATAAGTAATGAGGAGGACCCACACCGTTTATATAGCAAATTTGGATTTATTTCAAGTTGTTATGCAACAAACAAGTACAGCTCAGTCTTAAATAGTTCAGTACAAGTACATTCATATTGTAATATTTTGCTATTACAAAACCGTGTTAAAGCGTACTTTTATTTAGAATTCCAGACATGCCGTTGTTCACATCCCGGTAATTTCAGATAAACTTGAGACAAATGGAGTGCCAGGATCCTGAGACAGGACAATAACTAGGATCAGGGCCAATAAGATCCTTCTGTCCCCTGCTTGTAAGCCGACGCTAGCCCCCCTCCCACCCACAACATATAACACGTGAACCTTTCTCCGTGATCTGAAAACTAATATATTTTTTCTTTCATGGAATCGAAAGTGATCTAACCCGTGAATATATAAAACTTATTATTTCGGGATTGCCTTGAGAAATTATTTCTTTAGGTAATAACACAAAACAGGTGGTTGATATTTTACAGAACATAGTAGTTACTGTATAGGATTTCGGTGTGAATCCCATTTTAGTTAGTTTGCCCTTATATTTATGTAAACCACTAAGATAGAAGGAATAGATAGAAGTGTTCTGTATGTAGTATTCCGCTTTATTTGATAGAACGTAGTGTGAAACACTCCACATTTTACGGAAACAATTGAAAAGAATATATCAGTGTAATTTATTTATGATGTTTATATTTATTTTGACAAATCATACCCAGACGCGGTAGCTTAGATTTGGAGCGCTGGCCTTACAAGTCAGCCGTGGTCAAGCGTAGGTTCACTCCCGGCCGACTGCTATGATACTTTTCACGAGCGGTCACCATTGGCTTGCCTCCGTATCAACAACAATTTTAACTAATAAATTTACATACCCTATTCTCATAATTGTTGATACACGAGTATATAAAATTGTATTTTCATTAAAACAACGCCAAAATAAAATTGTATTACTAATTAAACTGTTAATTAAAGTAGATGGTCCATAGATCGTATATATATCCCCCTCCCCATCATACCCATATTACCGTGCAATGATTGAGCCCAAGACGGAATCCCTTGCCAGGATGTTTCAAGCTTAGTTCTCGGAGGCTTTGGGACTCTAATTCCGTCTCACCTTCCATGTTAATCAATCTTGAAGACTGGCAAAGCTTCTAATACAAGTAAGCAGCTTACAAATTCCATTATAACGTATAAACACCCTTTCGTGACGTTCCTACTAGCGCTCTCTATCAGTAGCCTAGTCTTCATTTTGAAACTGTAATTATAATTCTCACAACCACAATAACCACAATTCCTGAAAACTATCGGTATATTTGCAGATGTGGTTTGAATCATTTGATACCCCTGGATTCTTTTCCACGCTGTGTCTTGCGTCTGCACGAATGTATTGCAACGGATGCTAAACATAATGGATTTATGAATTGTATAGTGCGGATGTTTTCTTATACTTGCAACATGCTATTTTGTTCTACCACACATTCAACTTGCTCCAGATCGCAGGCCGGTAGTTGTAGTCATGGAGACCCCGATTCACCAACTATGTCCTCAAGTAGCGAGAAATCTCGTTCCTTAAGTCCTCTTATCTAAATTTACCATAGTTAAAATTTCAAATATATCTTAAAATATTGCAAACATAACACCATGCAATAAATTATTTTCAGCCTAAAAATTTAAATTGCGCAGGCTATAACTATAACTGTTTTATTTATAATTGTAAAAACTAGCATCCACCAATTATATCTTACTGAGTGATAATTATATAATTTAGATTCCACAGTTGAAAAAATACAAACTTGATTTAAAAATCTTAATTTATTGATGACAAAAAGTACAAAATTAAATTAATTTAATTTAAATGGTTTGGAGATTCATTTCTAAAATCTTGACTTCGACTACCCAGCTCATAGATACAAGTTTACCAGATCTATGTGTGCTTGTGTGTTTGTGTGTGTGTGTGTGTGTGTGTGTGTGTGTGTGTGTGTGTGTGTGTGTGTGTGTGTGTGTGTGTGTGTGTGTGTGTGTGTGTGTGTGTGTGTGTGTGTGTGTGTGTGTGTGTGTGTCCGTGTACGTGTGTGAGAGTGCGAGTGGGAACTGCCGCTATCGGACGGTAGTTGACGCGGGATCAGCTCCTTGCGATGGTACGATTACTGCACTAAATTATTACGCCGATACGTGACCGGGGAACAAAAGAGAAGTTCTTGTGAAACAAAACATCATGATTCGCATTTCATCTATGATGAATCCTTGGAAACATTGCCCCTCACGAGAGCACTTCTGTTCGTACTGTTGTAATGAACTGCTCAACCGTTTATATTGAACTGGAAACCCCAAATTATTATCAAGGTGGTGTTTCAAGGGTAATGCACAAGTATTTTCAAAATATCAACTTGCATTATCAGGAAATATGTGTACTGGCTACGGGTAATGATCAAGGAACCAAAATAGAATATAGTTATGTATAAAAAAACTTTATCGTATTTTTAATGGAGATAGGTTTTAATGGTATTGGTAATAAATTGCCAACCAACGAAAATAAAAATAGGAAAACACTATTAGAATAAATATAAGATATTTATTCAAGTTTAAATACTAAGTTAGGAACAATGGCCATGGCACTACTTTACTTTGATAACTTTTTTCGCCATACAGCTTCAAAAACAGCTGTTTTTAACACATGCATTGAGGTGCTAAAGTTGTTATTTTTACTCTTAGGATTAAAAGTATTATTTTCATGATATTTTTCGTCCAAGGGCAAAAAAAAAAAAAAATTTCATAACACTTTTCGGTTGAGGTAATCAGCTGTTAGATAAGAATTTAACAAACTATTCAACTCATCAACAATTAAAATCCGTGCAACAGCTGTTTGTTTATAATAGCAATTAATGAATCCAACTTGTAATAGTCAAAATGTAGAAAAATAGCTTTTGTTAAATTGTTATCTTGAAATTGTTTGGAGTCCACCAATGTTGCTTTATTAAAACCAACCATTTTGAATCAGACGATTAATAGTATACGTCATCACTAGGAAACAAAGTGACTTTTAATCCTCGTTCAATTTTTCTCGTTAAACTTGAGCTCGTGTCGAAAAACGTCACTTTTGGTAGTAGGGATGACATATACTATACATATACATATACATATACTATACATATAAAATTGTTTCATTCAAAAAGTTTGTTTTATTAAAAATTGTCTTGGGAAATATTTTATTATTACTTGTTTTACGTACTCATGTATTTGTATTGCGTATTAAAACAAGCGGAGGTGAATCATTACAGTTCTTGAACTGCAGTAAAATAAATAAATAATAGCTTGCCAGGACTACAAATGGAGCCCAAATGGAGCTAGGTCATCGTCCTAGCTCCGGACTCCTTCACCTTGGCAGCTGTACAGTTAAGCTATAAACCCACTCCCCAATTGTCACTACTGCAATGAACTACGAAAAGTTAAACGTTGATCATCTATTTTACTGTAAATTAAAACTTACTCTAAGATTGCATAATCCAATTTAAATCCGCCTCTTCTGAAACAATATCAGATTTTTTTTAGCAATGATTAACTTATTCACTTTAATTGATAACTACATTATGCGATTTATCCCTGCTGAGTTGATTAAAAAATTAAAATCAAGTAAATTAAAGGTTTCCACCAACTATTTTAAATATTTATTATAAAATAATATTGCCAAATTGTTTGTAAACAGACAAGATTTAAAATTACATTAAAACTCCATGGGGTTTTGTTACAGTAAAATGATAACATTTTAGGGATTATAAAACTAAAATTACGTTGGATATCGTTCCAGAAGGTTCGGAAAGATCGGAAAGATATCAGAGTCGAGTGGGATTAGCCCGATTTGTGGCCCGGACACGTACCCTGTACGACTTACTATTGCTATCACCACATTATCACCAAACAAATACATTTCCTTTATTCTGACTGAGATATGGCATTTCCACGCTCGTTTTTGGCTAATTACGTTCAAAACTATCCCACAAAAGTATAGTTGATATCTAGTAGTACACAATATTACTCTATTCATATTTTTACCACCATAATGTACACGTTGTACGGTGTATTTCGTGGATGTTAGTTCAGGAAATGAGCTAATATTCGGAAACAACTAATTTGTTGTCTTTAAAATTTTAAGAGCGTCATACATACTTGCAGAGGTTACCCAAAGATTAGCCAATTGTTGGTGGTCAGCATTTCCAAACAAACTTTTTAATAATCTAACTATAATGTAACTAAATTTAAATTGAGACAAAGGAGCACACTAAACAAAAAAACAACGCTCGGATGAACTGAGATTACCGCTTTATTAGATTTTCAGAAGAAAGGTTCCTGACAGATCTCCGTATTATAATTTATTTATTATGACTTTCAACCTTAGGGTACTTTTTTGTAAAACCACATAATTTTCACAGTAGGGCACTTACTGAATTCGTGATACATTTTAACTCCAATTCTGGCCATAGCTTTGCCCCTGCCGTGGTGTATTTTGTCATTCATTGAGTGTAAACTAGATATAATAGTTGACGTAACAGTTAGGTTTTATCGTTTTTATTACGACGTTAACAGATATTTACCTTATCAGAACACCCTTAGGTTATTTGCTAATAAATATTTTTATTTTTATTAATATATTTTGAAACCTATAATATTATATGTAAATAACGTCTGCACAGCCTATACTATTTATATCAACACTAAACTTAGTTATCAAATTAGTCTTGTGGGGGAAGGTCAGAAGTCAATAGAAATAGCTGCCCCAATTTGAAATCGAGTTTAAATTAAGCCTCAAACGGGCAGGGTCTCATATTCTGTCGGAGTTATAAGTCTTTGAGATGTAGATATAATGCACTTGGAAATGTCTGAGGTAGGGGAGATGTCATGCCCTTCTCCTATATTCATGGGTTCTTACTTAGACGTTCCGTAAGTTACGCTAATTTTCCATTAATTGACCTAGCTAGGTTATATTATTATAAAAAACTTTGATTCAGCTAAATATTTACAAGGAAATAAAACACTGACACATAAAGAAACACATGATAAACTTTACATATTGATATTTTACGTTTATATAATATTCTAATGTCATTAAGTTGTATTATATCAGAAAATTACTAAAAACCCTGTTTATTATGGATGTTCTTAAAGTATGTACTACACAGTGCTGTTGAGAAGCCAAGCAGATGTTAATAGGTGATACGAGATTACGAAGTTGAAAAACAAATAGGTGTAGCATATTGTCATAATGATATAATCGAGAAAGAATAATTAAGAAGCCTTTATTATTAAAATATATTAACATAGCATGGAAAAGTAGTCAAATTATAGACAGTTAAAACAGGTTGTAGACATAGTACTCATAAAACAAAACAAAAAAACTTTTCATTCACTTGTTATACTCTTAATCTTGTGTTTTGCTATTTAAAAATACCAATCCTACTATAGATAATTTGAATGCTTGCAGAAAATCAGCGCTCAGAGGTGATTACTACCCTCGGGGGAAGCTAGGGGCTAATACTCACCAATTCTCCTGACAGCCTGCCAAAACTTAACGTTTAACTTTCATTACTTGCTATAACACTTGTATGGATAATTAATAATTTGCACGAACAAGAAATTACTTTATCACACCGATTATCTTCAATATCTGCTTTTACCTTCATGCATGCAGGGAAGTAACATTCACTGCAGCAATGAAAAATTAAAGGCAATATAGATAACGTCAATATTCTACTAAATGTCAGACAAGTTTCATTACTGGCTACATGTAAATCATGTATATTGTACTTTATTGCCTAAATTACTTGATACTACTATACCGAGTACATATTATATGTAGTATGACCAATAAAACATTTAAGTCGTATTATTTTAATTATTTTGTATTCAATAATTTATAGTTATGTTATGATATGATCTAGATAAAAAAAACACCTACATAAACAGTTAAATTGGTTTTTGCATTTGAAACGTAAAACCAATTAAATTAAGGAACCGATGTTCACTCACTTGGTCGGACGCTGGAGATCTGTTTGTTTTCATTCAGAGCGATCAGGTTTTAACTATCGCTTCAGTGGCTTTAATAAACTAAATTTTCTCCGGCGTGGAAGGTTATTTCTGCCAGTTAACATTAAATGTTAAGTTGAAATCATCTTCAAAAAGTAAATTAACTTAAAACATATCATGGAGGATACGTATCCATTAAATTGATTTCGTTTTAGGAATGAGTAATTAAAACAAATAGTTGGTTCATATTTTGCTTGGTGATGGTATATTTATATTACTATTTATATAAATTATTGAAAATTTCTAGCAAAATGCATATTTATGTTCTTAGACTGAAAGAAACCATACTTGTTAAAACAATTTAAATCCTTTTGGATATATTTTACTTTAGTTTGTTGTTTTAAAATGTAAATTAATTTACTAAAAACAAAAAAAATTCCTAAATGTGTTTAATTGTATAATTAAACATTAATTTAAAAACTAAATTGAATGAAGAAAGTTGATGCTTATACCTGCAATGAAGGTGTATGGTAATTTGTTGGTTATATTTTAATAATTAAGCTGTATTTATGTGATTTAAAATAAGTCACAACATACTCACTGTAATTTGTGTGAGGATGGATACAATTATGAAAATTTAAAAAATACATTTATAGAAACCCTAATCAATTTTGTTTCAGGTAAACTTTATTGTGCAACTGATGCAATTATTTGACTAAGGTAAATGATTGAAATGATAAGTAAATAAACGATTTTTTTATATCAATGTTCCTATGTGGTCATTCATTTTATAAATTAATAAAATATTGTTCTGTAATTTGCTGATCTGCACTATCGAATAAGTAATAAAAAGGAGGCGCATCCAACAAAACCGCATGTAGACGGCACAATTAATTGGTGACTTGCCTATCCGTATCAGGAAAAACAAAGAGTAAAAACAAGACTGAGAGTATTTCAAGTAAAAGAAAAGCCAAATTTTTACTTATATATTTTTTATTTGATCGATATTCTATTAAAATACTAGACCTTAAGAAGTAGTAAATTCTTTAACTTTGAATAACAAGTACATATTGAAGTGTTAAGTATATGCGATTTTTCATAGCTCAATTGGGTGCAATATGATTAACAATTTATATTAAATATTTTCTCTGATTTTTACGTTGCTTTAAAGCATTTGAAGGAAAATGCTAAAAATATTTAAAATATTGTTAATCAAATTTTCGATCTATTCAGACAGATGCTCCAAACAAAACATGGTACATAATACGAGTTATATGGTAATATATGTACGAGAATTAAAACCATTTAATAATTTCGAATCGGTTACATCACCTCCACTAAAAGCAATAATTGAAATTAATCGCTCTGTACCATATATATTACCATATATACCATATATATTTATCGTCGTGTGAGTGAGTACAGTGTAAGTGTAAGTAAATCTTGTGTTGTAAATAATTATAAAACCTATACATATAAAGTACTTGCTAATCCCAATTGCATTTAAGGATGAAGTGAAACCCTTAACTGCTCGCCAGCAAGTTCTATACTAATAAAACAAAACAAAAAACACTGTGCCAAAACTTTTAACTCGCGTTATGTCAAAGCGATCTGGTTACTACCAAAATAGTAGATTAGTAAGTTGTTGCGTTAAGCGAAGATTGACAGCGTCAGCTCATTTGCTCCTGAGACATCTAAGGCCTCGTGATCCTACCCCTACCGTGTAACCCCTGAGCTCTCTGGCAGGATCGCTCACTAAGAAAGCAGTTTGAGCTAAGTTGGCGAAGCTTTGGGACTCACCTGCGCGTAAATCAATGGCCCAGAACCCAGAGCGAGACACCTCCTAATGCCGGTAAGCGGCTTACACATTCCATCGGGAGTTTATACAACCGTTCATAAGAGCCTTATTCAATCAGCGTCTGGGTATTGGCGTCAGTTTACCTTCTGGAGATTCATTAAGTATTGCGAGTATTGGGCACCAAACAACTTTAGTTTTCCTTTGCCATCGTCAAAACATATGATTGCAAAATAATAATGTTCTACAATCCTTTTAAATCTTTCATTATCCGGCGTATATGTATAGTCTGTTCCAGAAATGTGTGTATGGTTTATAAGTGAAAAAGAGTAGAAAAAGGACGGTCCGATAATTATTGTTTTCATCTGGCGGTATGTTTTTACATTTTTGTAACGTTCTTTACACATGATCTGTGAACACTTCTTACAATTTTACTTGAAACTTAGCACATATATTTTTCATGTTAAAAGATAATTTTAGCAATGGGTTTGACGTTTTTATCGTCGTCTTTTATCATTTCAAAATAGAGGGATTTTGTAGTTTTCAAAGCCAAATATCATAAAAACGAAAAATTATTTTGTTGATCATTTTAAACAGTAACAGATGAAATAAATAATTTTAATAATTTTTTTCTCCCCTTATATATGGAGAAAGTATTGTTTTTGTCAAAATTTTTGAATTTGATTTGATAGTGGAAATATTTGTTTTGGTGCTCCCTGAATCAAAAAAAGTTATTTTTACGTGATGTCTGTATGTCTGTCTGTCTGTTTGTATGGATGTGTACAGAGCTAGAGCCCAAACCAATGGGTCGATTTTTATGAGATTTGGTATGTAGGTACTAATCTACGATATCTCCAGGTATTTTTTAAAATTGTTTTTATTTTTTGATTTTTAAGGGTAATTATCCCCCAAAAACCGTCAACAAACATGAATAATAAAAAATTCACAAAAAAGGCTGTGACGATTTTAATCAAACTTTAGCCGTTTGTAGAACTTTAGTTTTCTAACAAAATGACACCACCCGCATTTATTTGAAAATTCAGGTTCAGAAATTATAGGGCTTAAAACATAAAAAATTCGTTTTTTTAATTTCACATTAAAAAAATAAATATAAAAAATATTACTCTTCACCATTAAAAAGAGCTCAAAAAAATAAATATTTTAGTATTTGAATACTATTTTTTAGTATTCTACGATTGCTAGTTGCGGAGAAAATTTAAATTTTCATTTTGCGGTAAATGCAGTACGTTGCCCGAAGTTATTCTTATGGGGAATACAAAAATTACTATTTCTCTCTTATTCAGTGATTAATTTCGTTCAAACTTGATATGCTTGTCAAGCTAGCATTAACCAACAGAGGAAATTCGAAATATTTTGCCCCTTAATAACCCTAAGGGGAATAGGGGGCATTTCCCCTCTTAAAACCACGTGTGTAGCAATGGATTCTGTAGTGCCTCCAAAACAGGGATTTGGGTGGCTGTCTTGTTTACAAGATTTTCTGTACATTAGACCGTGATTTGTATTCTATATTTAGTAAATAAAAAGTAATTTATTCATTAAAGTTGGGCTAAAAGGGAGAAAGTATGTGTCAGTTTCCTGATACCGTTTATATATTTAAATATTTCAATTTATTTCACAAACAATCTGTAGGTTTTTATAAAGAAATAAATGCCACTTAAATGCACCAAATATGTTTAATAAAGTTTTATTTTTACTTTTAGTCTGGTTAACTTTATGAAATTATTGCTGTGAACTTTCAAAATTGTAATTACCAGTTTTTTTAACTTACTGATTAATTTGGATTAATTTATGGATCGCATGGTCCTAATTTTACTCAAAATATAAAGAGGTTTATCAAATATAATATTTTTATTAAAAACAAAAACAGGCCAAAAGACAGAAACGAAGCAATTCGTAGCCAATGTCTATAGAAATATTTTAAATTATTTTTACCCTCTAAACTATGTATTAAGTTTTACATAACGGGTTTTACAGACACCCTGTTTATAGGATTCATTTACTGATGTTGAGTTAGTAATATTTACGGTTTAGTTTTCAGTCCCGCATTTATGTATTTATAAAACAAGCGATATTTTGAGAAGTTTACCGGTGAAACTATTAGGTATTAAATTATTGATTGTATGTTATCTGAAAGATCTTAAAGTTTAGACGTGACTTATGCAGTTCATAAAAACATCCACCTTCAGGGATCCGCCCCCTGATCTTTCAAAGTTCCAGTGTTTATCATATATAATGATAGGAATCAATTAAACTGAAAATTCATTTGATGTTGATAAGAAAAAAATACAGTTCAGATGTTAGAAAAGCTGTTTCAAATTAACTTATAAAATTTGATCATAATTAAAACAAATAGTTGTTATGAAAGGAATAATTATAAAATGAAAACAACTCATTTTATCGAATTAAACCATCTGAATTAATTTGTATTTTTAAATTATTTAAGTATTAATTCAATTAGTAAATTATTTTGACGCTATGAACCTCTCATGGAGGTCATACTTTGAGTTTAATTGAATTTATTTAAATTTAATTATAGGTTAATTTATATTTCACAATAAAACTCGTCATACGTGTAATTATATAATGTTTTAGCCCCCTGAACATAATATTATTTGCTTGGTAATATGGGAATAAGTAGTCGTCTTAAGTGGTATTTTCTGAGATGAAAATAATATATATTTTTAACTCAAAACGAAATTTACAGTCCCATGCACAGTGTGGTATTATTTTCTGGCTCCAACAGAGCTGACGTGACGTCGATAGCTACCAATGGCTTGGACCTCACAGCAATAACACTCTGCTGACCCTGCATGCGCCGATTGTCACTGATTGGGGAAACGATAGTCAAAACCCTGTCCAGGGACAGGGACTACTATGTCCAGGGACTAAAAATCACTTATAATTGAGGTGTAGCTACTGTATTTAAACTTTCAAGTGAAAATTATAAATTTAAATAATCATTTAATTTAAGAATATTTTTGCGGTGAAATCATTTTAAACTGTTATAGGAAATGAAAAAAATAAAACGATTTAGTAGTTTTCCTTAAGACATGATAAATATTGAAATGTATACTTTAAACTAACTCCAACTCTGTATAATATTTGTAACTCTGTAACTCTGTATAATTATATATTTGAATGATTGAATGATTATTCTTAACTGTAAACTCATTACTGACGAGGACAATTTCAATAATAGAAAAATAGATAACCGTGTATTTTTAACAATGAAATCATAATTTGGCTTCAATAAATTGAGGCAAAAGGTAATTTGCAATTGGTAATAGACAGTATTGGCTAGTAAGGTAAATAAAATTAACTATGATCAAATAATTGTCAGAACAGCTTGTAAATTAAATGGTATGATGGGTTAACAGTAAGTGTAAACGCATAGTTAAGCTTTTGATGATTTCAGTCTACGTAATGGTAAAACTTAGCATGCGTTTTGTTACATAGGTATTTGTTTAGTATTGACGAAGGTAACAGTAGTTGGTTCAATATGTTGTTTAAAAATGTTGTTTCTTCAACTATCAGTGACGATCGACAGTAAGTTCGGTGATTGTATTCATGTGGTGTATTTTTTACTCTTACCCTACAATGGCACCGAGCCAGAACCTGAGATATCTAACCTGTTGACTCAATCTCCGAAGTCTCGCAGGGGCTTAAGTCTGATTAATAGCTTTACCGGGACGTTCCTTAGACCAGGATTCCGCCTTAGAACACCATCATCCTTAAAGAGGACTTTGTCTTATGAATACTGCTTGATTTATTCCATTTGATGTAAGTAAAACCTTTTTTTCAAAATACATTTACTTTAGGTAAAAATAAATTTTAAAGCATAACAACTTAAGATTGTTGTCTTAATTTATTTAATTAGTTGGTTTTTATTAAATAAGTTACTTGTATAAATTATCATATTTTACAATACTTATGCCACCTGAGTTGGTCATTCCAGAAAGCATCATTATATGCCGAGCTCATACGCCTATGATTTGATAGATTGATAACTCGATCATTTATTATTCCGTGATGGTTTCGTGAATCTTAACACTTTCATGTTGAGCAACATAAGATTTGCAAATTAAGACTTATAAAATATATTATTAAAATTAAATGTATTATGACTAAAGGTCAGCCACTAGCCCTTCATTAAAATATAAAACTATCTGCAGGCTATCTCATGTTCTGAAAGTTGTGATTCGCTTTCGGGTGATTATTTTGCATATCATAAAAAAATATTGTTTATTTATTAGAATAGAATAGAATAGAATAGAATATTTTTATTTTCTCATAATACATAACGAAAATACATAGTTGTAACTTTATTTTTAATTACGCAGCTTGTTTGTAACTTAAATAAATAATAATGTCCATTTTACTTGTCAGGCTGACAAAAAAATAAAAATAAAATAATGAGAAAACAATAGGGTCTCTTAAGGCAATGCCTGTTATGAGGTTCCATCACTTCAATTAAAATAACATAAAGTAAAGTAAGCGAACAGAAATCATCGAAATATAATAAACAAAATTGTCTCAGACAACCTATGTGTATACAAAAAATAAAAAATAAATACAAAATTAAATATTTTACGTGCCTTATTTTCTTACATAAACACTGAAATTAAGCATGGGCTCAATGCATAAAAACTAATTACAGAAAATAAATAAAACTGTATTTGTAGATTCATATAGTCTATCATATAAATTATACATCTATTATAATATTCTAAGGTTTACTCTTTTAAACCGCGCGCCGCACTTGTGCCACCAGGCGGCTCATGGCCCTCCCCGGAGGCTTGCCTCCGGAGTTGGGACTCCCCAGGTGCCGTCAAAGCTCATTGCATGCAATGCATAGTCCCTGTGTGGCATAGTCCTCCAAAGTGCGCCCTTATAAATTTACTTAGCTATAATATCAAAAATAAAACTATTGCTGAATTTGAAATAAAAAATCAATATCCTCTAGTTGAAATAACCATTTCCTTAATCCACTTAAAAAAATTTTATTATTAAATGCAATCTTTACATATTCAGGAAGTTTGTTAAACAGTTTCGGAGCTATAAAATTGAAAGTTTTTGTAAAAAATGTATTGGTTGGCTTGGGAATAAAAAACTGGTTAGCTTTTCTTAATTTTTTTCTATAATCATTCTAATTTTGAGGCATATTTCCACTTTTATTGTAGAACAGTTTCAGAACTTTATAAACATAAATATATTTAAACGGAAGAATTCTCTGACTTATGAAAAGAGGTTTTGATGGTTCATATCTGTTTTTGTATGAAATCAATCTTAAAATATGTTTCTGCTGCAAATATAATGGTTTAGTATATGACTCATAGGTATTACCCCAAAAGACTATGCCGTAATCGATTCTACTTTGTACTAAAGCAAAATATAAGATACGCAGAACTTTACTATTACTGAGATCCTTTAAAAAGTAAAAATATCTTATTGCATTGTTTATCTTATTCTTGAGTTTTGTTATGTGAATTTTCCATCCTAGCTCACTGTCAACATGCAGTCCTAGGTATTTTATATCGCCAATTTGATCTACAACAGCACATTTTAATGTACATATCGTGTGCTTATTTAAGCAATCAGCACACTTATACATAATGCTGTCTCTAAATTTTATATTTTTCTTGAGGTTGAAATTAATGTATTTTGTTTTTTCGGCACTCAACATTAGCCGGTTCACAGTGAACCACCATTGGAGCGCTTCAAGGTATTTGTTCATTGCTTGCTGAACTATTTCCCAATTATTTTTAGAGTAGCATAATGCCGTGTCATCAGCAAATGAGGTCAGATTTCCTTCAAAATTGGCTTCACAAAGATCATTTATGTATATTATAAAATAAATAGCCCCTAAAACAGATCCTTGGGAACCCCATTTTTAATAACTCCCATTTCACTTAACACTAAATTAATCCTAACACACTGTTTTATATCTAGTAGATAGCTCTTGAACCATTCATAAGCTGTCCCCCTAATACCATTGTTGTACAGCTTTTGTAACAAAATACTATGATCCACAGTGTCAAAAGCTTTTTTTATATCAAGGAAAAGCACACTTACACTTTTATTTTCATTTATACCTTTATATACATCAGTCATAAAATTTAACAACGCGTTCTCGGTATTCATTCCGGCTCTAAATCCAAATTGCTTAATACTAAAAAACTTGGTACTTTCTAAAAATGATAACAATTTTTTCTTCATTAATTTTTCTCAAATATCTTAGAAAAGCATGACAGCAAAGATATTGGCCTATAATTATTACATTGTGATTTTAAACCAGCCTTAAAAATAGGAATAACTACTGCATTTTTTTAAGTAGACGGAAAAATTCCACTTGTAAAGCTTAAGTTGATTATAAATAAAAGCACCTGCGAGATCGTTGAAGCAATTTCTTTAATAAGCAGAGAACTAATTCCATCAATACCTGGAGAAGTATTATTTTTTAGAGAATTTATGGTTGAGCGCAATTCATCAGGCAGAACTGGCTCAATAAACATTAATCTAACCTGTTTTTTTACAGGAAATATATTTTTGTAATGTAAAGAATAAAACATGTCAGATGTACCCAGCAACTTATTTAAATCTATATTATTTACTATATCCAAAAAATACGTATTAAACTCATTGGCTACAGTCAGCGAATCCTCAACCATAGCATTATTAATTTCTAATTTGACTCCGTTATCTGTAACCTTTGATTGACCAGTTATCTCATTTAATGTTTTCCAAGTTGCCTTAGAATTACCACTACACTTCTCCAACCTTTGCTTGTAATAGTTATCCTTTAACTTTTTAATTTCAGTACGGAGCTTATTTCTGAAATTTGTATAATAATTTTTTATTACAATTGTTAATTGGCCTATGTATTTTAGTTATTTAGTTGGGTCATAAACTTTAGTATTTACATACAGTAATAAATATGTATTAAAACATCTTAATGTAAAGACCTAACCATCATTATTACTGTTTTTCAGTTGATTTTGTTAATCATTATGTGAAGATGTAAAATAAAAGTTCCCGTAAGTTATATAGTTGTCAACTGAAATAACACAAAATAGAACTTTAGTTTTTGTATTATTTAACATTTAACAATCTATACAGTAATTATAATAAAATAAATATGTACTTGATCTATATTAAATAATAAGGAAACCATAATTGTAATATTTTGTTGGTGATTCATTCTTCAACATTCTAACCATTAAATCTTCCACATAATCCGGAAAAAGATGAAATATTTTCACAAATACCATTCAAAATTATTATAATCCCCTCCATTAGGCGTCTCGCTACCCAAATGGTCAGTGCCTTGGATATCAGTGCAATTGGTCACATGTCCTATTCCCGGGCACAAATGAAAGCTTTCTCTCCCTATATCACCGCTTGAAAAATAAAAAGTTGAGTAGACGAGTAAAACATACTAAATCAAACGATGAATGTATTATTTTATGAGGAGTTATATATTATATTTGTCAGTTATACCGCGTGTTCCTAAAGTTCTGGAAACATTTTGTCGTGTAATGAAATAAAAACCAATGGAGATACGAAAATAAGGTTATATTTTGTAGAAAGATCATGAAAAGGTGTTACATACAATACATACAGTATTAATACACTTTCACATGTCTGTGTCCCGTAGAATATCAAGTCTGAATTGAATCTCCGCCCAAGTACTTGCCAACATCTCTTCAGTAATTGATAAAATTGCGTCATTAATTCTGGTGTTCAACACGTTCAGGCCTGTTCCTCAATTAGAGGAGTTTCAACCCTGGGTAATTTTCCAACAAGACGGAGCGCCACCTCATTGGTTGTTAGATGTACGAGATTTCATTGATGGAACGTTTCTCAATGGTTGAATTGGTCGCGGTGGGCACATGGCTTGGCCTCCCCGCTCGCCAGACATCACGCCAATGGATTTATTTTTATTTTGGGGCTTTGTGAAAGACAAGGTTTATGCTGCACCTCCCTGTCTCAGACCTGAACGTGTTGAAGACCAAGATTAGAGACGCTATTTCATCAACAATTACTGAAGAGAGGTTGGCAAATACTTGGGCAGAGATTGAATATAGACTTAATATTCTAATGACACAAATGGTTCACAAGTGGAAGTTTACTAAAGTTGTATGAATTGTATATTTAAATTTTTTCATCCATTTTAAAAATATATAACCTTATTTTTTTCTCCATTGTTTTCCAATTTATTACACGACCAAATGTTTCGAGGACTTTAGTAACACCCGGTATATCTGAAAAAAGTGCAATTAACACAAGTAAAATTTAATCAAATATACTAAGCTTTTATTTTTGGTAAATAGTTGCTACTGTTATAGAATAGTTTTGTTAAGAAATTAATCTATATTATAAAGCAAAATATTTACATTTTATTTATAAAAAATTACAATATTGCTTTACCAGATTTCACAAAAAAAAGAAGAGGAAACGAAATACAGGTTTTGGTGCAGTTCCCCTTGATGTTAACTTAGGTAATATCATGCTCGAGCAGCTTTTATCAAGGAACTTCGATCATGTAGTATATAAAAGGTAGCCAATCATAAAATGCAGAGAGACTTGGGTGAAACCACTTTTTTAACCCTCAATATTTGAATATTTTATTGATACGAACTCTAAATCATGTTTAAAAACTGATAAAAGTAATTATTCTGTTTGTTTAACTTTCGTTAAGATTTTTGAATACATTGGGTAAGATGTAAAATAATAATGTAAAATCAATATGAAGGAGTTAATATACTACTTTGTGTTTGTGTTTTTCTTTTGTATAATGATATTATAAAACCAGCAATTATTTTTCATGTCAGTTACTCGCAAAATAAGTAGTCATGCCGTAAACTTTGTTTTTGCATTCATTTAAAGCTGTGGTCATTGTACTGTATAAAATATTCAGACTTATAAAAAACATCTAAAACTTGTTTTTCAACTAGTATAAATTATTTTAATTAACAGTGTTTATGAGAATAAATATTTTAATAGAATCATGAAAGTCATAGTAAATGCACGCTTTTATGGCTATCAGATACGATTTTTATATTATTTCGTTGTATTAACTCATTTCGAAGAAAACTTTTACTATAACTAATAATAATAACTGTAGACTATACCATCAAACAAGCAAAATTATGAAATTATGGGAGATTGATTTTATATGTTTAATAATATATTGCAATAATATACATATAATTATCATTAATTATTATTAATTTTATCAAATCATATTTAAAACTTTGAAATATTTGTCCCGTAAGAACTGCAAGAGCATATGCGAAGTTTAAAAGCTAACCGTTGTTCTCAATAATTAATTTATGTAGACGTCAGGATAACAAGAGACATCGGCAGTTGATTAATGATTGGGTTTTTAAATCGTTTGACTTGAATTAATGACTCCGTCTAATGAGAAACTTATTCGGGAAGCTAATATTCTGTTTTGTTTTAGATCGGGTAAACGCAATAAAGCTCAAATTTATTTCAGCTCCTATCACAAACCGGCGAGTTTAACTTTAAAATCATAAGACTAAAACATCTCTTAATAACTTCCTTTTTTTAAACGTATGTTTCCTTACCAAAGCATAGTATTTTAAAATTGAAATTTAAAAAACTGCAACTAAAACATTTAGATATTTTGTGAGCCAAAAGTAAAATTACCGTTGAATCTAATATGTTAAATTTAATACAAAAAAAAAAAACTAAACCATGTAAATATTCCACAGTGTAATTCTTACAACAGACCGTTGCCAGAATGTTAAAAGAGCTTATTTTTGTACTTAACAAAATGTTCAGATACTATTTTCAGAAAATTATAAAAAAATTATAAATTTATTTCTCTCTTCTTGCAGTAATACAAAACTATATTAATATATCTATCTATACATTGAAATTTAAGAATACTTTTATAATTTAAATAGATCTGGGTGTTATTTTTTGAAGTAAAATATAGTGTGTAGTTGTAAGAGCTGTACTTTTTTATTTTCAAACGTATTAACAAAGCAAATTTTGTGAAAGCCCTGGTCTTGTTACTATCAGAAATTGATTTTGATATATTTATCACCATTTGAATTTATGCTAGCACCTGGAAATCAATTACATTAGGACCATCTGTATTACGTGGAACCATCAGAATATTTTTTTATTTATCTCAAGATAAATCTGGTGAATTTTTAGAATATGAGATAATTATTTCTACACTACATAGGAAGTTTATAAAAAAATATTTATTTTAACAAAAATGTTTCTAGCCACAAATTAAAATATAAGACTTAAAATAAAATCAAACTTATGTATTTATTAACTAACTGGTAAAATAATGGTAAAAATAATTAACATAAAATAATAATAATTTTTAAAATAAACGAAACTAAATAATCAAAGACAAATAAATAAAAGTGTGTAAATTTTTACATTTGAAAGAAAACTAATACTTTTTTTGACAGAACATTCAGTCTTACATACAAGCTATTTAAGAGTTTTTTAAATGGAAAAATATTTAACAACGTGTCGGAAAAAAAATTGTTTACGGATTTTCTAAATACAGCCATTAAAATCTATAGTTTTGCCATTTTTTATATGAAAAATTATGTATACTGTTCATGTTGATGTGTAGATGATTAATATCTACAATCTTTTAACACCAAACAAAATATAATTTTCAAAAAAAGCGTAACTGGTGTCACAGTATTAATCGGTGATGCGATATTTGAAATCCACTGATAAAGTATCAAACTGAAGGGAATCTGAGACGAACCAATAAGCGGGTGCGATGATCCGCATCATCGGGCTTTTAGATGTTTGTTTTCATTTAGAACGATCGGCTAGGGTGAGGCTCGGTGCCTCCAATAAAGTGTTCGCTCTGTCAACTGGAACTCGACTCCAAATTAACCATCAAATTGCCATCTTCCCCGCATCCTCTGAATCAATACGACTTTGAGATGCAGATGTGGGTTGTCGGGACCTTCTTTGTCTTCCCGACCGCTCGAGTTACCTTCTCAAACTTCTCCGTTTTGAAAGTAAATATTACCTTTTCGTTCGAATCACTTCAATTCATCCTGTTAATTGCGTATTTAAGTTTTGTAAAACTGTCGCCTGCGTTTTTTTATAGCTTCATAATTGCGTAATAAAGAGCTTTCAAAATAAACAATATTTAATCGAAACAGAAATGCTTACTGTAATACAAAAATGTATCAAACAAATATAAAAACGAAATCAAATAGTTTTCAGCCGGCAAGTGTAAAAAAAACTATTTTGATTTCATTCAGTTCTTCACCTTTGGTACCTTTGATTAAATATTTGTTGTGAATACAATGCATTTAACTGTCAAAAAACTTACTTTCCAATAGTTTATAGGAATTAGAACTTTAGAAATTAACTTAAATGGAGGAATATGCATTTTATTTTCAATATCTCTGCCTCTGGACTTTGAGGAACAAATTGCTTTGGATACTAATTTAAATATAAAAGTTTGTTTATATAATTTGGATCTGACCGTTGAGCAATCTGAAGGTGCACTCTCTGAGATTCGACAAACGTATTTATTTGTGGTTAACCAAAACCAATTTTAATTTATTGTTTGTTAAAAAAGATTACATTTTCTGCACAACATATCTGTGTTACTCATTATTTGCTAGATATATCATAGATAAAAGCTTAATTTACAAAAAATTCAAGTTCAATATCTGTATTTTGCATGTCATTATTCCCATTATTATCATGCACTATATTGACTTAATTAAGATACTAAAGATAAACAAATTGTACATTTTCAAAAATCTAAAAAACAACAACTTAGAAACTAGCACTTTAATATAAAAGATTCACGAAGAGTTTTAATTTCCTGCCAGCAAATTAGGTGGTACCAAGATCTGAAACAAATTTTATTTCTTTTTTTATACGAAAAAGTCAATTTTTAACGAAGTAATTATCACATAAACGTATAAACTTTGTGAGATTAAATTATATACTGATGGGTCTGTGATAACTTACAAAAGTAAACAATTTGTATTTGTTTAAGAGTATAATATGACCCAAAAAAAGAAACAGAATATTTAAAAGATACGATGAAAGTATCTATCCTTTTAACGAAAGCTAAACAAATAAATAAATAGTTGTGTTATACATTGCACTGTGATATCGAACTCTGTTAAAACTGAGTGGTGGTCGAACTACCGTGACATCTGGCAGGGAGCCTATTGACAATAAGTGGTTAAATATTTCAGCTTAGCTCGCATGACGGTATCCATTACCATTCCTATCCAAAAAGTGGTGTACTAATATCCTCCTCTGTTAATATTTAGGGTTCTTACCGTCTAATAGTTCACAACCATTTTGCGAGTGAGGAGGGTGTAATGAAATACAACCAGTATTTACAAACATTTATATCCATGTGAAATCGTGTATTGTAATATCGGTATGTCATAAATCGAATCCGCAAACGGATATGCCCATTTATTTACAACAGCGCTATAGACTTTCAAATATATGGAAAACAGAAGGTAGAGCTTTGAAGGTTGTATTTTTACATAAAGTCCTTATCGTTGGGGAAGCTTATACACGTTTATCTAACTGAATTAAAGATGAATTTGCAATATTTTGTGCAGGAGTTAGTGCATTAGTTTGTGTTTACCAGAATAATAACCTTTATGTCATTAAAGGGAGGTTCTGACTGGTTTACACTTCGTTTCAATTCTTCAAGATATTAATTTTGAAAATCGTCTTTAAACGTAACTCAAACACACTAAGAAAATCAGATAAGTCCCAAATCAGCCATTATTTCCTTATATGTTATGAATAAAAGCCTAATGAGCAAACGTTAGACCACCTCGTCCCAAGATCCTAAAACCGTCACTGTAAAGATATTAGGTTTGATTTTAAGTTTTTTTTTGTATTCTAGTTTTTCCTGTGTGCTGCTTAAAGAAATAAACCTCATAGATTCATAGTCCTCCAGATACCCGTATCAGGGACTGTATTTGTTATTAATTTTGACTAAACACAACGTTGAATATTAAAGTTGTTCAATCAAAATTAATAATCATATTTAAAAGGCAGTCCGTAATTAATTAAACTGAAATCCATGCAAGCTTAGTCAGATTAATCGATCGAATTTAAATGAATAAATATTCTAAGCAATCGAACTAAATTAGTTATCCAACCAAAAATGTAAATATGAAAAAATAATACGTCATTAAGAAAGCAATCTGGTCCCTGAATCACAAACCGCTATGATCACAAGAAGAGTCGGTAATGTTTGTTGTTCCAGAAGTGCTTGAAGCGAAATTGCCACAAAAACTGAACCACTCTAACAAGTCCAAAATCCTCTGACCTGTAGAATGACTTGTTGATGTTACTTCATCTGTTGTTTTAATTACAAGCTATTTTGTGAGAAAACCTTTACAATTCGCTGTATATATTTTGGATATCAAGACATTTTATATTTCCTTCATCGTTTTTAGGAATTAGGTATTATTACGTTTTCAAAACACTTAATTCACTTTATTAATTTCATAATCCAAAAATCATTATATTTGCGTAATACCTAGAGCAATATTTCACGAAATGTAGAAGGATCCATTAACTTGTATCACTTAGAAATATAAAATTACAAAATTATGGGTTTACATTTTATTTATTTTAAGTGCCACACAGTGATAACAATCGTAATCTATGTTTTTACTTTTCGCTTGCCATTTTTGCTTATATTTTCAAATCATACAAATCAAATACATCATCTTTAACAGTTTTATCATAAACAGTTAAAATAATTGCAACTAATGATCATATTTTCTTGCAATAAAACTACCTATAGTTTATGATATTGCCTAATCATGTCTTATCGAGTCAATTCCAGTTTCGCAGCTCACTTGCATGGTTAGCAATCTAACACACGAGTTGAGAGACGCATTTGCAAAGCTGATTAATTCCTTTGGAGCGGAGCCCTGAAACTAATATCTGAACACGTGTTACCTAATGTCGGTAGATGCCTTTGAAAACTTTTCACATAATGTTTACGGGTCTTTAGGTTTCATTCACTATTATAATGTTAGTTTGAACGTGTGTTGCACAACCAGTGATTACTAACTTATAATGATGTTGAACTACGTACAATTGATATTAAACATTTTCCAGTCTATATAATTCGTACGAATGAAATATAATGCAATAAAAGGTGATAAACGTTGTATTTACTGTTAAAAACCAGGGTTTATATACACCCTGAAATATGACGAATAATTTAATATGAACTTTGTAAAACTTTGGTGTTGTCCTGATTTCATTCAAGTTACTTGACTTATACATACTTCACAGTGTAAAAATAATTTGTTCCCTTCTCTAAGTAATATGTAAATAAATACCTGAATAATTATTCATGACTATTAACTATTGTAAGTTTTTTTTTATTAGTTCCCTCATCAGTTATAAACTTGAAGTACTAAGGTAGGATTATTCTAAATAGTTTTGTTATTTTTACTATTTTTACTAAATCCAAAACAGATGTTAATGTTTCCTAACCTATGATTTTAGTGCTACGTTTTGTCTATACTATATTTTATTATAATTATTATTTCTACTCATAAACTGCCAAACAAACGTTAAGCTTATTTTATTTCGTTGTTTATACAGGACTTGGGTTTAACGCTGTCTACAACTGAATCGTTTAAATCCCATATTCAAATACAAAGTTAGACTTTTATGGCTACCTACAGAAGTAGAATTGAGAAATCCAAAAATTAAGTAAATTATTTTAAGAGGCATTTGTTTAATTGTGCACGTGAATCATTGTCATTAATTGTTGTTAACCATGTTGTATTATTCATCAATATACTATTTTCCTTATTTTGTAAAGCACCCTTTTTATTTCATTCTTCGGCACATGTTTGTTAGTAGATTTATTTCAGAGTGTGTAGAAAAGGGTTGGTTACTAAAAAAACATTATTGACAGGATCTCATGGGGTATTCAATTTTAGAATTAAGAAATAACTGCCTGCTTTCACTCCGCAAACTTAAGTTAGTTTTTATTTTATCCTTCTCGTATTCGACCAAATGATAAAACAAACAAAAAATTATCAAACTTTAAATATCAATTCAAAATTATATGTAATATTACCGATGATAAAGCAAAATGAAAAATGAGACGGCTTACTTGAACAACCTTTAAATTTTGCGACGGAGGCCAAATAACAAATGGATGTCAATATAAGCTGGGAAACAAATGGTGTGAGATTAGCGCGACAAGCTCTTCTTTGCTGCAATTGATTCTTTTGGCAATTTGAACCTTGAAGCAGTGAAAATTTGAATACTATTCAGAATACAGTAGTGTTAATTGAAACCAATTGTGGAAATACTTCCTTAAATAAATCTGCGTGAAACTTTAAAATGTTGTTTGTTTTGATTACCAAACATTTGTCTTATGTAATACAAAAATATTAGACTATCACTTGTACTTTTGTTTTTACTTAGTTATTTATTATTTTATGTTTCAATATGGGATGTTTTACAGGTATAATGAATGATATTGTAACATAATTCGTCAAATCGTAACAAGCTACAAATTCCCCTGCTGTAGCAAACCTGACAAGCTCAAGTAAATTGTATTTAGCAAAGAGTACACTCAATTGAGTAATTTTTTCAACCTATAAAGATACCAACTGGTTTTTAATTAATTTATTTTAGAGATTTTCAAATGTTTTAAACTGAATAGTTATCAAAACTCTCCTAGGCATAGGGTTTTTCCTACTATCCTAATCAATTGAAATAAATACGCATTTGAGGGTGTTTTGTTGTTATAATTCATAAAAGTAAACAATAGGATAACTTTTATATAATTCTGTTAGCGAATTGATAAAGTGAAACTGGCAGTTTGGAAGATCACAGGTTGATGGGAAACGGCTCGAATTAAAGGTCTTGAGAAAAATAGATCTAGAGAAAAATAGCAGTATTTCCAATAAGATTCCTGCAAACAATAAATAATGTAAAATATCCCCCATAAGAAAAGCATGGGGATTTAAACGTTTGCTTTGTTTACATTAAAACATATACTTAAGAGTCTACTTTGTTTCCGAACTGACATGTGTTGATACTGATATTATTCAGTGATAAAATAAGCTTTTTATTCTTCAATATCCTGTCTGGTTGCGCTAGGCTACATGTTTCGTGGCAACAACCACATCTTCAGGCAACATCTTCAATTTTATTTTATTGATGGATTTTAGCCTCCGAATTCCTGTATAATACTTAAAAGTTGTTTATATATCTGAATTTAAGTAATACAATTTGTTGCTTCATGCAGCCGGTTTCAACTCCGTGGAGTCATCATCAGGCCGTATAAGAATAAATAAAATCTTTTCATTTGAAGGTCTTCATGACATTCATCACACAATCGAAAACATATACGGACATCGAACGGATAACGGACACGGACATATAAAAAGCAATAAACAGAAAAGGGGGATGTGACGCGTACCGGGCAGAAGTGAAGTTTAGGTGAGTCCACATACGCAGTAAACACGACACGTCACATCGTATTCAACAAAATTTGAACCTGGATATACACTTTTTGAAAAAATCACACAATGGATATTTTGCAAATACCTGTGAAATACAGTTCGGAACTGACATAATCCGTGTGTTTAGAGTATTAACGCCAGTTCGTAGGGCCAATTTGAATATCGCAGGCCATAAATCGCACACCTGCAATAAATTATGCAGCCGAGCGAAGTGCCAGGACGCCGCCCTGGGTGCCACCTGATAACTCCTGCATTCGCACCATTTGTTTTTACACCCCACTCAGTTATCTTCAGGAACTGGGTCATAAAATTATGGTAAGTTTCTTCCTCGTTCTTGACTTACTCTGCTCTCCATTATGATTATTGAAGCATGATTTTCATTACCTTACATTCCAGTATATTTTCCTAACCTACATTTTTCATTATTTATTTTTTGTTTTGTTTTAATAATCACGAAATCTAAGAAAGTTTCAAGCGTGGGTATTATTAGTGAATTTCTTATGAAAATTGAAATATTAGCATGACTCGCACGGTGAAACTTAAGCCCGGGACCACCATAGAAGTTCCTAACGTGACCCCCTAAACACGTTTTTGGGGGTCGTTTAATATGTGATATATATATATATATATATATATATATATATATATATATAAATGAGTGTGTGTGTGTGTGTGTGTGTGTGTGTGTGTGTGTGTGTGTGTGTGTTTGCACTCTAGCAGTCACATTTTTTGTCCGATTTACATTAAATTTGGTATGGATGTTCCTTTCTATAACCAGTTGGATATGTTCGTTTGGAAAAACAATTGGTAAACTCTAACCCTCATTTTTTGGGATTTCAAATTTAGAATTTTGAGTTTTTGGGCCAAAAAGGGTCGGAAAAGCCCTTAATGTAAAATAAATGCATATTAGGTTATAGCAAGTAAAGAGGCAGACAATTTAAGCCCTCCACCATCATTATACCACTAATATGTACTGAGTTATTAAGAAAATAAAATTGAGTTAACACAGATCATTGTCTTGTAGGAGTTTTACATTGGAAAAGGCTGTTTTTCATATCTTGATGTAGTTTTATCACTCCTAATACCCCCATACCGATTTTTGATCCTGATGGTACCTCCTCCTAAGCGTATTATGCACAACACTGCCAACCCAATATTGAATTTAAATAGAACCAAGTGTATCAGAACAGCCAAAAATATAATATTTTCCATGTTGCTAAAAATTACAAATCCATTGTTTAAACCCGTTATTTGATTGTTTAAAGTTTTAAATTCAGAAACTCACATCCCTAACGTCAGCATGTTGCGTGCGAACTTGTTTGGTTATTATACTGACAAAAAAGTTACAAAATACCCTAAGAAAGGTTATTTTTCTTTAACACTTGTGTCTTGACTGTCAAATTTAACTCTGTTTTATGTCTCCTTAGTACACAAAGGGTAGATGGGTGGATGGGTGGTTGGGTGGGTGATCAGGGGTTTAACGAGGACACTCCTCCTCATAGGAAGAAGGGACGTACCAAGGTAAGCTGTTAAGCTGGCCATACTGGATATTCAATGTATCCATTAAAATTTCGATAAACTATTTATTAACCTGATGCCTACTTCTGAGTGTGCGCTTCCATAAATAGAGCCTTAAGTATAAATTATCTTGGTTTTTAATTATAGTAGAAAAGATATTAGTTATTCTTTATCAGGATAATGCTCTTAGAACGTTTATTGACAATCTATACCATCCATCTAACCTTTTTTTGTAAATAATATATATATATATTATAAAGAATACTATAAGTTACGTTGACAATATAACAATGCTTTTTGCAGGGTAAAATCTATAGGAAGTTCAGGGAAAAACTGAATTATGGAAAAGTAGTATTCTGTTTATTCCTGTATTGTGTTATATTTTCAGCCGGATATAAATTTTGTTATCTAACCAGATAGGTTTGGTTTGCCCTAAACGGCCAGGCATAACTGGAGTATAACTATGGTCTTATCAACTGGGAATCTGCAAACTTATTTTAAACTACAAACCTTAATCTAATTGGCACTTATAATTATAAACTCAAATGTGTTTTTACATTCCTAGACCTATGATGAAGTTCGTTAATATCTGTAATAACCTCCTTTATAAAAGATACATTTTGACCGGGTCGTACTTTTTAAAGCTAGAGAATATGTCTCTTGCAATCATGTGCTTTTCCTGTGATGCAGTCTTACCAACTAATAAAAAAGAGATCACTTATCCTTTTTTGTTGTGAATTCCCCAGGATTGAATAGAATATTAGTGGTTTACATACCTTTCGTCATCAATTCTAAATGTAACACAATGGTTACTGTGGTTTTGACACCTTTGTACACAACCATTGTGTTACATTTAGGATTGATGAACGGTATGTAAAACACTAAAAATAGATTGCAATCTTCTTATTAGACATACTTATATTAAGTTTATGTTAAACAGTTATAATCGTAGGTAAAAGCTATGTTATTCCCATTTTAACCAAATATATATATATATATAAGAAGTTATAAACGCAAGTTATCCACTTAATATAACTAGCACTTAATTGAGTAAAGGAAATATTCACAAGCCTCTAATAAAGGGGTTGTTAATAATTATTGGCACAAAGCATTGGCGATCAGTTGTCCATTGTCAAACTATTGAAGCCGTCGGAAAGTTTCCCAATTCGCCAACAGATGGCCTTTCTGACGTCCAACCACAGTGAACTACGACACAACAGAATCATTGTCGGGAGTAGGAAATTATATGACAAAGCTACTAGATCGCTTGACTGTATTTATTCAAACAGGGATTGCCCAACTAGCGAGATACAATTTAATATTTGACTAAAGATAAATCATGTTCATAAGTGTTACATGTTAAAATAAAACGTAATTCATTGTAATTTGTATTAAAATAAATTATTTTTTATTGTATTTTATGAGTCAAATACAAATTTTAAAAAGCTAAGAGAGGTTTTTATTTGATAACAATTTATTTCGAAATAGTAGGTGATTAATCGTTGTTAAACTAACAAAAGTTAGTTTGACTACATGACTAGAGAGAGGGGCGAGCGACACCGAGCCGATAACCGTTATATTATCTCGCCTCGGCAACAGTTTACCCGTAGTCTTTCTTATTTTAAATGAAATTACTCAATAAGTATTATTTAAGAGATATTAATACAAACCTGTTTTAAGTTTAATTTACGACTTCATTTTATTAGGACAGGGTAGAGAGGTTATTATGAATTTACAGTTATAAAACATCATTCCAGATAAGGATTTTACTTTCGAGTCATTACGATTGTCTTTTATTTTATTTTTTTCTGCGATATCAACAACAAATTGTTTAAAAAATACATTAGCCTGGTGGGCTCTGCAACATGGTGATATATTCTTTTATTTGAATATTTTGGAAGAAATCCACGTAATTAGACTGGATATTTAACAACTGTTGAGAAGTTATCAAGCCACATTATAGTTGGAACTAAAATACTATATGAATATTACAAATAAAATTAACTAATGAAATGGAAACAAAATCAAAATTACGAGGACCCAATTAGAGCTGGGTAATCCCATAAGATAATCGTTTACTTCATTTTATGCAACTGAATCCGTTTATTGTTGTTAGTGAATTTCCTTTGGAAAGTGAACTATTAGCATGGACCGCACGGTGAAACTTAAGCCTGGGACCACCATAGAAGTTCCTAAGGTGACCCCCTGAACACGTTTTGGGGGGTCGTTCAAAATGTTTTATATATGTGTGTGTGTGTGTGTGTGTGTGTGTGTTTGCACTCTAGCGGTCGTATTTTTTGTCCGATTTATTTCAAATTTGGCAGGGACGTTCCTTTCTGTAATCAGTTGGACAAGTTCTTTGGGCAAAACAATCTAAAACCTCTAAACCCCTTTTTTGGGGATTAATCTTTAAAATTTTGAGTTTTTGGGCCCAAAAAGGGTCAGAAAAGCCCCGGATGGGAAATTAATGCATTAAAAAATACGTAAATTAGTGATTCGAAGGTTTTAAGCCCTCTTTTGTCATTCTAGCATAAATATTTACCGAGTTATTAAAAGAAAATGTGTTTCGACTAAACACAGTACGTTGTCTTATGGGGGTTTTACACTAGAAAACCTGTTATTCCTTTGTTAGATTAATTTTATCATCCCCAGCAATTCACGCCTACTTTCAAGCTTGCCTTGACCTTCTCCTAATATTATAATGCGCAAAATTCTATTCCCAGCTTTGCAGGTAAATGAAACCAGGAGCATCAGAACCAAAATATCAATGTTTTCAGAAATCAATAAAAATTGGAATACATGTATGTTTTTACACAGATTTTGAGTTTTAAAAGTTTTTACGTGGAAATTCACTTCCCTCACGTCAGTGTGCTGCGTGAGAACTCGTTTTGTATTTACATCGTTGTTTAATTATAACAAATAGTTTTATCACAAAATATGAGTATATATAAAGTTTAACTTCATCTGTACTGTTTGCAATATTCAGGGTGTCTGTAAAGTTGGTCACCAAACTTCTTAATATGGTTATTTAAGTGAAAATAAGCAAAATATGTCAAATTAACATTGTCTTATCTCGCTTCGCTTTCCGTTTTTATGTCTGTTAGTGTTTTTTAATTAATATATTATATCTTATAAACAGTTGTAAACATCACAAATACTATGTTATTTAAAATCCTATAGCTAAAATCGTCATATCATCATTTTTAGGACAAAATGACACAAATTATTTGATACCTACACATTTTTCCCATATATTACAATTTTAAAAACAGAAATGGCCGCCATTTTGAATCGGTAGAAAGTAAAAACGTTATATTTCACACTAAAATGAATCTTATTATATTTAATACATGCACCAAGCTTTAAGTTGACATCTTCAGATGTTTCTAAGATATAACGTATTAAGTAAAAAACAAAAACAGACAGAAAGACGGAAAACGAAGCGAGATAGGACCTATGTTCATAGTAATGTTATGTTTACCCAAATAACCCCAATATGAAGATTGATGACGAATTTTACGTACCGAATTCAATTTAGTTTAGTAAAATGACATTAATGATAAAACTGCTAACCTATTGGTACATAAAAACGATTTTAGCAAATTTTTGATGTAAATAATGAGGTTTTAGAACTCGTATTATACTGTATTTATAACTCAAAATACACCGTTCTTACTGAGTCAATAATATTAATATGATATTTTGCCAACTACAGGAAGTATGGCCTTATTTAGTAACATTTTCAAGAGAACTAAGCCTCAGATAACAAGCAGCTTTGATTGGAGATTAATGACGATACCACTTCAACCTGTCCGAATCAAATTAATTACTGTATACCTCCCGAGCCTAATGAAGGCGGACGGTGATTAAAATGTGCTCTAACAGTATACAGTTTCATAGTACTTTCCTATTTTAACCAGAAAAAACGTACATCAAACTAAAATAAATCAAATATTAAAATAATAGTAAATTCTATTATAATTGTTAATATAGTTTGTTTTAAAGTAAATGGTTGGTTTTTATGATATGATTCAATCATACAATGTAAATATTTATGGATAACGATATATGATAACGGCCAGAGATGCCGTGTGTCATATATAATTGTTCAAAATACGTTTGTTTGTTCAGTTAATATAAATTAATTTGGATTACGATTTTTACCATTTTTAAATTCCCTTAACTTTAAATGTGTTTTGCTATTTTGTTATGTTAGTTTACCATTAGAGTATTTGAACTAAAATGCATATATTAAACTACATGTTTTTAACTGAAATACCATTCGGAAAACGAATTATATATATATATATATATATATATATATATATATATATATATATACAAATACATGAAGTCACAATTGGGAAAAATATGTTACTGCAAATTTATAGTAACTCATATTTAAACCATGATTTCAAACAGAGTTGATTTAAATTATAAACTGTATTTACATTCTTCGCATCTTACAAGAATCGATTCGACTTTGAGATGTAGATTCCGACCCTTTGGGGAGGCTTTGTCTTGAGGCCACGAACATTTCTCCCTCTTCGGTAATGAATATTTCCCCTTGCCTTTCAATCGTGTCTTAAAACACATCATTTTTAATTTACGCTTATATGTATGAACGACTTTATTTTGCTACTTATACACAATTATCTATAGGCTCAAGTAGTTTCAGTATTATTTACAGTAGCTATAAAATAAAATAATGTTATTCACATAAAGGTGTAACAAACTATCAGCAATATTCGTTCCACTTAATGACCGTAGACCGTATATATATATATATATATATATATATGTAAACAAAATTCAAAATTAAATCATACTGAAGACAACTTACCCTTTGAACTTTCATAGAAAACAATATTTTTGGGACTAAAACTTGACGAAATTCTCAATTGGTCAAATCACGTTGAGAAAGTGAGTTTAAAAATTAGTTAAAGATTTTTTGTTTTTAAAAGATTGACACCATTTTGTGATATAGTTACTTTGAAATCAATATATTATTCATTAATTCACTCACCCATTGCGTACGATATTGAACTATACGGAGCTACGTAAAAACTTAATTTAAATAAAATATTACACCTCAAAAAGTTGCAATTAGGACGATGCTCAAACTTCCAAGAGATGCTCACTGTAAAGCATTTTTCTGGCTAAAAGTAATGACAGTTTACAGTTTTTTACAGTGTGTAAAAAAAGTCCGTTCTCCCCCTTTAAATTTTTGTTTGTTACAACAAACAAATCACCTTTGGCGAACGATACTAACTTAACTCTAAGTATATTTTGGCTTTATCGAAAATTTTGAGTGTCCCCCAAAAGTGGGGGATTTTGGGGGCAACTCAAAATATGCAAATGTAAACCCCTTTCGAGTGATCCCTCATTTTAAAGAGCTTTTTAAACCTAGGTGAAGGGTGACAGTTTAAATTTATTCCCTTCAAAAGGGGTTTACATTAGGAAATTTTGAGTTGCCCCCAAAATCCCCCATTTTTGTGGGTTCTCAAAATTTTACATATTTCCAAAAGATACCAGTTCTTAATTTAATAGCATTTCTTCAAGAGTCGTTTCAGTTTGAAGTCACCAAAGTTGAAATTAAATCTCCAAAAGTCTTAGACGCCAGGTTTTAAGAATGAGTTGTATTCAAAACTTTGACAAGCTGCCATTTTGGATAGAACCACGTTACAGACCTCCAACCTCCACCATTTGCCTATTTTTTAAAGCTCTTTATAATGAGAGGTCACTCAAAAGGGGTTTACATTTGAAAATTTTGAGTTTCCCCCAAAATCCCCCATTTTTGGGGGACACTCAAAATTTCCGGTATCGTCAAAAGATACTTTGGGTTAAGTTATTATCGTTCCCCGAAGGTGATTTGTTTGTTTTAACAAACAAAAAAATTAAAGGGGGACGGACTTTTTTACAAACTGTATACTTACAAAACTATTTAACACGTAAAAAAAGAAACGATTTTGCCAAGACAACTGGAAAATCATGAACACAATACTGGAAATGAAGACAATTTCCAAATTAACAACGTAAAAAAATAAATATTTAAGAAAAGCCCAACATATTCTGGTATTATTAAATATTACAACTATCTCCCAGATGGAATACAAATTGAAATAAATAACTACTCTTTTAGTAAGAAGGTAAAGGAATTTCTAATAATAAAGGCATCGTATATTTTTGGTGAATACTTTGTTATAGTAGCCTATATGATATTTTAAATCTACTTATTTAGTCGGTTGCATCTTGTGCTTTCTATTTTTGGTTGGTATTTAGTAATTTAAATACCCTAACATCATTCATATATATGCACTGTATATGTCTGAATAAAGAATTATTGAATTTAATTTAATTGAATATATATATATATATATATATATATATATGTATATATATTTATATATGTTGGTAATATTTATTTATTAGATCAAACGTATAATAAACTATAGTAGTTTATTATAACTGTTGCTATAATAAACTATAGCAAAAATAACCGTGTTTTAAATTATCAAATGTAATCAAAACGTATATATTATTTCCAATGTTTATTTATTGTACAATGCATACATTTTGTTGTGCAAATATATTCTTATTATGTCTTTAGGTTTTATGTAATATAGATAATGTTTCATTCTATGTCAAGGTGTTTCGACTTTTTTGTGACATATTCACATTTGAAATTGGGTAATGTCAAATCCTGTCAATCCTGGGTACCTGGCAAATCACAGGTGTAAGATATCTAAAAGAAAACGGGGTACCTAGTGTCAATAAATTCAAAAAGAACTTTCATAGGTTCTATACAGATACATAAAGAACCTATGTTTAAATATTTGTATAAAATATATAAGGCTTTATCTACAATTTGTTTAAAATCCAAATACTTTACTACGTTATACATTAAATGTATTTACTGATATATTATAAAAATTACCGGAGTTTTGTTAAAGTATGATATTATTGCACTAACTGAGAAACAATTCATACACAAAAGAAAACATAAATAACAATTCCAACAGAGAGAAGAACGATATTTCAGGACGTATTTTGATTCCTCGTAGCAACCAAGGCAGCCTGGATCTACTTAATGGTGCAACATCATTACAGTTTCCAGCTCCATTAGTCTCGGCATTCCCATTACAGATGACACCTCTTCGGGTTTCCTAGTGTAACAGTACTGTTTGCTTAATTTATATAGCAATGAAATGTTATAATTATTAAATACTCAAGCAGAAGGTTTTATCATCAGGATAAGTCTGCATCAGTTAGTTGTGTGTAAGATTATCATGATTCCAAACCTTTGATCTGATAATCCTATTTAAGTCAGTTTAAATTATATGCTATTTATACATCTTATTAAACCTACCATTATCCTCTTATTTAGGTATTTACAGATTGTATGAAATACCTCTGGGGCTTCCTAATCATATTTGTTCTATCTATAATTGATAAGATCTTGAATAAAATTAACGTTGCCGTTTATCCTGGTCACATAAATCTTTATCAGACAAACAAATCGACTGTGCGATATGCATTATATTATGGGTTGTTTTAAGCATTTTGGTAAGCTAAAGTAAAGGATCGTTTACTCCTAATTAATTTGACATACAGCCTTTGTAAAGTTTTTTGTTTTGATAGAACCGCATATTATAGTAATATAAACAATTTTGTTTCAGGTAATGCCAGATTTTGGGACATGGATTTCTACATGTAAGTCTGTCTTTAAATGGTTTGTTTTTATTTACCAGAAACTCCGTCTCAAAACAATCAGCTAAGGAAAAACTCTGATGGTGTAAAAATCTGAACAATTGAGAAGTACTTATAATTAGTTAATCAATATTTCTTGTTCTTTATTAATAAATAACCGCTTTATAAGTTAACTATTTGTAAAAGATGCTTATTCGTGAAATTCTAAATGTAACAAACATATTTAGGGTGTGATTTTTAAAAACAACCAAGCCAAAAATGATGCATTCAGTAAATATGATGCATAAAATATTTTTTAAAATTAAAATTTTGGTGAAATAATTTGTTTATGAAGTAATAAAAAGCCATCATCCTAATATATCACTTTAATAATTTGTAAAACAAAAGATTGGGAACAACAAATAAATGGACTACGAATTATACATATACTGAGACGCCTGTCTTGATAAGTGAAATCCTCGTAGGGGTTTCATATGTTTGATAGGAAGCTAATATTAGGCTCAATACTTGCTGGCAGCTCTAGGCATGTCAGAGCTTGGGAGATATTATATTGACAATGCACTATGCAATCTCTTGGTGATCTCAATTAATTGTGATTTGTATGGCTGCAGTGAATTACCGGATTTCTAATAGGACCAAGCTAAAATTAGTTGATGATCATTAATGAAATTGATTATACATTTTATAATATGCCTTTTATAAGTCGTGATAATTATTTACTTGTTATTTATAGTCTTTTTAGATTTTAACCCCCTATACCTATATGTGCGGGACTATCTTTAGTTTTGGGGAAAAATGAAACGATATTTATAACTGTGCATAAATAAAATCTCTTTTAAAGAATCTTCGAGTATACTAAAACTTAAATTGTTTATACCCAATCTTTATGCCTATCTTTATGCCAATCTTTATCTTATCGCTAGTCTCTCCTGGGTGAAGCCTTCAGTGGAGTATGGCAAATGTATTATTTATATATAGTAATCGTGAAAGGGGAATTAAATGTCCACCTAATAAATTATAAAATATCGTAAATACATTCACATTCTGTCATATGTTACGAAAGAAGCAAATTATAGTCATATCAAAACATTAAAAACCTTTTACAATCAACCATGTTAAAACTGTTTGTATGTATAAAATTTAAGTCATTTCCGGAAATAATATTGTGAATAAATTTTAAACAGAAATAGGTAAGAGATGAGCTAGCTGAGGTGTGGTGGTGGGGGGGGAGGGTATAACAGTTGTAGGACCGGTGTCGTTGTCGAGGATTGGCGTGATCGGCTCGCTTGGCACGTAGTTCAGCAACTTACTTTTGTTAGTCGGCCATCGCATCGATTCATCAAGCACACTTTTTGATACTTCAAGATTCACCACGAACGCAAAATTTAAACATTCACACCTTGGTAAATGTTTATATAACGTAAATAATTATGCTACCCAATTCCCTAGCATTAATTAAGTAATTAATCTACTAACTAACTTATAATTATTCAGGTTATTAATTTATAGGTAATGAAGCATTACAAAACGAATATTAGCACCTTTAGTACTTTAGGAATGTTTGAAAACCATTCTACTTTTAAACCAATGACAGGTTATTACGGTTCTTTACTTCACATGCCGTGACAGATGTCAAAGAAGTGCTGGTAGAGAAATTAATTTTCTGTCCAATGCAGAATTTCACACCCTCTTTCATCTAAAGATATTGGACAAATATCACTAACATGCTGATATTTAATTCGATCAATCTTAGTATATTGGAAATTGTTTATGCTTAATAGTTAGCTATATTTCAGCAGAAATAATTAAATATAATTAACATTTTAAGTACAACAAATAATTTTACGAAGCGTACAATTCCACAATTGTATTAAAAGCTGTATCCTCCAGTCCAGAATAGGCTATTAGGAAATATGTATGAATTAAATATGCCTTATTAATAAACATATTTATAAACATATCAAACAAATGCGACATGTACATGTACATGCAGTACAGGTATTTTATTATTTTACTTTTTCTTACACTCAGAACATGAACGAAGTTTTAAATCACATGGCAGTAACTAAACAAATTTTGAAAAGAGGGTACTCTGGTTATAATTTGTATTATAATAAAATACAAATTTGTCTTATTATTATTCTCATAATTATTATTCCTTATTACAATAAAAGTGGTCCTAATGTGTGAACTTCAATTTGAATATATACATCAATTTGTACTTCATACTGATAATTGTATCCATTTGTTTGTAATTTGTAGTTCTATAAATATATATTCTAAATATTATTATTATATTATGTAATAATATAATAAGTGAATTCCTAAACTTACCTTCTACCGTTCAGTTTTCAGTTCTAATGAGTGAAATTTAATTATTTATGATCAATAAGGATTAATGAAACACCCCTTTCCATTAGAAAGTTTAATAGAATCCTTTGAAAGTTTTATGAAAAGAAAATTCCTTAAGCCAATATCTTTTGCACCGATGAATAGCTAAATTAAATACTGCTTTAATAAGTTTCAAATGACAGTTGAAGTCTGCCGCTCGAACAGTCGGAAGTCGCGAACTATGTGAGAGCTATGTTAAACAATTTCTTAACTTATATTGCATAATACCTCTTTTGAGGAACTTTCCGAGACTTTGAATTCTTGGTAGATTGTTTCACCAACCAATAGCTTCCCATCATGTCAAGGATACATTATCGTCACTTTCTGATACTCCAATTATCTCTTCCTCTTTAAATTTTACCTGTACATAAAAAACATTTAAAACTCAAAACCAGTGTGAAAACATACATTTATTCCAATTTTATTGAAATATGAAAACATAGTTTTTTGGTTGTTCTGATGCTCCTGATTTCATTTACCTGCGATGCTGGGAATACAATTTTGCGCATTATAAAGTTATGAAAAGGTCTAGTCAGGCTTGAAAGTAGGCGTGAAGTTGCTGGGGATGATACAAATACACCAACAATTGAATAACATGCTTTTCTAACGTAAAAACCCCAAAGACAACCAACCTACTGTGTTTAGCCGATATATAATTTACATATTAATACATGCATTTTTTATTTATTTTTTATTTAATCATATTTATCTTAGTGTCATAGCGATGAGAAGTTATTTTTGAAATACTGTCCCTGTAATCGGGCTTTGCCTGTAGGGGCAGTAATTGCAGGATTAATTTTTCGTTTTAAGGTATTCTACATATGCATGTATTTATTATAGCATTAGTTCCAAATGACTGCATTTTGTATACATTGTATTTATTTATTCCTGCAATAAACATATTTTGATTTTGAAGCATTAATTTTACGTCCGGGTTATTTATGAACCTTTTTGGGCCCAAAAACAGGAAATTTGAAAGAATAATCCCCAAAAAAGGGGTTTAGAGTTTTCCGATTGTTTTGCCCAACAAACTTGTCCAACTGATTATAGAAAGGAACGTCCCTACCAAAGTTTAAGTAAATTGGACCAAAATTACGACCGCTAGAGTGCATACATACATACAAATACACAGACACACACACACACATATATATATAAATTTGAACGACCCCCAAAACGTGTTCAGGGGGTCACATTAGGAACTTCTATGGTGGTCCCAGGCTTAAGTTTTACCGTGCGGGTCATTCCAATAGTTCACTTTCCATAGGATATTCACTAATAATGTAGGTTGTATAATATACAGAATTTAATTAATCCCCTTTCTCCTGTGTGATTTAATATTTTCAGTAACTGTTGATGAGTTATGTTAACTATAAAATATTATAAAATCTTTGAAAATAATATGTCAAGGATTGTCACAAAATGTTTCTTTATTTTTTATGTAATTTGTGCCCCAACCACACGCTGTTGTACAAACACCTTGCCAATATTCACATTTGGAACCGTGACAACCAAACTAGTACATAATACAAATAAATACCCCCGTAGCAGCAAACTGCATACTCAGCGAATTTCAAATGGTACTTCACTAAGTCATAAAGCCAATTACCAACTTTAGTCAAAGCATATTAATATGTAAAATAAAATATGGCATATTATTTATTCCCCATAAGAAAACATTAGGACTGAGTATGCAGGTTTCCTTCATCAAGGATCAAAAAATCTTGTTTTTATGCAAATACCAATGGATAACCCCCAGATAAAGCAACATACCAAGTTTGATCAATTTATGTTCATGAACAAGCAAGATATCACATGTTTATTCTCCATAAGAATAACATTATAGCTACTGAGTACACAGGTTTCCTGTCATGGGGACCACAACAAATGAGTTTCGTATGCAAATAGCATTACAACCCAACCATATAAAGCCACATACCAAGTTTCATTAATATATGTTCATTAATAAGCGAGATATTCAATTTTACTTATCCTCCATAAGATTAACATTGGACAACGTACTGTGTTTAGCATTCTCAATCTCTCGCTAACCAATTGACGTAGAGCGATTTTCGAAATACCAAATTGTGTGTTTTTTGAGATAAATTTAATGGTGTAAACGAAAATTTGGGTTTAAAAAGAATTATATGTAAAAAGTTCAAAAACCCATTTTTGGGGTACAAACCAGTAGAGGAGAAATACGGGTTTAACCCCAGAATCGGCGCTTTTTTCCCATGTTATTCTTATGGGGATCAGTTTTTGAGCCGACGCCCGATCCTACCCTACACAAATTTTCTTTTTGGCCCCTGCCTTATTTTCCCCCATTTAAAATTTGCATTAATTTTAATACATCCTTTGCAGAAATCCACGAGTTCAAAAATAACTCCACACTAAATAAACAACACATGTAAACAACTTAGAAGTTATTGTATAGTAGTGGGTAAAGGAGAAAGAGGCATCACTTCCGGCGCTTTTTCCCCATGTTATTCTTATGGGGAGCCGTTTTTGAGCCGACGCCAGCTCCCGCCTATAGAGCTCCCGCGCGTTGGCCAATACTAATGTCCAACCCTTGCCTATATTAAATATATTGTCCCCATCCCCATCCCTCCTCTATATTTTTAAAAATTAATTTTCAAATTCTAAAAAACTATCTTTGGTGTTTACTGTCCGATTTGTCTGCAATTTGGATATGTTATTGTCCTAGGCAAGTGTTTTAATAAATTTCACTTACATTTCCCAAATTCACTATTACGGTTGAATTGCCAACTATTTACTGACCTTTGCACCCTAATTTCCGTTTTGACTCTTGCCATATTTTGACCCTAAAATTCATTTTAAGACATCCTTTGCAGAAATCCACGAGTTCTGGCTACTTGGAAACCCGAGCCATTTGACATATAATAAATCACCCCTCCTCCTAATTACCTTCTCTACCAAATACATGTCTTTATATTTAGTCTTTAACAATTCTTCTGTATAAAATCCTCCTTTGATTATATTGCCATTCTCATCTTTCAAAATATAAGTCACAGGCTTTGTTTTCTTAACTTCTGCTATTGTAAAAAGCTCTCCCGTCCAGTTAGGGGTATATCCTTTACTAAATACATGTTTATATTTAGATATCCTTACACTATCCCCCACCTTATATTTTGGCTTTTTAACTTGTACTTTAGATGCTAACCTTTCGTGTACGTCTTTAGAGTTCTTAGCACTTACACGGTTAGGCTTCATGCCTATGGATCTATGTACTTTATTATTATATATCCTTATTAACTTTGGAAGTAAATCCAACCACTTGTAACTCCCTTGTGCACTAAACTCTCTATACAACCAATTCTTTAAAGTTCTCTGGAACCTTTCCACAATAGCCGCCTTAGTTGTAGAGTAAGTGTGGTAGTGATTAATATTTAGAATTTTCATTAGTTTGGTAAAATGTTCATTAAAAAATTCTTTTCCGTTATCAGATTGAATATTTTTAACTCCCTTTGGGAGAATAGTTTTTATAGCTTCTGTGACTACTAATCCAGTTTTATTCTTTAGTGGAGCAGCATAAGCTTTTTTAGAAAATGTGTCTATTAAAGTTAAAATATATTTATTCCCAGAATTCTCTCTAGCATAATTCCGCATATCTATTAAATCGATTTGAACAGTTTCGTTTATACCCAACACCTTAAAAGACCTTCTAACAAAGTTCTTTCTCGCAGGCTTATGCAATTCGTAAGCAATTTTTTCCATTTTTTATTCTTTATTTTTAATGTTAACGTATCTGCCAGTCTCTGTCGTTTCAAAAACACCTCCATTGCTACCAACTAACATACCATCACTCATTCTTTGATATACATAGTTTTTTGGCAAATATGCCCCTCCATCTAAAGTCTTAAATCCGCTTAAAGATGTAGGGTCTGCAACCAACAATTTAGGATTGTACATCATCAAATCGATTTCATTATTGTCTTGCATAAATTTATTAGTTTTATTGTTAAACCTTAATGCGTGTGATTTTAAACAAATATCAAATTTAATATTGTCTTGTCTAAAAGTTTTATTATTATCGTCATACCTCAAAACCTGCGACATTAAACAAACATCACTCCTATCTTTGCCTTCAGGTATATTCTTTATTAATTTGTCCTCTGCATCCCACACATTGCCATCTAATGTTAATACATTATAATATTTATCCCCCTGTTTTATTATGCTTTTCTCACCCTTTGTTAATATTTGCTTAACAACAGCCACATCATTTGGCAATGTCCCAGGTAAAATGTTTGTTAATTGCTTATTTTTACCATCAAATTTAAGACCGTCTAAAGTCACAGTCTGATGTTTTGTAACACAATCGTTCTCATCAACAGCGGGTTTAACACGAACTAACCTTTTATTATTAAAATCCCAAAAGTTTAGATCCATTTTTGGTACTTGAGAGACGTTTACAACATCATCGCTTTCTTTACCAGCCAACAAATTACTAATCTTTCGCTTTTTGGCATTCCAAACATTTCCCTCCGATTCCAAAAATTCATAATTATTTTTGTCTTGTACAAAGACACCATCTTTTCTTATTAAAGTTTGCTCTAATGTGGGCACATCGGTTGAGCTTTCACCTCGTTTAACATTAGTAATTTTGCGTTTATTAGCGTTCCAATTATTATTCTTGGATTCTAAAAACTTATATTTAGTATTACCTTGTACAAAAACATCACCTTTCCTGGTTAACGTCTGCCCCAAAGTCGATACATCGTCAGTAAACTCCCCACCTTTAACACTACTAATTTTATAATTTAAAGCATTCCAACCATCATCTTTTAGATTTAAAGTAGTTTCTTTAAAACTTCTAGCTTCTGGTTTACTATATGGATTATATACGCGATAAAATTTATCTATCATATTTTTATTTAATAAACAATTCCACTTTCCCTCAATTCTTCTATGATAGAATCTATCTCATTATCCACTCCAGAATTTCCCGCCAATCGGCTTAACCAAAGCAGTCTTAACCTATCTACAAGCTCATTAGGATCGTCCCAATAAACATAGTCTATTTTATTACCAGTTACCTGCCTTAAACCTTCACCAACAGTCTTAAACAGGGGTTTAATTATATTAAGATATTTAGTGTGTTTATTACTTGACATCGCCGCACCCGGTTTATAACCCTTTAAATGTGCATTTGTAGCTTCCAAAATCTCTTTATAATTTTGCAAATCAGCCTGACTATAGTTTACGGGTTCTTTTAAAGTTAACAATTCCCACAATCCCTTTGTCCCTTTATAAATTTTTTCTCCAACTGTAACATCATCATTGGCAATTTGAACTTCCTGATTCCCAATAAAAAATTTATTTCCTTCTCGCCTAATACCATATGTGGTATCTGTCATACTACTTCTACTAAGGTAATTTCCTAAATAGTCTGATGCTAAAAGACCAAAATCTAATTTGTGTGGTGTTATTTGTGTTATTCTTGGTATTCTAGACGGGGTCTTTTCTAAAATCATTGGGAGAACTGGCCTCTCTGTTTTTGTGGCTAAATTTTTTAATTCTTGCAAAGGCTCTATTAACGGTTGGAATGTTTGGAACCTCTCTTCAGCCTCTAGAAATTTACCACGTTTTAACGCCCTATATTTTTCTCTTATTTGTTTTGCAGACTCTACCAATTCTTGTTGAATATTTGTTTTCATTTTATTTACATTTTATTTATCTCATTTGTCAAAGGATTATACTCAAACACCTTATCGTGTATTATTAGGCAATATGCAGATGTGTTTGAAGGGACGTTTTCTGCAGTTTCAATTTCTAATTTAATATCTACAACCCCCTCTTTGATTGATTCATTCTGCCTAGAACAATCTATTACAATTAGAGGATATTTATTTATAAAGTCAGCTCTGTTAAACATAGGATCGGGGACGGTGTTGTAGTAACTCTCCCTAAACCTCACAAACATCTCATAAGCTTTAGAGGCATCTCCATTTTCAAAGTCGAGATTTAAATCACTATAAGGATAATATTCAGAGTTTAAAAACACTTTGAGATTTTTCAATTTACAGTGATCAAATTCATCAGTTCTTTTTCGTGCACTGTTGTCCCTACCTGTTTGGAAACCAAATATAACATACCTGGGCTTCTCCAAACTCGAAGACGTCTTAACTGACCATGTGTGTCTCTTGGTTTCGGGGTATGATGGGAGTTCGTGTAGCTCCAAACTTCTAAATGCAATTTGCAAATTTTTATTTTGCAATAACATCTTTTGTAATTGAAGCTTCTCCCCATCAGATGGTACCACGTGCGGCATCACCCACTGAATCGATTTAAGTGTAATTTTAGGAATAGGATCGACACCAGTTGGAGCATTAGATGTTGTTAATATACAATTTAAGTCGTTTTTGGATCTTTTCAACACCAATTCTTGTTTAACATTTACTAAAACCTTATTAAAATCCTCAAACACACCCATTAACAGCTCTAACGGGACACAAGTACTAAACTTGCCGCTTTTATGGAACTCCTTTAAATTTTCATCAGAATCAAATGTTGCATTTGACAATTTAGTTGTTTTATTGTAAGAGCACAATATTTTCATAAGACTGGAAATTCCCGGATTTCTTACAATATCTATTTCTTTACCAGCAACTTCGTATCTAATTTCGTCAAATAAGAATGCAAATGCATTATTTATAAAATGTCCTTTATCATGATTCTCTATTTCTCCTTTAATATACAAATAACTCCTACATGGGAGTGTTAGTAAATCTTGATTATTTATGCATATTCGAATTTCATCGGAATTATTTATTGCTAAAGTGTTGTGTGGAACATAGGAGTGATTTGTAATTTTAACCAGGCTATCATCGTATTGGAATTTTCCTGCAACGTCTAGAAAATCTTCCATTTTTATTAATAGAAAATTTTAACTTCAACCCAATTGATCGCAGAAACCTGGCATTTTGCACACTTAGCCCGTTCTTGTAAATTCTCATATCTTTTTTATATGACAAGTAATTGTAGTTTCTTCTTTATTAAAGTCAATTGGCTTGTCGTGTTGATCTGCAAATGTAATGCTAACAACATCTAAACTTCTCTTATTTACAGGGAAGTATATAATATTTCTGGGGACCTCAATAATCTTGTAGCCCGGAGGAGCTTCTGGGTAAAAACTGTGTATGGTGTGTGATTTGTCACCATTTAAATAAGACCCATTCGCAATATTACATTTTACTCTAATCACATTTACATTATTTATGTTGATTTTATTTACGGATTTAAACGCAATATCTGGAGTAGAAAATCCTTTAAATCCCAATAATTCAGACCCTAAACACGGTTTTGTAAAATCAAACACATGGCCAGAATGTAATGTGGCTTTCATAGTTTTATTATCGGCTATAAGTACAAAATCTGGGAGTTGCTTTTGAATTTCCTTTGCAAGCTCAAACACTTCGTATGTACCTTCAGCAATTTCAATTACATTTGGAACTTTGTGATCGTAATAATACACATCCTCACCCTCGTCTATAGTTAATTTTGTGTCTTTAAGTTTATTTAATTTTGGAACTAGGCCTTTGTAAAATATAAGTTTGACTTTTGTATTAATTAATGCTACTTTATTTTGTATAATAACTTCAACTTTACCATCTAATGCCCGGTTTAATTCGTCAATTGTGACCTCCCCTTTTGGGGTTGTAATTTTGTGCATTTTGTAATATGTCAAAGTATTTAGAGGTTTTTTAACATTAAATATAGAATTATAACTTTGAAAATCTACCAGCCCAATTACATAATCACCATTTAATTCTATAGGAGGAAAGAACACCGACTTCAACTCTGGCTCTGTACCTGTGAATGTTATAGTAAATGAATCCATTTTTATAAACTAAAATTTTTCAGAAATGATAAACATAAAATTCCACAAATGGAACTGTTTAAATCTTGTATTTGATCGGTTGTATAGTAAATTTTAGATGGTACAAAATATTCAATTACCTCTTTTGGAGGCTGTATTCCGAAAGGGTCAAAATATATTACAATATCTTTATTTTTACGATATGCTGTCCAATGTGTGCCCCTGTCACTGTCTAAATTAATAATTCCACATTCTCTTACTTTTGGGGTCAGTTTTCTTAGCTCGTTTTTTAGGTACACTCCTCGAAAGTGAGGCACGTCTCTTGCTGCCTCTAACAGCTGAAAGTTGTCCATCTTTTTTATTAAATTTTAATCCCATTCCCATTTTTGCCTTAGCCTTCATCAAATTTGTCACTGCATAAGCTGCTGCTTTTTCGGCCAGACCGGCGTCCTTTGCCGAAACCCTAGTCCAAGCCTGGTCCGCTAATCTCATATCTGCCTTGTTCCGGGCGGCTGTATCAGGATTATTCATGTAGAATATGTCGTGCTCTTTACAATAAGAGTCTAGCTTATTTTTTGGAGGTACATTTCTGGCTAAATTTTCACGTATATTAGTTCCTGGACCACAATATGAATACGACGGGATGTGGAGTGGGAAAGGAAGGTTGTTTATAAGGGTATTTAACAAGCCACGGCCTCTATATGGCTTTAAGAATAATCCCTTACCCTTCTTACACTTTCTCTTTGCCATTTTTATTATATAAAAAATTATTCAACAAAGAATCAACACAATAAAGAAAATACACCATTATATAAAAAATGTCATTTATTCAACAAAAGAACAAATTTAAAATTGCACATAAAGAAAATACACCAAAGAAGTTGGGCCTATTTCCTAATAATATTCGCTGTCTTATAATAGGGCCCAGTGGTTCGGGGAAGACTGTTGTAATTTATAACTTAATTGTAAAAAAACAAGGATTAAAGTTTACAAATTTATATATAATATCCAAATCTTTAGAACAAGAAAAATATAAAAAAATAATTGAAATATTCCGTCTGTGTGATGAAGTTAAATTACACACATATTCAAACTGTGAAATCACACCAAATGATGTAGAATCACACTCAATAGTTGTATTTGACGACATAAATAGTCCAAATATCACACAATTTTTCTCAATGGGCAGACACAAAAATATTAACAGTTTTTACTTGTGTCAATCTTACAGTAAAGTAAACAAACATTTACGTGACAATGTTAATTTCCTAATATTATTTAAACAAGACGATTTAAATTTAAAACATGTGTATAACAATCATGTGGGAAATGATTTTTCATTTAACCAATTTAGAAATCTCTGCCATCAGTGCTGGGACAGGTCTAAATATGGCTTTATTGTAATAGACAAGGAAAGGCCAAAGAATAATGGTAAATACAGATTTATGTTTGACCAATTTTATAGTGACCAAGGGCAAGGGTGTTGATGCCATCTAGAATAAACCTCTTGTCGTCATCAAAAGAGAGTACCTTTTTGTTCATCGTTAATGTTTGCAGATGGTGGTTTGTGGATTTAATTCTTGTAACATTCTCGTAGTAATCTTCTCCGGTTGCAAGACAGTGTAAGTAATGTTGGTGTCTTAAGAGATGTTTAACTGTAGCGCCGTCAGCTCCTTTTGCCTTCTTAACCTCTAGCTCATTTTGCTTTTCTTTTTCGTATAACCACTGTAGAGGAATGAAAGAGTATAATTTTGGCCTTAAACCACAATATTCATACATAATTTGACCATTTAATTCATCTTTAAACTTGCCCGTAACTTTTTTGTTTTTATCAGAGTATAAGAAATGGTCTTTACTGTATGCAGAGGTGTCAAAACGGTCCAAGTCGCTTTGTATTTCCTTGTAAAAGTCCTCTGTTACTATAGAATACATCAGAGAATCCGTGTCTGTCATTAAGAACTTTTTATTCTTAAATTTTGACATATAATTATAGTGGAAATCATACATGATTACTTTGCTGATATCCAAAATGGTCATTCCTAAATATATTGGTTTATCAAACTTTACAATTAATTTATTTAAATGCACAGCATGCAAGTTGTTATCGAACATTTTGCTGCAGTCAAATCTTGGCTTTGTAACATACTTTGTTAACTTAGACTCGTCTACAAGATGTATATCACGAAACTTGCGTTGGTTCATAATTGTTCGACCAAAGAGACTGTTATTTAACAGTTTGTAAAAGTCTTTTTCAAAATCATGTTCAGCTTTTTGTCGCTTTTCAATATTAAAATTAATATAGGGTGCAAGCCAATTTGATTGTCTGAATTTTAAGATTCTGTGGTATTTTGTAACTACCAAACCCAGTTCTTCGTATTTTTTTAGTGCCTTATAATGTAGAATATATTTGGTTTTGTCATTTAAGTTTGGTATTAATTTTCCATTCATTTTTTCTGGTGCGAGCGGGTAGTCATTATGCAAGTCGTGTAAACTTTTATCGTATTTTAAATCAACTTCCAAAATAAATCCAAAGTTTTCATTTTTATTGGATTTATAATCTTTCTCATTTGTCCATCTAAAGCCATCAATGGGCAACGACTCGCACATTGCTGTAGAGTATAGCGAGTTGCAGTCTAAGTATACAAGATAGGTGCTTTCTTGATTTGGGTCATAATGTTCGCCCATGTACTTATTGTTGGCTTTAGCGTAGCGCGTGGAAATCATGCTTACACCGCCTCTAATGGCATGTTCTATAAACAAATGCATGTCAATGTCACTAAATAACTGTAATTTTATGCCGGTCATTCTAAGACACGCCTCCCATGTTAGTCCAGGCAGTGAGTACATGTGGACAGGGTCGAGTTTATAATCCTTTAAACTCAAGTCCCTAAATGTCTCAAACACATCAGCCAATAACAACACATCTGTTTTAAGGTATAAATCGTGATATTCTTTTAAATTCTTTATATTAAAATGATTCCATACGTTTTTAGCATGTTCATATTGCGCAGGAGATATACATTCTTTAGTTAGGCTGCTGTAAAATGCCTCTATGGGTGGTAGGGTCTCTAAAAACTTTTCTGGTCCTGTCATGTATTCGTATGGAAATTCGCCCTTGCGTTGTAGTAGTGGATTGTCTATAAATCTAAATGTATTTAAATTGGAAGCTAATTTGCTTAAGGGAAGAGACAGAAAGTTGTAGGAATCCAAAAATACCAAATCATCAACAGAGAACGATATATATTTTTCCATGTCCTTGGCTATGCAATTCAATTTGCGATTGAGTTTTCCCAAGTGTTGCATTATTAAATGACCATCATAGTTTTTAAGGTTGTGGAAGAATATTGGAATTTTCTTGGTTACTTTATAGTTTAAATTGCAAGCGTTGTGGGAGGGTCCTCGGAATTTGCCTGTTAGATGGCAATGGTCGCGCACTTTATCACCCAGTAACAGCTGTTGGCATATGTGGCAGTATTTAGAGTTTTTGAAGGATGCCTCTTGCTCTGGAGTCATTACAAGGGGAACATATACTTCCATCTGACTTTTAATAAAGTCATAAGTTTTAAATAACTTTTCGAAAAATACATCCATCACATTTTCACCGCTGTACAACTCTTCGTAAATAATTTTAGAGTCTCTCACCACAACATAAGCAAATCCAGAAGGCGTGTGTTTGCCGCCGTTTATAAAACATTCGAAATCTGCATAAATCACAAAGGGAGCTTTAAGTTGATATTTGTAATTCGTAAATTGTAGTGTATCTTTTTTAGACATTTGTACTCTTTGGGCATCAAAGGGTTTACAATATGTTATGTGACGTTCCAATTTATCTTTGGTGCCAAAATGTTGCAAACAGAACTTGCAAAAATATTTCTTATTGTTGTCTTTTGTAGAATTAAACATTAACTTGTCAAAATCACAAATTAAACAGTAATGTGATTTCTGACCATGTTTTAGAAGCAGCAGATTGACGTGCGTATTGCCGTTTAGTTTAGTTATTCTCAGTGGATATATTGTTTTTCCTTCAATTCCATATACGTTAACACTTATGTTATTTTGTTTTTCAAATTTATCAATGTCAGATATTTTTACGGGATATTTTATATTTGTCATATTTAACTGGCCCTCATAGGGTTCGTAGTAAAATACTCGATTTGCATGTTTACTATTCCTTGGTCTTAAGCTTGCTAAAACACTCCAGGTGAAACATTTATTATCGGTGTTTTTAATATTTAAAACAGCATGTTTTGATTTTATATTTTCTGGCGTGGGAATGTATGATTTGGGAGTTAGGGGCTTATATTTGTAAACATGCAACTGCCAGTATTTGGTGCGGTCATATATCCATCCACTGCCCTGAGCTTGATACTTGTGCATGGAGGTATCGATTTTTAAAAGTGAATTTTCAATTTGAGCCTTTAGCTGTGCTTTCTCAATTGATAAATTAGTTAAACTTCGAAAATCAGCAATACATTCTTTGTCAATGATTAAATCACCATTATTGTCCACTGAGTGTTTGATGAATTTTACTCTCCTAATAAGAATCCATTTGATGGGTAGAGGACAAGATTGGAGAGTGTCTAATATATCCGCGGACTCGCCGTAAAACTTAAACACATTATAGGGTCGCTTGTCACATCGTAGGTGGTGGCGTTTCTTGTCGCGGGTGATGACTCTCTTACACACATTACAAGTATTGTGGTTCTCTAGCATATGCATTTTAAAATTGCTGTTGTCAAATATTTGATGACATATTTTACAAATTTTAGGAATAACTTTGTGAACAAGTCGATAATGGCGTAATAAATTGCTTCTGTTGGAGTAAGACGTGGAGCACTGTGCACAGGTCAACATTTTTTGTTGGAATGAGGGTGGTGATTTTGGGGCTTCTATATATATCCTTGGTTGAAAATTTTAAAATTTTATCTTTTTTAAATAATAAAAACATATTTTTTAACTCTAAAATAAGACATTTTTGCAGTTTAATTACTGCAAAAATTAAAAAAATTTCCAATTTGGTCGTGCAATATTATTTTTTACATACACATTTTAGGTATTAACACACATTTGGAAATGGTGAATTTGGGAAATGTAAGTGAAATTTATTAAAACACTTGCCTAGGACAATAACATATCCAAATTGCAGACAAATCGGACAGTAAACACCAAAGATAGTTTTTTAGAATTTGAAAATTAATTTTTAAAAATATAGAGGAGGGATGGGGATGGGGACAATATATTTAATATAGGCAAGGGTTGGACATTAGTATTGGCCAACGCGCGGGAGCTCTATAGGCGGGAGCTGGCGTCGGCTCAAAAACGGCTCCCCATAAGAATAACATGGGGAAAAAGCGCCGGAAGTGATGCCTCTTTCTCCTTTACCCACTACTATACAATAACTTCTAAGTTGTTTACATGTGTTGTTTATTTAGTGTGGAGTTATTTTTGAACTCGTGGATTTCTGCAAAGGATGTATTAAAATTAATGCAAATTTTAAATGGGGGAAAATAAGGCAGGGGCCAAAAAGAAAATTTGTGTAGGGTAGGATCGGGCGTCGGCTCAAAAACTGATCCCCATAAGAATAACATGGGAAAAAAGCGCCGATTCTGGGGTTAAACCCGTATTTCTCCTCTACTCAAACCCCCCCTTAAAGTAGGGCGACCTGTCTGGTTCTCTAACTCATGAAAATAGATGCTGCCTTACACGTGTATACGAAATTTAATCAAGATCGGACCATTTTTTCGAAATTTATCGTGCCTACGGACACATATACATCATGTTTCCAAATTAATGTTGCTAACTTTGGGATATTGTTCCTTATGTCAAAAAGAACGTAAATGGTCATAAAACTGGGGGTATATTTCTTTTCATTTACTGTATGGCTGTCTGTACGTGATTTTTGCTCGACAATATTTATTTTTGAACGGCTTGACCAAATTAAACCAAATTTAGGTTGAGTAATCTTCATGGTAGGTTCTTTTTTAGAAAAAAATACTTTTTCATAAAATCTTTCCGTTTAAAAATGGTGGCCACTGAGCGTTTTTAACCTCAAATATCAAAAAAACTAGAAACTTTACAAAATACTTTCTAAAATAAAAGAAGTTAGAAAATGTAATTGAAAATCCATTTCTGCTTAAACATTGAAAATCGGGTTTAAATTAACTAAACTATGACTGAAAAACGGAACACTTTGCTAAATTTTGCTATCATAACTAATCAAATGGTCAAGGTCTTTGATTATACCTTTTACAATAAAACATGCAAATAAATTGCTCATACAATATGTGGATTTTTTAATTACTTAATAAGAGTTTTTCTTTTTGGAAGGGCAAAAAGGATAAAGAGTAAATGTGAAATAAAACGTCTCACGTATTGTTACTGATAGCCTTTATAAATGTCCCACAACGACACTCCAGCTACGATTTGTTGTGTATTGGCTTAGACATCATGATGCATTTTTATCACCATACTCTCATGTTCGACATTTCGTTGAATGCCTATTTTAAATTTTTTTGTAGAAGGATTAAATCTCTAACTGCATATAAATGATACATAAACAAAATTGTTAGTTAATTCTTTCTAATATCATATGACTGTTTAGTATAATCTTTCAACTAACTGCATTTTTATGTATCATGGTTGTATACGTATACGCAAATTTTCATTTTGTACAAAGTAATAATTCTTATTATTGTTTAATGAACTGATGTGAACGTAATTGAAAAGAGTTTATAATGTTTAATATATACGAAAATGATGTTAAATGTGCTTCTATCAAAGAAACCTCTATTAATTATGTGCATAGTCATATCTTTAAAAGTGTTATATGAAAACATGTATTATACTTTTTTTGCCAAGGGCAATCAGAAGTACGGTGATCTCAAGACAACGAGGCATCGTTAAGGCATGGTCAAGTTAGTTGTGACGCTAATGAAAAATTATCATGTAATCATCCTCAGGTTAAAAAAGTGTGGAATAAGATATTACATATAATTGAAGTTACTCATCCTACACTTATAGTTAGGCTAATATCACCGGTCATAATACACTGTAACTTAACCTAAACTATCACCTGCTATATATACTGATCTCACTAAGTAAATGTTTTAGGTTGATTTACGGAAGCTCCTCTAACTTACTGTCACGGAAGTTTAATAAATATTTTCTGACACCTCTAAATAGGTGCCATTCATCCCAGACCTACTTAGTTGTACCTGGGGCATTTTGTTTGACTGTCCACATTTGTCACAAAACACACGAGTATTTTTCCCAATAATAGATAAAGTTGCATGTTGTTGTATGATAGTTACTTTTTTCTCCCTACAAATTGTGAATTAAGATGAATTATCAACACACTTTTGGCCATTATTGTTTTTGAACTGTATTTGTTGTTATATATAAACATAGCTCTTTAAAACTAATGACTTATTACAAATTCATACAATATTTTAAAAAAACATGCTGCTTCCTCATGCTTTAACTAAACCATATTACTTACAAAACACTTTGTAAAAAAAAAAACTAGGCATAAAAGGAAATTTTTAAACATATAAGATTCGATAAGAATCACTCTGTGTTCATTATGCTAGCATTAAGAGTATTTTGTACTCATGCCTAAATAATTATTGCTGTGTTATTAATATTTTACCAATATTTGTATATATTGGAAGTTTTTCCTTTGTTTTATATTATTTAAATGTTATATTTATTATGTATGTCAAATAATTAAAGGTTCACATACATAAAATATCTTTAACGTCTGCTTGTAGTTAATTTACCTCAAACACTTCATCTTCAATAAACGATTATCGTCTCATATTTACTTTGGTTAATTTTATTCACTAATTAGAAACAATGCAAGTTTAAATCAATTGCAACAAAGTAATGCTAGTAACAAAAATACATTATCAATAAAATTAATTAATAACTTCGTATATTAGGTAGGAATAACTTAAGTAACTCAGGGAGGAGTTATTAAACACTATTGAGCTCTAAATATATCGGAGGATATTGATTAAATTATTTAATACGTCCTGCTAATGCTCTGACTATCGCATGTGGCAGTCAACAACTATTTTATCAACAGATCATCTATTGATCTTTTGACTTTCGAAAAACCATTTACATAATTATAACGTTATTTGTGTACGTAAATATGATCAGATGAAACGGGTTATATAGTTAAGAAGTAAGGAGATTTCACTTTAAGATAACCTGTAATTTCTCAAATTATTTCACTGTCATATCAAAAGGTTTGTCATAATTCGTAGTTGTAAATAAAGGTTTTATTGTTTTTGTTTTCATTGCAAAGGTCTTGGGCCATCCTTTGTCCAAAGGGTAAAATCCAACCTTTGTCCATAAGATTAACAATAAAATTACCGTAGAACAATTTAATTTCAGCTAAGGGCGGGTTAATAGCAAAAATATGAACCAAACGCGAGTAATCATACATGATTCCATCTGTAATTAACGTTATAATAATACCCTATTTAATTTTAATCAATTTGTTATCTTATATATTACAAAATATAGATTTTTTCTTTTCCGAGACCGTTCGGTTCTTCTACCCGTCCAATTTTCATAATTGAAGTCTTAAAGGTATGCTCGCCCAGATTTGCCATCAAGCATCCGCATTTATTTATCTACCGCAAAACTCGACTTATACTCAATCACACATTCCTCCCCATGCATTTCTTATGAGAGTTTCAAATTTGCAGCATTGTCTTATGATTGTTTTTCATACATCTCCGGATTTAATCCAGGTACATAGTTAGTTTTGGTCTTGAAATACTCATTAAATTATATGCCTTTATATGAGATAGAGATGATTCAAATCTGTCGAGTTTAAGGCGAGTTATGGACCTCCAAACATCATAAATGTGATTTTTTTCTAAATTCTACATTATTTAAAGATCTATATCTCCAGTTAAAATTATGTTAACCGACATGGCTTTGTCTAAGAACCATCAGGGGAGTACTAGATTTCGTTTAAGCTATTAGTTATATAGATTGGATGAGTTTCAAGCGAACGCAAGGTGGACAACAAACTAAAATTTTAATTTTACCAAGATTTGTAGTTAGTTAACGATTAATAGATACAGTACTTTTGATGTTATTATATATCTATTGGTATGAGAACCCTCAGTGGATTACAGACTTTCATTTAAGCTCTAGCTTTTGTAGTTCTTATGAATATGAAGTGAACTTTAAACCTCCAAACAACACACACTATTTTTTTTAGTAGTTGCCTGCAATTATTGATAAATAACTCCAGTTTTTCTCAGGTTATTTTATAGGTGTTGGTTTTAAAATACTCAATAAATTACAGGCTTTCATTTGAGCTATTGATAATTTAAATCGGACAGGTTTCAGGCGATTTAGGATCTTCAAACTAACATAAGTTTTTATTTTTCCAAAATTTACCTTTAATTAAAGATCCATATTTCAAATTCTTATTAAATTATGCTATATATTTTAGTCTACGAACCTTCAGTGAAATGCCGGCTTTCATTTAAATAATTGATTATTGAAATTGGACGAATTTTAAGCGAACTCATTGTGGACAACCAAAATAAAGTTTATTTTTCAAGGGTTTTCTTTAAGTAAAGGTCAATGGCTCCAGCATAATTTATGTTACTATATATGTTTTGGTATGAGAAAAATCTGTGAATTACAGGCTTTTAGTTGAGTTATTGTTTATTTGGTAGAATGAACTTTATGCGAACTGCTTGATTCCAAATAACACTGATTTTATTTGTTTTAGGATTCGTCTTCAATCAACGATCCATAACTCCAGTTTTATTGAAGTTATTTGACATATTTTGGTCTTAAAATACTCATAAAAATAAACTCTTTCATTTGAAATGTTGATTGTTTAAATCTGACAAGTTTAAGGTGAGGAATGAACCTCTGTACAGCACAAATTTGATTTTTTCCAATTTATAGTTCTACATTTATATTTATAATTATGTTACGTGAAATATTTTGGCCTAAAAGCCTTCAGTAAATCTTTCGCTATTTATTGTGATATTAATTATTACATTCTGTTGTATTTGTGCTATAGGCTTTTGAGAGTTAAAAAGTAGGAGGTTTGTTGAGTGAACCCTGCTCTCCAGTTTCAGCATAGTTTTCAGAAATTTTCTTTATAAAATCCATTCCTCCTTTACCACAAATAACAAATATAAACTTATAAATCTGGCAGGCCTACTAATTTGATTACAATATTATCACCATTATTAAGTTAAGTAATTTTTATAAAATTTTGTGTTATTAATTTATATACTGCGGAGCAGCACGGGTCCTCTAGTTATTAATACACGTTTATTTTTACATCTTCACTATATCCAATGGGTTTTAAATTCCTTTGAATTGAAACTCATAGTCACCGATGGTGAGTTTATGATTTCAGAATTTTTTTTCCTCTACAGCTATTTTTGGTCCACCCACATTTGCGTGCATCGTTGCTTCTGGGTTTGCCATTCTTATATTCTTTGCACATGAGGCCGTTTGAGACAACCGGTGACAAAATGTAACCTTTTAGTCAGTCATGGAAAATACTCGCCCTGACTACGCAACCATTGCATACGTCATGAAAGCAAATAACACTATTTCGATAATCAAATCAAACCGCAGGCCTCAGCATGGCAAGGCGAGACGACGCTCTTTGATACAGTTTGAATGCTGATTAATGCAGGCGCCCAGGCCCAGATAACAAGTGGCTTTGATTGGAGATTAATGGCTGGGCTTCTTCAACCTGTCCGAATGGAATTAATTATCAGACTCGTCTAATGAAGGCGGGCGTAGATTACAGGTGCGGTGAAGGAATGAGGTGTCTGTCTGTATGTAGTGAGTAGTGCAAGTGTGCTGATAAAATGAGGCATCAGATTCTCAAATAAATGAACTTTTCCTAGTTCTATCAATATAAAGTAGAAAAATTATATATTTAAAATATTAGTTTTTGATCTGTGTGTGTTAAAACATTATTTTTTTTAAACTTAGGGTGATTTATGTGAGACAAAAAATATGTTTCAAAATACATTTATCATTATTATTGCTAAAAATTACAAGAAATATAATTTTTGTTTAAATATAGTAGGTCAATAATAATGCACGATAGATCATTAAAGTTTCAGCGTTAGACTGATAGATATAAGGATGTTATCTGGTCAGACAATTATTACAACAATATACCACAAATCAATCTTTTTTATGGTTAATATTAAATTTAAAATGTAAAATCAATAGGTGCTAAATGAATAATAGTTAAGATTAGTTTAGTTATTACCAAGATAAGTCTAGCTGAAACAATGTTTCTGATTATGACATTTCGTATAAATTCTAAACAAAACATGTTAAGACATGTTCTTAAATTCACCTTCGAGGTACTTATAAAACACCAACAACAACCTGATATAACTAACATTCTGTGGTCATTTATAATATATATATTGCGTGAGACTGTTAAGATATGATGTGCAGATTTTAATCACTCGTCATGTTTCTTTATTTAAGAGAAGTTAGTTAATGGTATACAAAATATACATCGTGTATGAAAATAAAGTATATAAAATAGTTGTTACTAATGTAATTTAAAATGCAGATATTATGGCAATAACTTTTATTGAATAAAGTATTTTAATATAATTTGTTGTAATCTAAAACTTAAAATACAAGCTAAAAATTTAAAAATGTACTAATAGATATAATTATACTTCATATATTAACTGTATTTTAAATATCCAGTATATTTTAACTTCCAGCTAAATCGCATGATAAGATTTTTTAATAATCTTATATCTGATTTAGTAATAATATATTACTTTAAACAAATATTGAAAATATGATAGCTATACACAGCTTTATAGCACGTGCAATAAGTCCACGTATACATGTAATGCTTTAGTTGTGTGATTATTTATTTACCTCGCAAAAAGCAGTATTATTTCACTAAAGCACTTTATTTTTATGTGTGTAAGACCAAGCTAAGTAACCCATATCTGATGTATTTTATGGCCAATAATACCCCTGGCGTATCTCGGTACGGCGGCTTCGTCACCAGCGCCGTCGCCGACCAGATTGGACAACTTCCCGCTTGTCAATAGTTTGACAATGGCCGATTGATCGTCCTGCTTTGTTATGGTAATGACTTACAACGTTTTAATTTGGGGCAAGCGATTGTTGTTTGTATAGTGGTCTCTTAAAACTTAACTGGTTTTTTCATTGCTTTATTTCTTCTAAATTTTCAGAACCATTAGATTTTTAGAATTTTTAGAAATCGTACAATGTATAATTAAATGTCACCCAAAAGCTAAATAATAATCGAATTTTATGAATTAATTTTCTAAGGTGTTAAATATATCACAACACCTTATTTAAAATGCCTTAGTTAAAACTTTCCTAAGTTAAAATTAAATTGTCGTACAGTTTAAAAACAGTAAAAATGATGAAATGTGCGAGTCATCTGGTACGAAAAGGTAAGGAAAAATGCATTACTTCATGCACTCGTCCAACAGAACATTTTATACTGAGATGAGTTTATGGTCGATATAAACTTCGCTAGAAAATAGTATAAACTACAAACTGTGACTGAAATAAAATATTTTTGTTTGTACATACTTGTAAACTATGTTTACTTAATTCTAAATGTTATTTCATAAAATAGTAATCAATATTATGAGTTATAAGTTTTTCGTTTTATATAAAATATTTAAAGAATCATTTTAACTATATTATACAATTACATAAGTTCTGTGACAAACAAAATTAACATTACTATGTTAAATAATAGTACCTCAACATAATTTAAATAGGTAAAGATGTACATTTATAATAAAGAATTTAAGGAAAAAAAATTAAACGTCATAATTTTTATTACCGTCCAAAAGAGGTTAAGTACAAACAATACTTACATAAATTCCATGCCCCGTAATGCGGAATAAATATGAGAAATACAAGATCTATTGGAAGCACTGTAATTCTCATTAACTTAACAAAGAGTTCCTGATACTAAATTGGACTCTTGGGATTACTTTTTTGTACAAAAGTGATCATTTTAAAATTGTTGCTGTACAGTACACTTCCTTTGTAATAATTTGGCCTGACAATAGGTAAATTTAATAATAAGTTATTGACGCTTTATCGAACCATATAATACTGAGGGTTTATGTGTAAAATAAGATAATAAGTATATTATTTTAATAAATTAATAATTCAATCTGTTTCTTTTCCCGGGTGTGGATATTGTTGTTATTCAAGCGTACTCAAATAAGAGAGCAAAATTCTTTCTTTAATTATATTTGATTAGCTTATTGATTGAAATATATGTAATATTTACATTTACTTGAACTTTATTTCGGGTTTATTTTACTATGTTTCTGAAAATAATTTTCTGTCAACTTCAGACGATATTAACTTATCAAACTAACTGATTAGTTTAAAATCACTTAGCAGTCATTAACTTCGTATTCCGTATATCAATAAGTTCCTACTTCAATGACATATCAGCTCTATCAGTTTTTCCTAATATTGTTGTGTTTTTAACCTCTTACATGTGTAACAGCGAAACAGCTTTCTGTTAAGTAATAGACGTTAATCTTAATACAGCTGTAAAATAATTAACATTTTTATTTATAGTCCACACTATTCTTAATCCTTGGTAATAGAGTGTAATTCTAAGAACTAGGAGCATATTTTAGCCCTAACGGCTCTCCGAGTGGTGAAGGGCGATAAGGCAGTGGTCAAGGCAGAGAGTAACGTAGGACGCCTTACACAATGTTATTAATGACCTTTATAAATCTCCCGTATAGACATTCTTCCAACGATTTGTTGTGTATTGGTTAAAAGCTTTACGAGGATGTTTTTATGACTGAATTCATTATAATTTAGCGTTTTGGGAGTAATAGAGGGAAATTGCAACATTTGACTATGTATTAAAAAGGCTATCAACTGTGTAGTCATATTTGAATATATAAAGTGTTAGGACAATGATATGCCTTTACTTTGAATAAGTGCATTAGGTCGTATATTGTTGTCACAAAATAAATCCACTCCATCAAAATATTAACTTGTAAAAATTATCAACTTGTGTACATTTTTAGGTTCGCAATCAGACATTTATAAAACAGGTTGCTTGCAAACGTTGCTGATACTTTGTTGTAGCAGCGAACGGTTAGAGTTAAATGGTAAAAGCTTTATTTATTTCTGTAAATCCAGAAATTTGTAATGCCTTATTTTTGACACAACGATAGACAAATGTGACATTCAATACATTATATTAAATATTAATTTGAAACATAATCTTGATATTATTTCCGAGCTTATACCATTAATAATATTTAGTGACCATTTATAAACATAAAATTTAACTCATAACATTTTCAATTTTCTTGTACAGTTAAAATAAGAAGTCTACATATTTATTTATATGTCATAATGTAACACTATTGATAAGTTAATATAATTATCTATCCCGGGAAAAAACAACTTGTGGCTACATTATTTTGAAATTCCGAGAATAATCAAGTATGTTTTTAAAATGTATTTTACATGTAACTTTAAAAGCTGAAACTTTAAAACACATATACATCATCTTGCCCACCACTTCCTCAATTCATTATAACACTGGACGAAGCCGACCCTTTATGAACTCCCAGCGTTACGGTCTGGTACGACCCATGCTTTAGTAACTCCGAGAGATTCTTTCTGGTTCAAAGTGATATCGCACAATGCAACAAAAGATGAAATGGAAGCCTTTTATAAATCGACCGAGCCGCGTAGTTCCTGCAGCGTTATTCGCTTCACTTGGTTCTTTTTGTCAGGAAACTCTGTAATAGCTACTAGCATCCTCTCACTATTACAAAGGATGGTGGTTGAATTTGTCAATGCGTTATGCACTTTTAAAACTATTTTACTGCTATATAAATTATTGTTATTTTTAATTGTTTTACTTTTCTCCATTACCCACTTAACATATTAGCAGTGCCCGTATGACTCTTTAAAATTTAGGAAACTTGAACAAATATCAAATAATAAGTATAGTATAACTTTTCTGGAGTTCAATTTATTTTACTGGACGAGGAAAGCTATTACATATTGGTTTTATTTTGAAAATTTCTTCTTAACGTTTAGTCAATTTTATTTTAATCTGGTAAGATTTAAAATATCCTAAATGGAGAAGATAATCAATGTTTTTAATCACTTCTTTCATATAAAAAGCAAAAAAGTTATTTATTATTTAACTTTTTCAAATACTAGAAACTCTAACTACTTCCCCTCAATCACTTTTGAAAGCGTCTTATAATAGAATGATTACTAATGGAAATGTGTTTTTAATGGAAATGGCTACATATTTTCATTTCAATAAATGGTAACGGTACTATAATTTAAAAATTAAGGTACTCAAGGTAAGGTGCAAAAGGTTGTTAGATCCCTGCTATTGCTACTACCGGAGAAAATATATATAAAGGACAGGGTAAGGTGCGACCGAAAGAATAATTTAATATTCCCAAGAGTAGCCTACGAGAAAATAAATTTTGTAAAATATTGCCAATTGGTTTCAAAATATAATATAATATAATTAGTAGTAAATGTGTATTAAATTAAAGATTAACCTTTTGGAAGTGAATTTTTTCTTCAATTATTTATTATAAAAATGCATAGTAAAATAACTACATTACTGTCTAACTTTTTTACAAAATAAATTGCCAATTAGAAATATATATTCGCAAGTCCCTTTTTGTGCATTATGGTGAGGTTTGAAATAGGCAAATCAAAATGTATTTATCCCGGTAGCTTCCTTATTAAACTAACAAATGAGAGTATGATTAATTATGAGTTTCCACTTATGTCCATGAACGAAAAAGTCAGATATAACAGATTAGGTTTGTAATTTAACCTACACTAAAAGTTATTTATTATCCTATAATTCTTTTGCAACAGAATTCGTTGCTTTATTTTTTGTTTATTGGGGACAACATAACTCTCACAATCACACCACGACGCTGTACATTTACTATAATAGTATATTACGATAGGTTGAGGTTACCAATGTCTTATCCACTTCTTGCTGCAGTCTACCACGGTTGCTTATTCATATCAATTGCTTTCAGGAATCTTTAAATGATAAATCGGGGATCCATCAAACTAATATTTTTTGTATTTATTGAATTTTAATATCATCAGAATTACAGTCAGATTTTTACCCCTTTTTGAATCAACATACCTTAACACATTATTTATTATGCCTTAAATCTTTATTTGTTCTTTTATCAAGGCCCAGAGTTACAGTTTTATTTTGAGTAGCAGTTGATTTTAATAACGCTAAACCACTATTATCTACTTATTTTACGTATTGGTTAACATCAGCAAACAAATAAAATATATAAAAATAAATAAGTCTTCAAACAAATTACTATACACATGTTTTTTGCTATAGTATTACAAGACGGTTGTGTCACTATAATATCCGCCTTCTTTAGTTACCATAATACTACTGTGTATAAACAAATATAATACTACAGGTGCAATTTATACACAACAGGTGCACTGCGTGTGGTGTAGTAGATTCTGTGTGTGTGTATGTGTGCTTTGGGGGTCTCTTGTAACGTTGGACTAGTATTGGTATATTGTTATGGAAAACCTCCGTTTCAAGGTTTGATTTCCAGATAAAATTATTATAATTTTAATCAATTATGTTTACGAGTGATCTTGTAAAATATTTTTAGAATATTTACGCAATACAAAAAAAGTAAAGTAGGATTTCAACTGACCTCTTGTGAACTTCCCAATTATCCCTGACCACCGTGAATCATGCTTTTCTGGCGTAACGTTCATGGTTTAATGTCCGTAGAGAAGTAATATTACAGAATCTTATTCAACGCAATAGAAGCGGTCTATGAAACAACACACACCGTGGTTCCTGCCATCTTCTGCTCTTCTATCCCGTTATTATGTTAGAGACCGCTCCACTTCCTTCTGCAAATGGTGCTAGTATCTTCAAAATCAATATAACTGTCGTTTATCCTCTGCTTAAACCAATTGGTTTATTAATTTATTTAAGTTTATAACTCCCTTATTTAGTTTGCTTATCAATAATTGACAATTATAGTATACATCTTAGTTTGATTACCTGTATAATACGGCAACTAAAAGTGGTATATGTACATGGCTATTTTCCAAACTAAAACAACCACAGTAAAAAAAGGAAAAGGTACGAAAGGGAAATACGAAAAGGTATTACAGGACAAATGTTAAAAACATTTTTTTACAAAATATTCAGTTAACCAGTGAACATTTTGTTATATTATCTATTTGTACATGGAAAAGATTCACCTGAACACATATATAGAGTAATATCGAAAGCATATCTATTTTGGGAACACAATTTGTACTAAATGTTTATGTTATAAGATACATGTACGTTATTTCCTTTTTAAGGAATGGTTACTAAAATGTATAACACATACCTAGATATATGAACAACTGTTATTTTTGTTATGTGTAAAAGCAGTTCTTCAATACCGTGTATTTTACGAACGTCAGCACTGCAAATATTTAATAGTTTTTTGTTTTTTTTTTTGGTAAACTAAAGTTGTTATAGGAAAAAACAAAACCATTCAAATAACAAGAAATTCTTCGACTAAATCAATGTAATTTTCTGTCTTCCGGATTGTACTGGATTTAATACTAAATGATTCTCTAGAAGGAATTAGCGGCCAAGGATAAGGCCTTTGTCCTCCCAGTAGAGTATAGATCTTTGGCGGATGTGTTCTCCAATTGTTTCCTGATATAATCAATGTGATTCTCCCACTCCAAATGACAAAAAAGTATTTAAATTTCATGAGAATAATCTTACTTAAATTAAATTGTTTGTGTCAGAATTTATTGTGGATTTAGCTTAAGGATCATTTATAATGTACAGTATCATCAATCGTAGAGTAAATTAAACCTACGCAGGGTGTATTCAATGTAAGGAACATTGATAAGAATAATTATTCTTTACTTAGACTGAAATGGAATTTATAGCGATTATAAAATTAAAAGTTAATAATGAAAGTTGTAAAACAAAGATGTGAAGTAATCGTTTTTACAAAGTTATCGTTTATACACAAAAATGTTGTGTTCTATTGTAAAATAAATAAAGCTTATTGCTTTTTTCTTCTATCACCCGTAAGTAGGCAAGGTCCTATATTAGTTGCAGAATTCAACATCAAAGGATGTAATCAACTTAGCAATTACAGGCCACAGCGTATGTGTAAGGTAGCCTTCTGGAAAGCGAGCCATTACACTCAATATGGTTTCATCCAACTAAGTGAAAATGTTTGCAAAACATGAACCCGTAATACTAATAAATTCAATTAGCCAGGGTTAGGCGCATTCAGTTTTAATTTATTTTATTATTTGACTTTCAACTCATAGAGCGTGAATAGGCGATTGATGTTGGTATTGTATATAATATAGTTTGATAATAAATATTTATCTACAATTGTCAGTAAATATGAACCTCTTTTAGTTTAGGAAACACAACCCAAATATTTATTGTTTGGTTGTCAAAGTACTTATATTAAATGTAAAAAATCATGCCACTAAAAATTCTTAACTATGTTTCATTTTGTTTTGTTATTTCATCATTGCCATGCGAAAGTCATGGAAGAATCTATTTCACGACTGCCAATCCATTTTAATAACTACATTTTAATTTTTATTATATATAATAAATTTAGCTTTGCCTTATTCATATTTCGATAAAATTATACTTGCGCCGGATTACTGAAAATTAACTTACCTTGTTCAGTTTATTCGAGAACTAAAATTAACTTGTGCCAGTAAAAACTAACTGCAAAAACCGAAACAACTGCTCTGGCCCGGTTGTGTGTCCAAATATCAATTTCGAGTATTAAATTTAATTACTACTGTACAAATCTTTATGTAAAGGCTCACCCCTTGCTTATCTGGTACATTCAACGTACAGGCTTAAAATTCACGAAAGCGGCAAACTCAATTTCGATAACAATCTTCAATAACAAGTCTTTTGTGTGAGGGGCAAATTATGTAGAACACAGCTCAAATCAAATTAATGGAGACTTTAGTAGTTATACTGCGACCCCTTATGTTAAAGTGCAGGTGGTCAACCGTGTGGCTAATAGCCAGTGGCTATGCAGTGTAGGTGAAATTAAAAATAACCAATAATTATATGTTTTTCACAATATAATTTTGCATAGTTTTTCATCAAGGTAGTAGTAACAAAAAGTTATTTTAAAATATGTTTGAATAAAAAATGAAAAAGCTACATGGACATTTAGTATGATAAGGCGGTACATATATCAATTCAAAAATTCTCCATCCTGAGAACAGGGGTAGTAACATTATTGTGAGGCAATAAAACGGTTTATAACAACATTCGCCGCGAATTGGGTACAATATTTTCTCATATTTCATGCAGATAGATTAAAGTGTATGAGGCTCTAGACCAGCAAGGCCCTCCTGATGTAAAGATATTACCTACAAAGTCCCACCACCTGTTCTCCATACATTTGAAAGTCTAAGGCAACTCTTTGTTAAGAAATGGGCATATTCACCTGGAGCATCTGACTCCTAATGGTCTGGTTCCCAGACTGCTTTTATATAACCTATATATGTGTTCTCTGTTATGAATATATCAATTATAACGAGTTTTTCTCAAGCTAATTGTATAACATTATACATTAACATGGAGAAATATAATTTATTTGTCCGTATTATATTGTTTTAAAGTTTAACTTATCGCATATATATTTATATTTATAAAACGTTTTCAGTAGTTTACGCAGCATCCATGTTACAATTATCAAGATAAAAATTCAGTTAGGTTTAATACTAATAAAATTAAAAACTCCTAAAGTACTCTTAACTTGGCGAAACTATCAGTGTTTAAGTATCAGCGAATATGAACATTGGGTGGGATTTGAATATCCATCCAGCTTAGATACAGCTTTATCATAAAATATAAAAATATAACTTTATTAATTAAAAGATTCTTGTCATCTATTCATATTTCGTCTACAACATAACTTAGATATATTACAATTCAATTGTTGTATTTTAGCATGAACGAACAGTAACCAAACTTAAATAAAAAATACTATAAAAGATTTAATTTATATATTTTATGTGCCATTATGTTTAATGTGTTTTGTGGGTGTTGTGTTTTATATGTAACTTGTACATTTTAATTTGGGCTAGTGATTTTGCAAGCTTTTACATTCCATGCTACAACTTTAACTTAATGTATAAATATTACTTATTGTTAGCGAATTTACCTATAGGGAAGAAGCTATTACCGTAGGTCTCATGGTAAGACTTAAGCCCGAGACCATGATAATTTTTTGTTTTGAGGTCCCCAGATGCCAAAAACACTATTAGTGAAAATCTTTATATATATATATATATATATATATATATATGTGTGTGTGTGTGTGTCCGTGAATGCGATAACTTTAGTAAAAAACTTCCGATTTCGTAAAGATTTGGCTCAAATGTGTAAAGTGACATTCATGAATATAAGTTTGAAAACCAGAAAAATCGGACTATGGGTTTATGGGGATTTTAATTTGACCAAAAATCTATTTTTTTGCATTTATCACGCTAAAATCTTTCAAAAATTTTATTTTGGTTTTGACCATGTAAAAAGCTTAGAAAAAAATAATATAGTATTTTGAATCATTAACCTAGGTTAAGTGTTTTGGAGAAAATCCAAAAAACTTACTCATAAAATCTCTTTATGTTAATCTTATGGGAAAAATGTTTTTGGCTTTTCCTCAGTTCATTTTAATGTAAACTTCACATTTGCTTTTACCAATCAGTTCAGCTCCATAAAACAATCATTTTGGTATTTAAATTGTGATTCTACACCCAACCGTTGGAGAGATATTCAAAGTGGTAAAGACAGTACGTTGTCCAATGTTATCCTTATGGAGAATAAATAAAATTTGATATTTCCATTATTTACGAATAATCGAGAATATTTCGAGAATTTACGAATTGATGAAACTTGATATGTTGATCCACGTAGTACTGGTATATTGATATTTGCACAAAAAATTTATTTTTGTTGATTATCCCCGTAGTAGTAAACCTGCGTACTCAGCCCCAATGTTATTCTTATGGAGAAAAAGTAAAATGTAATGACTCACTTAATTATGAACATAAATTAATAAAACTTGGTATGTAGCTTGACTTGGTTGAGTTATATTGATAATTATATAAAAACCCATTTTTCCTTGTTGCAGCAAACCTGACTACTCAGCCCCCATGTTATTCTTATGGAGAATAATTAAAATGTTACATAGCGCTTATTTATGATTGAATATTGATGAAACTTGGTATGTGGCTTCTCCTAGTTAAATTATATTTATATTTGCATAAAAACCAATTGCTTGTGTTCCTTGTTTCAGCAAACCTACGAACTCATCACCAATGTTATTCTTATGGAGAATAATTATAATTGTATCTTACGCTTTTATGTGAATATATTTTTATCAAATTTGGTATGCGGCTTTATGTGGGATTAAGACATATATTATACATTGGGAATTTGCTGAGTACGCAGGTTTGTTGTGACGGTGATATTTTTTTATCATACTACATCGCTATAGACAATTTTTGTGCTTTTAATCTGTCAAAAATGGTAAAGCATTGAAGTTGAGCTTTAAGCTTGTGTTCCTGATAAGATTGGTTTCTCATTGAATTATTGGAACCTGGAGAGAAGCTAATTCAATTTACCAGGAAGGGGATTCTCATTGAGATTAAATTCATCAGGATAAACCCATTAGACATACTTATGCGTTGTTGACCTGTTAAAGATCAATAAGAAAATGCTTGACAAATCTAAATTTAAATTTATATATTTTAAAATTTTTGTAGTAAATTATTTTGTGTGTATGATATAGTTTCTTTGATAGTTAAAAAGGTTATTCCCAGTTCCCTACTATAAACAAATTACAAGCAATATATTTTTTTTATTTACACTTTGTATAGAGGCAACCAAGGAAACAAAAACAATAAAACGAGTAATATATATTTTAAATGTATGAGTACAACTCATTTTACTAAGAACCTATGTTACCTAGTGAATCTACTGTAATGTCTCTAAGACCTTTTTACTACTAGCTGGGGAAATACGATTTTTACACTCAACACCGGATTTTTGTTTTCACTGAAATAGAAAATTAAGTGGATTGATCTTGTATGTGTATAAATGATTCCGTCGTTTTCAGTGGTCCTTATAAGTGGTGCATAGTTTATTATTACCTTTATTAAAATGTTATTCTTACTTAACTATACTTTTCTCTCCTTCACTCTTTCCTTTTCATTAATAAACTTTGGAATCTATATTATAACCAGTTAATTGAGTTATTACAGTAAAATAACGTTTCGAAATTAGATTAAAAGTTTAAAATATATATGGAAGTGCTAATAAAATAAATAAACGTTAATCTTATCCTAAATACCGTATATATTATAGATTTTGTAAGGGAAAAACGTATATTTTTCTGATTTTAGACTTGATTAGTTGTTAAAGTTGATGTTTTAAGGTCGGATAATCATCACAGTACTGGTGTCGATGGTTCAGCATGATCGCTTTCCTTGGCACGTAGTTGACAACCGAGTTGTTTTAGTTTGGCTCCAGTCGTCACTTCCTCGTCTATTCTTATCCTTTAAACTAATTTAACGCTACTCTAAGTTCTGAATTTCACCTTGTAATTATATATAAACTACCCAAACCCCCGTTTTGGGTCACTCCAGTTGTTAGTATAATTCAATATCCCTTCAAATATTGTTTATATAGTTTACTATTTCGATTCATTTGTGATATATCCACTCTAGATTTTATCTTTATTCAATGGTCTTATAACTTGTTTATACTATCTACCATGTGAAAGTTACAATGACAGTTTACTGGATATTTTGCTACTGCTGTTATGAATCAATGTTAACATTTCCAATTTTTTGGGGAAAAATTAGAAATTGTTACTTTTGCAAATTTTTCCGGGAGATTCTAGGTACAAGCTACACGCATGTCAAATTCCACGTTTCTACCTCATCCAGAGCTGGTATAGAATTCGTACACGTGAGTGTGTGAGTAAGTGAGTTCACTGGACTGTTTAGTTATCTTTGGAGTTAAAACACGTTTCCTTAGAACTTTTATCTTCTCGGTTTTATACATCGTGAAACGAAGCCTGCTTGGCTAATGTCTAAACAGAAAATTGGTCTTAAAATTTACAGCAAAGTCTATTTAAGTAGTCGTTATGCAGCTTTTCCATACATAAATAGGAATTTAGGGGTAATATATGAACCGCATGTTTTCTAACAAAGTTATGGATGCGCTGGATGAACGCATGCAATATTTTATAACATAGGTTAGAATATAATGCAATGGTTCCGTATCAACTTTGAGTTAGACTTCATTAGGCGTCTCATGTGCAGGTGCTTATTAATTCAGGCTTAAATTTCAGTGAGCTTTAATTAAAGATTAATGATTGATCTTCTTTAACTAGCCCGGATCAAATTAATTATCCCTATTACAGCCTAATGATGACGGGCAGTGGTTACAGTAGCAGCGAGCATCTTGTACCCGTCAGTAACAGTACACTATTGTGACTATCTTGTTATAATTTTTTTTACGTGGAGTGTTACATTTTTTTCTCTCTGATTGGAATACCTCAAGAACGTGTGTCTTTTACTCATGAAATAACGAAAAATAAAATTACAATTGGTATCAACTCTTTGACCAGTAATGGACCGCAAATAGTTTAAAATTTTAAAAACTTAATGCAATGTTACATGACAACAAATTTATATATGTGTAATAACAAATAAATAACCAAGTACCGTTTTTCTTCACAATTTGTATCAGCGACATGTTTTAAACCTAAAGCCATTTTAAAGCTGAAATTATTTTACCATAAACAGCTTTTAAAATGTTATTATCTGATTGAAATATATACAAACTCACTTATGATCTTGGTCTTCATTTTAACCTAATGGTGGTGTAATATATTTATGTTGAGGTTCTATTCTTATATTTGTCTCATTTCTCAATTTATTTTGTCTTATCATATAACAACTCTGATTATTTGATGTTAAGTGGTTGGTCAGTGTTTTTTTTAGGGTGATTATCACATAACATCAAACAATGGATTTTTTAAACAATAGGACGGATGAAAGAAAATTATTATAACTAAATTAAATTAAATATATTTATTCGGCCACCACTTGGCTAAAATTTAATAAAAATAATAGGAAATAATTTTACTACTCATTTTATTATTTATATTTTATAAATATTCTTTATTATATTTATTTTTATAAAAATCTAAAATTATGTTCATATTAGGTAACCTAATTTCAACTTTTAAATTAACTTAGGTTTTCATGAAGTTTCTATAAAAATAAAATAAAAATCCTGTTGCATGTTTTATATTACTGTTTTATATTCACGCATTTGTTTATTATAACTGAATTTGAACAAATTGCAATAAGTTATACTTTTTGGTGTTTTCAACTCAGGTAAATAGTTCAGGGAAAAAGACAATACTGAATTAACAGTATTAGGCGTATTAATATATTATAAGCGTATTAACCTATATTACAAAATATTGCATGCGTTCATCCAGCGTATCCGTGACTTTAGGCCAATACGTTGTTTCAGTTGAAAATACAATATTTGTTTTGATTGTTCGCAAAGTATGTCTAATTCAATCACATAAATTTTTTGCATTGTAAAAATGTATTTCGTTGTTCTAATACCGCATAGGAAAATCGTTATATCTTCAGCATATGAATAATTTACAATGGCTCTCTAAATGTTGGATTGAACTTGGAAATGATATATTACAAATGTAATGTCATGCGTTTTAATAGCAACTCTTAAGTTCATTTCTTTCATAGAAGGTTGAAATACTATGCGTTATTGCACAGGGTCATTGAAAAAGAATGTCTTTTTTCAATAGATCACTTTTTCAAGTAGAATGGACATACAGAGATGGTCATGGATTTGAAATGAAGGCTAACGTCGGTTTTTTATATATCTAATTAGTCTCTTTACAGGCACTATTAGTAGCACGGCAGACATCAGTTTGATAATCTACTTGTGTCAAAGTACGCAGGAGCTACGGTTTCTACAGCATTAATAATCCTTTCTCTGAAATACACTAAGTCACTTTTTCTTTTCACTGTACACAATTTGGTAATGTATCACCAGGAGAGGTCCATAGGTGTGGGGTTTGGACTTGTAGGTGGCCAGTAAATGAGCCTCCTCTAATCAACCCAGCCATTGACCAACTGGTAATTCAGCACCGTGCAAACATATATGTATAACAATGTAATAATAGTAATAGCAATATTTTAAGGAGGTTACAGAGCCCACGCAGAGTTTGGAGTTTAGAATCTGTTTGATGGCCAACTGAAGAACTGGAAAACCTGAAAAGAGAAAGAGACGACCGCGGGAGAGAGAGTGAGAGAGAGGGAGATAGGGAGACGCTAATAGGGTCTCAGGTGGACGGTGGCTATCGACACGCATCTGGCCTCCATCCTGACTAATGACTGATCATTCCCATTGTTCCGCACTCGCACAAATATCCTACAAATTGGCGATTGTTCCTCACAAAGGCGATGTGCCGAGTGATAAGCGAGAATTACAACCTCGCATTCTGTCCTGTTCTGATTCCTACCGCCGGCGCTATTAAGCTTTACTTTCGGCGGAGGTTGTTTTATTGGGTTCCTGATTCGCTTGGTCCGTTAAAAGAAGCATCAGTGTTCGGCGAATGTTTCTATCTGGAATGTTTGTTAACTTAGCGCTCTATTGATTCGATATGGCAGAATGAAGATAATATTGCACTAGGTGTCCAATTGAAATGCATTTATAATGGTTGCATAAAGCTTCAACAACGAATTTCGATTTAGTCATATAGCTATTATTATTATTTATACCTCTAAGCTGTTAGGTTTTTATTTTTCAATACCGGGAATTTTTATCTTGTATTTGGTATTTGTTGTTGGTATTTATTTATTGGTTGTATCTTATATTCTTGGTATCAGTCAAAATCTATTACCCTAAAGATGTGCCTTTATGGGGTTTGAAATAACAATCACCTTTAGGGCTCCATCTTACGGTTTTTTTTTAACGTTCCAATATTAATCTTATTGATTTTTATTATATTTATTCGATAAGCTGGTCTTAACATAACAATTTAAAACACCTATGTTTGCAGTTTTACCTTACATAGAACGCGCCCCATCTGTTAGTTCTAGCTCGTCTAGAAGTGGTCTCAAATTCGTATACCTCAGTCAGTGAGTGAGTTACACATGCGGCTGAATATATGTTAGTTATATACTTTTAAATATAAAAGTTCAACTGAGCTATTGGTATATTGCTTATCCTAATTCTATCAGTATACTTATATGGCTATCGAGGCCATCACTTTGTAAATATCTGTAACGAGTGTATCAACTTAGTGACTAAATGTAATTTTATTAATTCATTTTGATCTTACCTATTGATTCTAGTGTAAGCCTTCTACACCAGGGTAAGACTACACTAGAGGCGATAGGTAAAATTCAAATATATTCATCCAAATCCAGACTATTATTAGTTTCAACAATAATGGAAATATATAACAATAATAGTTGCAAACACATATTTATCGAGCTGAGATATGAGGTTAAATTGTTACATTCCTGTTCAAGAATTTCAATTTCCGCAAGCCAACATAAATGGAAGAAAGGCACAATTTAGCGGAGACGCTACCATTCCTGATTCGCTTTGATATGCGATTGCTGATCCCGGATTCATCTCTAGCTTGCATTTTCCGCTTCAAAACCAAGTAATGTGATTTTACTTCAGAGTATTGCAAAAAATAAATTCATATCGCAGTTTATTACAAAAATTGCGTTTACATAGTGCATATATGTATGGAACTATCAACATTAGTTCTACTAATCTACATGCTAAGTTCCTCTAATATGAATACTCTACTACAGGATCATGTACAATAGTAACTGCAATTATGCATTATGACCATTTATATTTAGCTTTATACATTTTCAAATGATGATAGTTTTTAATCAACTACTATTTAAGTATCGATGTAAAAACACACTTTTGACATAACAATTTTTTAGTAAAGTAGTTTCAATAATATTTAAACGAATACTAGACATTGTTTAACATTGAAAAAATCCTTTTTAAAATGTCTGTAATGAGAAAAATTGTAATAGCATCTGGTACCGAGGCATCTAATATTAACATCTTAACTACTGAAAAAAATAAAACAATGGCACACAGAAACGTATGAAATCAACCATATTTATTACTGATTTATGTTTTATTTATTTTTATATTTACATTTTAAGTATTTCATCAACAGTGTATGCGTGAAGGTATATTTATTATTAAAAAGGAAAATTACAATGTTAAACATTTAAATATAAGCTTTTTTTATATGTAAATCAGATATTTCATTTTTTTAAACCTGCTCGTCACTACAGGCTAAGAGGCCTTTGTGGTGATCTAAAGACATCAGGGTACCGTTAACGTGAAAAATTATCACTGCAGTCGGCCGGGCTCGAACCGACGCCTGACTGAGGCTGACTTGCGAGACCAGCGCTCTACCTCTGAGTTACTGCGTCCGATTACTATTGGTTATTAGAATTTTTTTCTTCCTTGTAAAACTAGACTATTAAGGAGCCGAAAGGTTAAATTTACAATTTGTATGGGTTAAAACTAGTATTAACAAGAATTAGTATTTAAAAGTTTTACTGCTAACTTAGTATAGATAATGATAAAAATAAAAGCTACATAATTGAGCTGAATAAATTATAACATTTGTTATTTTCCCGTGCTTACACAACAGAGAGTTAAATTTGAATATTATCTTTCTTTGAAAATACAGCTCTTAGCAAGTAACTAGTTATTTTGCTTTGGGACCTAGATGATAATGTTCGACGAAGATCTAAAGGAATTAATTTTAATAAATTTGTATTCGTTGAGCTATGGATCTGTATTATGAGTGTATCAAATTTTATAGAAGCGTAATCACTAAATTTCAAGTTTACAGTTCTTTATGTAATTTGGTAAGTTAATACATCAATATAAATACATTCTTTGCACTTTTATTTTGATATTTTCTTTGTTTTATTCATTTGTTTTTCGTAAACCAGTGCCCTCTATTTCCGCAAACACATTTATATCATTCAACTTCAGATCGGCAAATTCAAATACTACAGTAAAGTTAAAAGCAATCATTTAAATTATTTTATAATTATTGCCTTCTAAGGATTTAAATATTGTTTTAAGATAAACAAATAAACACTATTGCTTACTGAGTTTAAGTGTTCGGTTGTAATTGTTTGTCTAAATGTGAATTGCAAATTTGTAAATGTTGAGATATTTTTGAAGATTGGTTAACATTCTTATGATTACATATAAAACGTTGTGAACATTTGATGAAGAGTTTTTCCTTATATTATTACAATGTGATAGATAGTTTAGATAATCTATTATACTAAAAAAACTACTTAAGATGGTATTATTTTCAATTTACTTTTTACATTTGTTAAAAGGTACCCAGATAGTTCAATCCATGACCGCGGACCAGGATGAGGTAGCTCAGAGGTAGTGCACTGGCCTCAAAAGTCAGCCGTGGTCAAGCGCAGGTTCGATCCCGGCCGACTGCAGTGATACCTTTTCATGAGCGTCCACCACTGGTTTGTCATTTACCGTTACGGTACCTCGCTGTCTTTAGATGGCCTCCTATTGGCCTATGGCGACAAGCAGTTAAGGTTTTTTAAGAAAAGAAAGAAGAATCAGAATATGGCCAGCCCAGACGAAGTGTACTTTTTAAACCGATAATTTTAAATCTTAAAACTATTTATTAAGTTTTCAATTTCTCGAATAGATAACCTGGAGTACATACACTTGTAAAGTACCATGCATATCGGCCTACTATGTTTTCCTGCAGCAGGGATTGACTGGAAGTTTTTTCGAAATATTCATCTTTCAAATAAAACAAGTTTTTAAACCGTCAAGGTTTTATTGGATAGTTTTCAATTGTCCCAATTTTGAATATTATTATCCTTTAACAATATGGACACTAAAGTATAAAGCATCAGATAAAACTAACATTTCGGAGACAGAAGGTATATTATTTAGCCTTCACTCCACCGTATATAATTGAGTTGAGTGTTAAAACATATGGTTTCAATACGGGTAGTATCTGCTGGCAGTATGGGCGTCACCTTGAACTGCTGAATAACTCATTGCAGAATCCAGGTTGCGATTTATGATCTGCGACATTCAAATGGCACTAAATCCTGACGATAATACTCCAAACACATTGATTGTTCAGTTTCACTCATTATAGCTACACTTTGTGTCCTAATTACATTTCAGGTGTCATCGGACCGCTTAAGTTACAGTATGCGTATGTTTCTCAATTGTCTTTAAATTAGTTTGGTTTACTTACATGTCAAAATAATTACTTTATATTGGTTCCAATTAAATTTCTGTGTTTACTGACCAAAGAGAATTTCAAGATGAATCGGTAACAGCTGGTAGTTGTTTGACCCAACAAATAATTAGGTTATTGCTTGTATTGCAGTTGGTGAATAATTATGGGTCATGTATATTTTGGACTATTGTAATGGGTTATATTTATTGTAACACAAACATATTCTTACACTTGATATGTTTTCCTTAGAATAGAAAAAATATGATAAATATTTAACTTTAAGTACTTAATTTTCTAACTTGCTTATTTATGAAATAAAAAACTTGTTATCTTTAGGACCTAAAATTCAAAGCAATTTCTTCAGTTTATTCATCCCTTCATTTTTTCATTATTCATTTCTTCAAGTTTTTTGTATAACCCTCATAACTTGAGGGTCATATAATATATAGGGTGTCTCGAAAGTCGACGACCAAACTTCACAGGCTTGTTCTATGGACTATTTAAAAAATCACATATTTTTAGCGAATTTCCCCAATAGGGAAGAAGCTATTAACGTAGGTCTCATGGTAAGACTTATGCCCGAGACCATGATAACTTTTTGTTTTGTGGTCCCCAGATGCCAAAAACACTATTCTTTGAAATTTATATATATATATATATATATATATATATATATTAAAAATTAATAAAATAAAAACTGAGTACCCTTGTTTATTAGTTTTATATTTAAAGGTTTAAATATAAAACTAATAAACAAGGGTACTCAGTTTTTATTTTATTAATTTTTAATATAATAGTAGCCCTTAGCAGTGAATCGAATACAAATGTCACAATATATATATATATATATATATATATATATATATACATTTATATATATCTATATATATATATATATATATATATATATATATATATATATGTATGTGTGTGTCCGTTAACACGATAACTTGAGTTAAAACCTCCGATTTTGATGAAATTTGGTTCAAATGTGTAAAATAACATTCATGACTCTTAAGTTCGAAAACCAAAAAAATCGGACCATGGGAAGGGGGGTTTATAGGGGTTTTAAATTTTCCAAAAATCAGTTGTTTGCATTTTTCACCCTACAATTTTTAAAAAACTTAATTTTGATTTTGACCATGTTATAGAGCTTAAAAAACAAATAATTTTGTATTTTGAATTATTCATCTAGGTTAAGTGGTTGTGGAGAAAATCCAAAAAAAACCTGCTCATAAAATCTCTCATGTTAATCTTATGGGAAAAAGGTTTTTGGCTTTTCCTCAGTTTATTTTAATGTAAACTTCACATTTACTTTTACCAATCTGTTTAGTTCCACAAAACAACCATTTTGGTGTTTAAATTGTGATTCTACGCCCAACCGTTGCAGATATATTCAAAGTGCTAAAGACAGTAGGTTGTCCAATGTTATCCTTACGGAGAATAAATAAAATTTGATATCTTGATTATTTATGAACGTATGTTGATGAAACTTGGTATGTGGCTTCACGTAGTACTGGTGTATTGATATTTGCACAAACAATTGATTTTTTGTTGATTATTCCCGTAGCAGCAAACCTGCGTACTCAGCCCCCATGTTATTCTTATGGAGAATAAGTAAAATGTAATGACTCCCTTAATTATGAACATAAATTAACAAAACTTGGTATGTAGCTTCACTTGGTTGAGTTGTATTGATAATTATATAAAAACCCATTTTTCTGTACCTTGTTGCAGCAAACCTGCTTTCTCAGCCCCCATTTTATTCTTATGGAGAATCACTAGAATGCTATATAGCGCTTATTTATGTTTGAATATTGATGAAACTTAGTACCGGTATGTGGCTTCGCCTAGTTAAATTATATTTATATTTGCATAAAAACCAATTGTTTCTGTTCCTTGTTTCAGCAAACCTACGTACTCATTGCCAATGTTATTCTTATGGAGAATAATTAAAATCGCTTATATGTGAATATAATTTTATGAAACTTGGTTTGCTGCTTTATGTGGTATTAAGACATAAATTATGCATTGGAAATTCGCTGAGTAGGCGGGTTTGCTGCGACGGGGGTATTATCATATTCTTCATAGTTTACGAGCTATTGATGTAATTAATATTTGTTATAATGCGTGAATTGCAATCTCATAAATAATTTTTAGGCAAGAAAATATGCACGAAGGACTATAAACTTGTACTGCGTAAACAAATAAACAGTTATTATAAAGTAATAAAACTTTTAGGAGTTTAATATAATTTTAATTCTAATTCTCTTTTTTTGTTGTTTGAAATTATGGCTAATTCCAGGAAAAGCCATACATTTAAAAATCCATATTAATTAAAAAGAAATTCGCCAATACTAAAATTTGGGAAATAAATGTTTTAATAGCTTAGTACTACTATTATCTGTAATTAATTGGGAAGTTTTAGCGAATTTCCCCTATAGGTAAGAAACTCTTACCGTAGGTGGCATGGTAAGACTTAAGCCTGAGACCACGATAACTTTTTGTTTTGAGGTCCCCAGATGCCAAAAACAATATTTGTTCAAATTTATATATATATATATATATATATATATATATATATATATATGTGTATATATGTTACCGCGATAAATTTTGAAAGAAACGCCCGATGTTGATGAAATATGGCGAAATTGTGGAGACTAAAATTTTTACTTTAAGTTCGAAAACCAGATCGATCAGTCCATGGGAAGGAGGTTTTATGGGGGTTTAACATTTTCCAAAAATCAATTTTTTGAACTTTATACCCTAAAATAAAAAAACACTAGATTTTGGTTATAGCCATTTTATAGAGCTTAAAAGACAAACAATTTATTATTTTGAATCATGAAGCTAGGTTAAGTGGTTGTGGAGAAAAGTAAAAAAACGCGTCCATAAAATTTCCCATGTTAATCTTATGGGAATACGGATTTTAGTTTTTCCTCAGATAATCTTACTAAAAACTCCACATTTCTTTCTACCAATAAGTTAAGCTGTACAAAAAAATCGTTTTGGTGTTTTAATTGTTGTTTTACGATCAACCGTTAAGTGATATTCAAAGTGCTAAACACAGTACGTTGGCAATGTTATCCTTATGGAGAATAAATACAATTTTATATCTCAATTATTTATGTATGTATATTGATGAAACTTGGTATGTGGCTTCAAATAGTTGTGGTTTGTTGATATTTGCACAAACAAAACATGGTTTTTGTTGATTTTTCCCGGTAGCAGCAAACCTGCATACTCGGCCCACGTTATTCATGTGGATAATAAGTAAAGTTTTATATCTCCTTTAGATATGAACCTAAATAAATAAAGCTTGGTATGTAGCTTTACCCGGTTGAGTTATATTGATAATTGCAAAAATATATTTATTATCTTCCTTGTTGCAGCAAACCTGAGTAATCAATTCTAATGTTATTCTTATGGAGAATAAATAAAATACTATTTATCACTCATTAATGAATGTATTTTTGTGAAACTTGGTAAATGGCTCTAGATAGTAGTGAGAACCATATTATGCATTGTAAATTCGCTGAGTACGCAGGTTTGCTGTGACGGAGGTATTATTATATAAGACCACTCTCTGAGGCAGAAAATGTAGACGGAAATACCATTTGAAAGTAAAAAGTTTGTTTTAAATGTAAAATTTAAATTAACATTGAGTTTATTTGTGTTGTTTGATGTTATTAAACTTATAAACTGAATTTTGTATAATTACTAATTAGTTTATACTCTGTACAAGTTTTATCATCCTACATGCATATTTTATAGCCTAAAAATGATTAATAAGATTGCAATACACACACTATAAAAATATTAACAATTTAAATATCTCGTAAACTAGGAACAATATTATAAAAATATACATTTACATTTTTGTTGGAAATTGTCCATATAAAAAGCCTTTAAAGTTTGGTCGTCTGCTTTTGAGACACTCTGTGTATAACAAAATTATTTTATATATATACATCCCACCAAACCTAATCATTGCATGTCTGCAAAGAACGTGAACATCATAGGTCAAGGTTTAAAACTATTCGACTTTAAACAAATTTCGTTTATCTTAAATCTAGAAAAGATTATTCTTAAAGCAGCTGAGTATTATTTACATCACTCACATATTGCTTAAATGGTTTATAACACCTAAGACATATTCTAGTCCAAAAAATCCAAACAGTAGACAGCTCGTTTTTATAAATGGCCTGGGATTCTAATTATTTGTCACGTGATTCCATTACGGTGGAAGAGGGGCTGTCATGTTAATCTTCTGAAATTTGTTCAGGGCTTATATTGACATCCATTTATTATTTTACCGCAGTCGGTCGGGCCAGAATTGCTTAACGCTAGTCTTTCTTCTCTACTGAATGACAGAGTATGTCTTTCAACATATTAACAAATGTCTAATACGTCTATACGACGTAGAAGATCTTTTTTTTAATTTCCATTAAAAACACTAATTGTATATAGTCTGGTTTTTTTACATTGAAAATTTAATTTCAATGTGGAGATTGTTTTGAATAGTTACAAATAATATTTAATTAGAGTACTTACAATTGTATTATTTACTTTCACATTTTATATATATATTAAACATAAATTTGTGTAGTAATTAGCGGTGAATGTGCTCTGTGCCTATGAACTGTTACTAATTAATAAGAAAATTAATAAGACCAAATTTTAAATATTTGTGAATTGCTTAAAAACTACTCATAATGAGTATTTCTTTATATGTATATCCAGCAATAGTTATCTAAAAGTTGTATTAACAGATAAACAGATTTATTTTAAAATCCAAATGTGAAAACTTTGAAAATCTAAATTTCGATTCAGTCTTTAATATCGCAGTGCTTAAATTTACTTTTGTTGCTTTATGACATATATTTATAGACATATTACTGCAGATAGGTTTTTAATTATTTCGGTAGCCTAGTTTTATATTAGTATAGATTACGTGACAACAGTACCAAGAATTATTACAGATCGTTCAGAAGCAAGTGCGATCATTATATTTCTGATAATTACTTATCATACGTGTCCATAATTTTAGATGTATAACATTAGGTGAATTTATATTTTTCACCATCCATTTGGAAATTTTAAAACAGTGACTTATTAAATAAATAACGGTAACCAACATTTGAACATAATTTTTATACAAACTTAGCTAAAAAATTACTAGGCCTACTATTCATACGTCGGTTGATACTGTATTGAAGACTCGGTTATGAACAATTTTCTCACTAGTACTTTAGTTATATATACAGTTGTTAACCATCAATGAGGTTTACCGCAGTTCTGTAAAGCCAACACGTTTATTCAACAAGCTTAGAATAGTTTTGTCTGGCTTATACCAATTAGGCTGTGCCCAGATACTAGGTTCAGCTTACTTCTTCAAAAAGTTAATTAACTCTGCAAATGATGCCATCAGTGTGTGCGTGGTACGTATCAACCTAGAAGGTGGGATATAAAGGATTGATGAATTTAAGTGTGTAATTAAGTCGGTTTTCGTGCTGCTAAAGTGATTTACTAAGGGAGAATGAGTTATATATGAATATGAGCATGCACATCACAACTAAATAAATAAATTACAATTGGCTTTAATAGATAATTACCATGTAAACTAATGACTCAAATCGTCTTTATTGTTATTTATTGTCAGTTATATTTTGTTTTCAGTTGAATGCAATTAATAAATATAAATAACTTCAAGCTGAAATACTTCGTAAGAATAAAATACGTCTTTGGCCCGTTATGGTTGTAAATATATTTTAACAAAGGAGGGATTTTTGATCTTTATAAGTAAAATCAACAATTTCAATTTAAATAGTACGAATAAACACAAAGTGTGTTAATATAAAGGTACTTTAGTTAGTACATGCACATTAAATCGATCACTTTCACATTAAAACAATATTTTTATAAATATTTCAACAATAGAATTTAAAAACTTAAAATGAAACAAGTTTAACGATTGTCATAAAAGCCCATCTCTGTCCTGACTGCGCCCAACTCATAATCTCATATTAACGAGTTATTCTACAGGTCAGAAGATAAATTGACTTGTTAAAGCGGTCCGGTTTTTGCAACAATCTCGCTCAAAGCGCCTCGGAAACAACAAACATTACGGCTTTCTTGCGATCACAGTGCTCGAGATTTGGGAGTGAGATTGCTTTGTTTAATGAAAGATAATTTATCCTCTCTGAATAATTCCTGCCCTTGTTGCATCGAACGGTTATTTGCAACTGTTGCAGTATTGCAAGAAAGACTAATAACAAATCCGCTTCTGCAGAACACATTACCTAATTAACCTAATTACATTATTACATTAAGTTGAATTATTACCACAAAAGTTAATAAAACAAGTATTTATTTTACCCTCCGGGATTCTCAATTATCCAAAGAATTATTTTCAAAAGAAAAGTTATGACTCATATTCTAGGAATATTATTTTAATAGCGAGTTTTACATGTTAACATTCTAATACACTGTACTTATTTCGTTAAATTAATAGCTGGTAAAGTTGAAATGATGCTGAATATTTATATCTTTTACTGTAACTATATTAGTATTGGATATATGTATTATTTATTAGTGAATTTCCTTTGGAAAGTGAACTATTAGCATGACCCGCACGGTCAAACTTAAGCCCGGGACCACCATAGAAGTTCCTAACGTGACCCTCTGAACACGTTTCGGGGGGTCGTTCAAAATTATATATATATATATATATATATATAGACAAATATATATATATATATATATATGTGTTTGCACTCTAGCGGTCGCAATTTTTATCCGATTTACTTCAAATTTGGTAGGGACGTTCCTTTCTGTAATCAGTTGGACAAGTTCGTTGGGCAAAACAATCGGAAAACTCTAAACTCCTTTTTTGGGGGATTAATCTTTCAAATTTCGAGTTTTTGGGCCCAAAAATGGTCATAAAAGCCCCAGATGTAAAATAAATGCATGTAAAAAGATGGGAATTACAGAGGCGAAAGTTTTAAGCCCCCTCTCGTCATTCTAGCATAAATATTTACCGAGTTATTAAAGAAAATGTGTATCGACTTAACACAGTACGTTGTCTTATGGGGGTTTTACACGATAAAAGCCTGTTATTCTCTTGTTAGAGTACTTTTATCATCCCCAGCAACCTCACGCCTACTTTCAAGCCTGTCTGACCTTCTCCTAACCTTATTGGGCAAAATTGTATTCCCAGCTTTGCAAGTAAATGAAACCAGGAGCCAAAAAATCAATGTTTTCAGATATCAATAAAAATTTGACAAATGTATGTTTTTACACTGATTTCGAGTTTTAAAAGTTTTTATTTGGAAATTCACTTCCCTCACGTCAGCGTGCTGCGTGCGAATTCATTTAATTGTTATTACAAGTGAAATAAATCAACTAAAAACATTTTAATTGAGAACTTTCCTCTTCAAAACAAAAAATTTGTCAATAATATGTTTTTTTTAATTTCTTGGGCAAGATATTTTTCATCACATTATGAGTTCCTACGGATATGTATTTCACTTTGTTCACAAAAAACCTCGTTTTTCTTTTTTAATATTGAATTTAATGAGTGATATTGTATTTACTTTTCATGCTTCTTGTAAGATATGCATTTCATTCATCTATATGTCATTCTTAGGTCCCATAGTGACAATTATTAGTGGATAAAACGTTAAACATTCTTAAATACAGATTCACTATTTCATTATATAGTATCAGACTTGTTCTTCTTTGAATTTATTATTTATCGATGGAAACTATTCTAAAACGTATCCGACTGTTTCTCCGAAATTTCAAAGTCCAACATTTGTTATTGGATACGGCGCCAAATCCAATAAGAAAACTCCCTATATATTTGCTCTAACTTGAAAACTTCATCACTATGTTGACAAACTTTTATTCTTAGTTTACAACATACACTTTCCTTATCTAAAGTTTCTGGTCATAATGTGTCGTCTAATGTTTTGAAAATCAAAGACGTATAGTTTTAAAAACTTCCATAAATGTTTTATACTAACCTGTATATTAAATCCTCAAATATCATTAACATATATAAAGTATTAAGATAAATAAACTAAAACTCAAATAATAATTTTGGTTTCCCCTCTAAAGTACTTTTATCATAATAAAATCAATTATTGAAAGTTGTTTCAGCACATTTGTATTATACATATTTAATGATAAAAAGGTAATCTTATTAAAAGGATACAAAAAATGCTTTATTTATATAGAATAAAATCTTAGACCCGCACTGGGGAAAAGATTCCCAATATCCGCCTGGGAGATAAACATTGCTTATCCGGAAATTCGAAGGCTCGCCTGAAAAAGAAGGTGCGCCGTTTCCTGGATATTTCTATAAATGGCGAGATTCACCCACTTTATACTGGTAATGATGGAAAATGTGTTTATATTTTTGTATGAAATAGTTGTTATAATTATGTTTTGTTTTAAAAATATATTACTGTTTATGCACGGATACACTGTTATCAAGGTACATCCATGTTACTTAATTGCAAATATTGTACTAAACCTTTTACCTATATCCACTAAACAAAATATCAGCTTTGATCAAGTAGCTTAACCCTTTAATATAAATAAATTCTAAGTGATATTATACTCTAGAATCTGTTTGTATTATAATTTAATTGTTACTTTTATATTTTTATAAGAATTTAATTGTGTTATTCTCTATAAATATGTTTGTAATGTCTGAACTTGTTATTGGTGAATTTTTTTTACACTCACTTCATGTCTTTCTTTTGCCAAGTATTTTAAGATGCTTGATTTCCTAAACTGTCTTCTCATTGATATGATGCTGTTATTGCATTTGAAGTATTTTGGTATACGTAGGAAAATATTAAATACATAATTAAGTTATGTATTAGGACTATGCATGCTAATTCATTTGTATATTAATGTAAAATACAATCAGGTAATTTAAATAACGTAACTCTAAATAAATCTTTTTCTTAAAACAAACGTTATTTCGTTAGTCAAACGAGATTCAGAAAAAACAACACATAATAATGAAACTATTTCTTAATTTTTGGTGTTAATAAAATGAAAAGTAATTCAAAATTAAGAACTAAATTTATAACTGTAAAATAAAAGTTAGGTTCTTTAACAAGTTCATAACATTGGAAAATATGTTGATAAAATGACATCTTTTAAAACGAGTTCGCACGCAGCACGCTGACGTGAGGGAAGTGAATTTCCACAAACAAAACTTTTAAAACTCAAAACCAGTGTAAAAACATACATTTATTACAATTTTATTGAAATGTGAAAACATTGATTTTTTGGATAGTCTGATGCTCCTGGTTTCATTTAGCCTAGCTGAAATGCGTGGAATACAATTTTGCACATTATAAGGTTAGGAGAAGGTCCAGTCAGGCTTGAAAGTAGGCGTGAGGTTGCTGGGAATGATAAAAGCACACCAACAAATGAATAACAGGTTTTTCTAATGTAAAACCCCCATATAACAACGTACTGTGTTAAGTCGATACACATTTTCTTTCATTTTCAGGTAAATTTGTATGATAGAATGACGAGAGATGGCTTAAAACTATCGCCTCACTAATTCCCATCTTTTTTACATGCATTATGTTACATCCGGGGCTTTTCTGACCCTTTTTGGGTACGAAAACTCGACATTTGAAAGATTAATCCCCAAAAAAGGGGTTTAGAGTTTTCTGATTGTTTTGCCCAACGAACTTATTCAACTGATTTTAGAAAGGAACGTCCCTACCAAATTTGAAGTAAATCGGACAAAAAACGCGACCGCTAGAGTGCATACACATATATAGATATACATATATATATGTGTATATATGTATTATTTTGAGCGACCCCCCCCCCCAAATCGTGTCCGTGGGGTCACGTTAGGATTTTCTATGGTGTTCCCGGGCATAAGTTTCACCGTGCGGGTCATGCTAATAGTTCACTTTCCATAGGAAATTCACTAATAATAGGATGCACTTATCTCTATATACTAATAGAAAACAACAAGAATTTACTGTACGTGCGTTCAAGAAAATCCTATTTACTGGCCTGATATTTAAAAATGAAGCATGTTTAAACATATTTTTAATCTTATAGTAGGCCTATATTTACTCGCTTAACCCTTATCTCACTTAATATGACAGAACAGACATATCTAGTGGCACGGTCGTGTCACGTCGCCAAGTCCACCACACGACCCTTGCTATACTAACACGAAGCAGAATGAGACGATTTTTCACTTCTCAAATTAGCGTATTACAGCCTTAAGTGAATCTGGCAGTGCATTTATATGCTAAACCCTTTCAATAAAAACGAAAAATCACAACAGTTGGTTTAAGAAAGGTCTGAGAAGCGAGAAATTAACGTATAAAAGTAGCCTAAATCTTGTAGTTTTGGCACTTTTCACAAATTGTCAACTTCATTTTGTTCATTAAGCCTAAGAACTTTATTTCTCATCAAACTTGAACGAAATTTCGCACAGACTTCTGTTTTCACTCACATATTTCACTTTTGACACTAAATTGTAAGTTTGCAAACGCAATATTTTAAAACCAATAATATTAAATTCAACTTTCAAAATTGTTACTGAATTTGATGTCTGCTTTGTTTACATTTACTACGTAAACAAAAATCCAAGTATCGCATGTGTTCCTAAACAAATCTGATCAGCTGGCACTTGTAAATTCAAAATAAATCATTGAGTGAATTTAATCAAACAAAAGGGTATAGGGGTAATGAAAATATGTTAATTCGTTTAAGCTATACATACTATAATACATCGAACATAACATAATATGCAATAAACATAATATGAAATCTAAAAACAAAGTCGGGTTAGTATGTTATTTAGTTATATAAGTTAGTTACACCAAACAGCTGTTATATAGATTATATCTAAACATACTTAAAAGGCATAAACATATGTTCATTATGGAAATACAAAATCTACTTGAATGGCATCTCAAGTTCTTTTGTCGATGCCGAAGTTAGTTCTATATATACAAATAGGTGAGTGAGTGTAGCGAACGAGCTCAACCTAGAGGCGAGTGAGCCAAGCGAACAAGCTCATCTTGAAAATGAACGAGCTTATTCTCACTAAATAAAATAACTCAATAAACACATTTGCAATAATTTAAAAGTCCGTTCTAGAGGTTACTTTAAAACGGTGTTCTTGCTTCTTTACTGTGTTTTGTCAGTATTTACAGCTGTTATGTGTTCAATTAAAATTTATTTTAATTTTGCCATAATTTTAATATTGTAACTTTGAGAGCTTAGGAGGCTAAAACCTGAAGGAGGACGTTTTCAAAAACCACAAAAGTCACAACTAGTCGTTAAGGGTTTTCAAATAACACACAAACGATAATATAATACATAATAGTTTCGCATAAATAGACTTGTCACCAAAATTGGCTTGATTTTTAATAAATAAGTCAGGGTCTTGTTATTAATGGTTCAGTGGGTGTTGTAAAAGACTTTACTAAAGATGCTCACGATGCAATCGAAAACATTATTATAACTTTTAAAGACAGAGATATTGAAATTCAAAGAACGTCCACAAAATTTGAAGTAATTCCTGGAGCATTCGTTTTCTGAATGCAGTTTCCTATTGCAGTAGCATTATATGCAATTAAAATTCACAAAAGTCAGGGATTAACGCTTAACAGTTGTATTGTTGATGCTGGTTATGCAGTATTTTCATGTGGCCAAACATATGTAGCCTTTATCTCGCGTGACTTCACTCTCTGGTCTGTTAATTCTAAACTTTGACCCTCAAAATGTTAAGGCACAAGCATCAGCTATATCCGAAAATAATAGGCTAAGGAGTGAGTAACGACCAGAATTAAAACAATCAAAAATTGGAATAAAATCTCAAGAAAAAATACCTCGTCAAATCTGGCAAATTCATAATACTTAATTAGAAGCCATTCAAGACATTACAAGAAGCCATTCAAGACAATATAGACGAACTGGGAAATCTCGGTTTCAAAAAGGTTATGGCGTGTCATGCTATGCAAATTTAGTTTTACAATGTTTTTTCAACTGCCCACCAATCGTGACGTTAACAAACAATTACGACACCAATGCTAAGCCAATTTCGATTAACTACTCCACAGTCAATTTATCGCCTGGTTCCCTCCTGCTGCCTCTATATGCACAACTTGTGAAAATGATCACTATCCTACACTCTAATATGAGTAAGGTTTGCGAAATAGCTTTCTTCCCTATAGGGTAAATTCACTAAACAAAAATGAAAATTTAAAAAAATTAACATTGTGGTTATGGAGTTTAAAATCAAAACAAAAGAATTGTAACAGCTGTTTATAATCAATCAATGAACTGTCAAAGTAATAATCACGTTGTTTATGATTATTAACATGTAGTTTCCTGAGAGCAGTGATTAAAACTGTTGAGTGAAGATTACATACATAGAGTATTAAAATAAAACAAAGGGACATTGAGCCATAAATAACAACTGGAGGGATCTAAAAAATGTAGAAAAGAGGCAAATGAGTTAAAAAAATCCGATTATCAGTAAGGGATAGTGGTGAAATATTATTCCAAGTCATCTAAACAATCTGACTGGCCTTCCCCGAGCAAAGCTCGACCCCCAGGTACTAATCAAAAACATCCATCTCAGTTACAAGTAACTTCATAATTTTTTAACTACAACTTTGGCAAACACATGATAACAAAATTTCAAGTCTAATAATACCCAGTCTACAAATTGCAAAAATCAAAATTAATGGAGTTCTATACAAATTAAAAAATGCGGTGTTCCATTTAGGAACAGTTCAGCATCAGGGCATTACATAGCTTACATTCAAAACAAAAATAAGTGGATAGATGCAGGTGATGAGAAAGTCAAGAAATGCCCATATGGTGCAAAAAAAATTTATATTAAAATGTTTAAAAAACTGCCAGAAAATTATAAAAACTATCTAGGTAAAATTAAGGTAAATTAATTTTAATTAATGTTCAACATATTATAATATTTTATCCTTGATATATATTTTGTTTTATTTCAACTTTAAATCTTTTTAATAACAATTTTTAATAAACAATTACATAAAAAACAAATGATATCATACCCAAAACACAAAGTGTTGACAGGTTGCCAAGTCCTAAAATTATATGATATCAAAATGTATTCCAAGTCAAAGATAGCACCTTTAATCTGACATTGTTTATGATAAAAAATTACTTAAATATGTTAAAATAACAATGCTCGAAAGATTGTTGGTTATTTTCTATCTGTTCTTGGCCAGCAGCTCCACTGATGCAAAATATTTATTTTGAAATTTAAAAATCTAAATAAAGTATAGTTAAAATTATATTTGAATATTATAAAAATTTATTATCTGCTGGCCAAGAACAGATAGAAAATAACAAACAATTTTTCGAGCATTGTTATTTTAACATATTTAAGTAATTTTTGATCATAAACAATGTCAGATTAAAGGTGCTATCTTTGACTTGGAATACATTTTGATATCATATAATTTTAGGACTTGGCAACCCGTCAACACTTTGTGTTTTGGGTATGATAAAGTAGTCCAGAACTGACATCATACTACTACTCATCCTAAGAATACAGACAAATAAGCAAATATTATATTTGGAGGCGTTAACAATTTAAATACTTGGTTTTGGGAATATTTAAGGAGATGTTAGTGTACAAAGCACATGGATGCTAAATATCACATTCCTATCACTAGTAAAAGTAGTCTTACGTAATATGGTACCTTACCAACATTTTACTAATACTCATACTAAGGACACGTGAAATTAAAACCTAAAATTGATTGGTCTCAGGTTACCGATGCCACATCTGACGTTCTTAGCTCAAGTATAAATTTTAACTGAGATTTTGGTGGTCTCCGTTTTTTGATAGGAAAATCTGTTCGGCCGCTAGAGCTCAAATAAAAAACACCACATTTTGATTTTTTTATTTACAATTCAATTTTTCAAATAGTTAAAGCTGAAAATAGTAGTATTTATTAATTGCCCCAGGGGTTAAAGGTGCAAGGTATATGCATGCAAAACCTGGCGATTCTGGCATATTGGTTGTAATTAATAACACAGAAGCCAGCGTTGACGGGTTTCTACGCTGTCTAATCATAGTGCCAGCCTCTGACAGTTCTTGCCACACGCGCGACCTTCCAGGAGTCATCCTTACTTCTGGACCCAAAATATTGCATCTAAAATGCCTATTTTGCCCATATTAAGTCTGTATTTGTATTATAGAACAAACGTTTTAGTTTGATATGAATATTGAATAACACCGTGAAAATGTAAATCAGCAAAAACACACGTCACAGTTTCGTTAGCGAATTTCCCCTATAAGAAAGAAGCAATTACCGTAGTCATCATGGTAAGACCTAGGCCCGGGACCATGATAACTTTTCGTTTTGAGGTCCCCAGACCCCAAAAACACCATTCGTTCAAAACTGTATATATATGTGTCTGTCCGTGGTTGCGATAACTCTCGTATAAAATGTTCCGATTTTGATAAAATTTTGTACAAACCTGTATAGCATTATTTATGACTTTAAGTTCGAAAACCAGACAGATCGACCCATCCAAAGTGGAATTTTGGGGGGGTTTTGTAACCCAAAATTTTTTTTTAAGTTTTTACATGTAATATTTTTAAAAGTCAAATTTTAGTTTTACCAGTGGATTAAGCTTAAAAAACATACTTGGATTCATCTTAAAAAAACACACATTTTGGTGTTTTGATAATTTCTCTACGTCAGTTGGTTACAGAGATATTGAAAGTGCTAAACACTGTACGTTGTCCAATGCTATTCTTATGGAGAATAAGACAAAATTATAGCTCGCTCATTTATGAACGTATACTAACGAAACTTGGTATACGGCTTCATATGGTTGTGACTATTGTTATTTGCACAACAAACGCAATTTTTACCGATAATACCTGTAACAGCAAACCTGCGTCCTCAGCCCCCATGTTATTTTTATGGAGAATAAGTAAAATGTAATGTATCTCTTAATTATGAACATAAAGTATTAAAACTTGGTATTTTGGTTCACCTGGTTGAGTTATATTGATATTTGCGTAAAAACCCATTTTTTGTGTTCCTTGTTGGAGCAAACCTGCGTACTCATTCCCCATGTTATTCTTATGGAGAATAATCAAAATGGTATATATCGCTTATTTATGAAGTATTGACAAAACTTGGTATGTGGCTTCCCCTAGTTGATAATATTGATATTTACATGAAACCCCATATTTGTTGATCCTTTTTGCAGCAAACCTGCGTACTCATCCGTGTTATCTCCTTTAATTATGAACATAAATTAATAGATCTTAGTATGTGGCTTTACCTAGTTGAGTTATATTGATATTTGTACAAAAGCCCATTTTTAGTCCTCCTTATTTCAGCAAACCTGCATACTCAGCCGCCATGTTATTCTTATGGAGAATAATTAAAATGTCGTTAATCGGTTATTTATGAATGTATATTTATGAAACTTGGTATGCGACTTTATGTGGTATTAATATAAATTAATATGCATTGTAAATTTGCTGAGTATGCAGGTTTGCTGCTACGGGGGTATTTTAGTTACGATTTGGTTGATTGTTGAGCACTTCAATTATGTAGCTATGATATGTACAGTGATAATAATTTAGCTATAAAGTTATATTTAAATAATTTATAATCTCTTTGGTTATCAGTCTGAATAATAAGTTATATTATTATACAGTAAGAAACTTAATAGTTACAATTATAACCAATTTACCGCAGATTATCATAGATAAATACACCCAACAAATCCTATAGTCGAACAATGTCTGTATGCAAAATGAACCGTAGATTCCCGCGAATAAATTGCTTGAACTCTGAAAATAAAATGGATTTCTGGGTCTTTGTAACCGATTTGGGAAATCCTTTAACTCTACACAAACTCAAATTGGGCTAATTTGAAAATAAAAGTTGTAAATGTTGGTTATATTTAACAAATCATTCCAAAATAATCATGATAGAAGATAACGAACTATCAGTGATGAGTCATATAAGAAATAACATTGTAAAATATAAACATGATAATTTATTACAAGCAAAGCTCGACCCTAAGTACTACGAATAAAATAAGCAGAACATATAGCGTATGATAGTTATAGTTATATTCACTTCAACATTATGACACTTCTGAGCATTAGTTGCCTCAAGCTATCAGCGAGTAGTTGTATTTACATTCGACTGAATCGGATGTACTGACGTTAAAACTATGGTTTAAAAATTTGTTTATCAACAAATAAATGCATATGATCCTAACTAATTTATAATCCACATTTACAACTGAATATGTGGATTTATTCCTTTGAAATGTTATTCTGTGGTACAATAATGTCCGCGTAAAAGTAAATAGTAAACACTAAAATAAATTATACACATAAATGCAATGCGAACTGTGAAATCTGCTTGTAGTGTAATTGGTAATAACAGTTGCATGTTACTGGCCAGTCAGTTACTACCCACCCTTTTTTCCAACAACAAATTTGCACCAAGGCTAATTAAGTTAACAAGTTTTGTTCGTCGTGATCAAAGGACATATTATAAAAGAAAATTATACAAATAATTATAAAAGTATTTTTTTCCTTTTCGTTTGATAGTTGGGTTTTGGAACTTTAACATTATTCAATATTATTAAATTTTCACCGTTTGTAAGGATTGTTGAGAGGAAATATTAGGGTAAAAAATACGACAGCGTAACTTAAACAGTAGTGCAGTAAAAAGTGTATGTGTAGTTATATTTAATTATTTAAACAAATATAATGAATAAGAGTTTATGTAGGCAAGACTTCCCTTTTTTATATTAAAGGTTATACTAATTACGATAGTTTGATTTTTATAGTTATACAACAACAAATTCAACTTTAAAATAATAATGTAGGCAAACAAAAATTAGTTTTTCATCTTATGATTATTATTACATTGTTTAATAGTTCAATACAACATACAATTCAGAAATAGATTTGATGTATTCAGATAAACTACTATAACTTATGAAATATATCAAAGAAAAAGTTCACTTATTTATAAAAGTGTACGTATTTTTTCACCATCAGTTTAATTTGTATTTTGTATATGCAACCCTCTGTTTTATAAATCTTTCAGTGATCGCGAACTAAATTATAATAGTGCATCGTTATTTAAATAGTTGAACTCAATAGTCCTTTTGATATAGTTCCAAGACACTGACCAAGTGTATACCATACTGATTCCGCAACAAACAACTTTAATATAAAAGTGCTAATTGATAAGTGATGTGCTAAGTGATAAATGATAAGGCCATTTTTAAATACAATTTTCTTCAACAAGTTTTATGAGCTGAGTTTTTCCTTGTGTTTCACCCAGAGAAGGTTGTTTACACATTCGTGCTCTCAGAAATTATCCAGTCTTTTTCATCAACAAACAGTTTCCAAAACTCCGACCGTGTTGTTTTTCATTTCATTTTCCAGTGTAATGTCTCTGTGGATCATTTATTTTTTTAGCCACTTCAACAAAATCCTATTCCATATGGCTTTGTTACAATACTTATTTACGCGTACTACCTTGTACTTACATAAACCATTCTTAAAATGCATAACAGTTTATATGTTAGTTATGGTATAACATTGAGCTATAAAATAATGATACTTGCAATGTTCAATCCTGTTTACTCTTATTTATTTTTTACGTTTTAATTACTTTATTTGTAGAATAAATACCTAAGAACGTATTGTTTGAAGGTTTATACAATATGAGCTTTAAAAAGAAGTTAACTCCTTGTAGTCATATAGATAATTAAGTTTGTTAAATGTAAAATATATTTTTTACATGGAAATAAATATTCATTAGACAAATGCACTATTTTATACTCTATAAGTATCTTACCTCTTTTGTCATATATTGCATGGCTGACTCATAAAATACGCAATCAACATCTAATCTCAGTCAGGGGTGGAACAGATCACAGAGAAGGGCGAAAGATAAAACTAATGAATGTGGCACGACTTTCTCACTCTGATAGAGGCGGAAGGATAAGCGGTCAGAATGCTAATGATTTCCGGAGACTGGAAGGGCAATCTAAGGGCTGGCTTTGAGGGCGCTCTTAGAAAGAAACCCTCTGGCTATGATCGTTGAATGACTAGGCGGACCTAGATAAGATAAGATGTTGCCTCCCCGCGTCTGGTTTTGTTACTATAGCGATTCTTATTCCGTTTAGCAGTGCCATGTAAGTGTCATACCCATTCTTAGGTGTACCGTCTTATATTAAAGCTACCTATCTAGAAAGTAATAATTTTCTTTCAACTCAGCTGGCTTTGTACTAGCAATTTAAGTTTTAAGGAGATTTTGTTTTACCAGGATTATTTCAACACCATTTTTAACTCAGGGTTATCGCAAACAGAACAATTAGAGCCTAAAACTATTTCTTGCCACATGAGTTTTTCATTATAAGACATAAAATTGTATCATTTTACCGGCTTTAGGTTTGGTAAAAGACTTATACAAAACTATTTTATACGACTTAGATCAAGATGCTTGATTTCGAACAAATCCGAAGCTGCATTATTTGTTATAATAAGTTGTACAGTACACTTTCAGAAGACTTATTCTCAATAGACATTGATTAATTTGATATACATTGCCTAGCCTTTTTAAAAGGGTTTTTGTTATAATTGTAAAAATATAGCGATGCAAGTTATATACACAAATTAAAAAACAATGAAAAATAGTATCAGAGATGTCAACGAGTGGTTGGGTCTCAATGAAAATACTATTGTATTTATAATGTTAGTTCCATTAAGTCGCTTTGAATAGCATTTTTTACCAATAAACTTGACTTATGTGCCAATTAAATGCAACCCAAGAATACAGAGCATCGTGGGAAAATTTACTATAGACTTCTGACTTGCCGATTTATTGAAACAGGTCAATTTTCCCTTTCATATTTTGGACGTTCGCTATGCTTATTGACAATATTGGCCCATTTTTTATATATTAGTAAAATTAGTTTTTACCTAGATTACAAATATATTCTGTTATGGATAGCTAATGAAGGAAAAGGTATGGCAAGGAACAAGGGAAGGACTTTGCTGTAAGGCAAGGTTTTCCGGTCCTTGAGTCTTCTTAGGGAGAGAATAGGAAACATAATGATTTGGTGGGGTGATGGAAGACTTTGGGGAGACAAGCGCTATTGGTAAGATAAGAAACTGGGATATACATTTGGATGGGGTAGGCCAACCGAAATAATATTATCATAATACTACCGGGGAATCAATAAAGACCAAAATTATAAAACTTTACTTACACCACTTATTGGTGTAAGTAAAGTGTTACAGTTTTCGTAAAAAAATATAGATAATGTTTCTACACAATACAACTAGTAACCACATTTTAATGTACATTTTTATAAGACAGTTTGATTGAAATAAATATGTCTATGAATCAAAGGTATGATTTATAAACATTAAAAAACTAGTTGAGTTAACTTTAGAGTTTTTAATGTAAACTTAGTGCCAAGTATAGTTAGAATAAATAAAAAATGACTGTGGTGTAGGACAAATATGGCACACAGACTACCAGCAATACAGAACGTGTATCTCGTAACGGCTTGGTTATTTTAGCTGGAGGCGTGGCTTGGATATTAGTTCGAGGACCAAACATTGCAGCATCCTACGTCTCATAAAATGTAGCTTGTGGTGTAGGTACTCTATTTTCACAACTGCAATAATTTCATTTTTATTTATTGAAAATAATATTTGACATAATATATGTGTATACATAACGTGCTACTCATGTGCATATTCATACTGTTGATGTTGCAAGAACTGTTGTATCACAATTCAAAAAATAAAAATAAACATTTTAATAAATAAGAAGGCAAATTGTATATTGTATATATATATAAATTATGAACTTAAATAATGTTTACGGTTTTTCTTGATTTGCAAAAAATACAAATGGTATCTTATAAAAGGGGAACATATGACTTAGAATTTTTTGTTAACTTTCTTCATGTAGTTTTAACGATAGTAATTTCAAATAGACATTACATTTTATTGAATCAAAACGTAAATATAAACCTAACATTAATTAAAGCTATGTAACACAAAGCTTTTGATTCTTACTATGAATTATCTGATTACTGTGGTCACTATCATAATTAAGAGACTACTAAAAAAAGTAAATGTAAACGGAGTGTATATTTAGTAAGTTTGAAAATTAATAAAAATTAAAACGAAAACATATGTTTGCACTTTATAATTTAAAAATCTCTTCTGTAATATCATATTTTGCGAGCTTAAAGGTTTAGGTGAATTAAAAGCTTTTATATTTATGAGGTGTAAACTTTTTACAGTGTTTTCCTCGTGTATACTCCAATCTCAGTTACCTTTGAAGGAAATTTAATTAGTTTTAAATATAAATTTCCTGCATAATGATCCTATTTCTTCAGTTATAATACTTCAAGCAATTATATCTTGGAGGAAAAAGCCCTTAATTAGAATTAACTAATTTGCATATTTTTGTACCAATAAAAAACCAACCAAAAATATTTTATTGTACAAACTTTACAACGATTTATATTTTGGAAGCATCAAATAAATATATACACGCAGTTTTTAACCCAAACTGTTTTTCTTATATTTAGTTTAATAACTATTTGGCAAAAGAACTAATTCTGTTATTTTCACTCCTTGACTTTAATTAGGAATTAACATGTTCCCGACGTAAAACTTGTAAATGTCATAGATATTATCAATAAGTATATTTATTATATAATTTTATCTTCAATAAAGTAGTCTACAACCATCAGAACACGCAGTGTTTACATGTCAGTGTTTGCATGTGTAATACAGCTGCTCGCTAGTATCAGTAGCCCCCAGCTATGCTGCGGAATTGCATACATGTAACGACTGATAAAACTATGGCGGTTTATGACGTATCTATTTGTAAATCTGTTCTGGTACAAAAACAAATACTTTGAGCGTTTAAAACATATTGTTGAATAACTATCAATTACTTTGACACAATTAAATACATTTTACTTAATATGGAACCAGTTAAAAAAGTAATACAAATTAATATTAATAAAATACTTTATCAACTAACACAAAAATACATTTTATGACGATATACTTAATGAAAGTGCCGATACTACGCACTGATGTAGGAACCAACAACAATCACGTAGGACAATGTTTATGACCTCTATAGAAACGGATAGGAAAGCTACTAACGACGCGGCTTGTAATAACACCTGTCAATTAACGGCCGGCAAATTTCAACCCACGCGTCTTCATAATTACACGACACGCCGAGAACATTGTTCACAAGTTTGCTGGCAAAGGTAAGTTGTATAATAACCTGGAGAACGGTATAATATTGATTTAACAATATTATTCACGAAAAAACAGTAACGCTGTTTTGTACTTGAATGTAATGAACATTAAGCTATCATATGCACGATAAGAAACACCGCGTGAATTAATTTTATCCCAAAAAAGAAAACTGATGTAAGTTTAATAATTTAAACAAACTATTGCTTCTTTTGACTGCTAGTTTAGTGACTGTCTTAGTACCTACCTGCACTTTAATAAAAAATAAACTAGTTCCTTGTTCATTACGATATGTACTTTCTGTGAATTATGATTACATGATAATCAACCAACACAATGCACAGTAATTCCTTATTCGACAACCTTATGCCTTCAAGTGACTAAATTTTGCAAACAATTGTTATATAATTTGATAAATAAATATTATATAGGCTCGTTTCGCTTAAAAGCTCTCTCGGTTTTCGTTTTGCAATATTTGTGAGCACTGACCTCTAAACTACAAGCTAATTATCATACAAATTAGACAGTGTGAATCAACCTGGCAACCTCAGCCAGAACAAAGATTAACTGATTGATACTTTAAGGGAGTTTGATATAGATCTGAATAGTTAAACAAACTTTTTAAAGCTAAATAGTAGTTTACAAAATGTAGATATAACAATAGTCAACTCGAAAAGTAAAATAACAACTAAAAAATTTATTTTTTGTTTGAAACCCATGCAATGGCAGTATTATGATATAGTTTTTGGTTATAACACGTATTCTTAACCCAATGGCTAGTTTCAGATGTCAAGATTTCATCTAGTTCAACTTAACTTATTTTTTAATATTTACTAAGGGTATATTTTGTAACATCACATCAATAAATTGCTCACAAATATGTCAATCAAGAACAATACTCCAGCTTCAGATGATAAGATTTGATCAGTTACACACCACCTTACTAAACACATACATATTGACTGTAACTTTTAATTAATTGATTAATTTTGATTAATTAGTGATGTTTAATAACAGTTTGTTTTAATTTATAACGTATTAATAATAAAACATTGTTTAAACTGAGTTAAATTCAAAATTCAAACTGTTATAATTAAAATACTTCAATTGAAGCTCCAGTAACGTACATAATAAAATAACAACTGTTATACCAACATATTATCACGTTTCACTCTTATTAAATATAACACAATTATGATGTTTGAAATTCTCATATATATATACATATAATATATAATATAATAAATATAAAATATATATATATAATAAACATATATCTTCCGTGGCAATACTGACAAAGTTGGAACATAAATAAAGACCAGAAAACGGGCGTGTTTATGGTCAAAGTTAAGTCCATTTGCAGCACAATGGGACACAAAAGACTATCTCTGTAGGAGACTGGCCGGGCTGTAAAAGCTGTTAGGGCACACCTTACAAACGCTTTAAAAGTAACTGTGTCAAATACTTGGATTACCCACTTATATAAGAACAGAACTCCAATGTTTTGTTTAATATTATTCATTAAGAAACATATTGTATAATGATTAATGTTCAGTTTAGACATAAATTAGCAACGGTTTATTAAAAAATTTAGATTTATGATAATCGAACTGTGGGTTGGTACTAAAATTATTTTTAATGTATATCGTAATTCGTTAAAAATATTAACGGTGATCTACCTCATTTACTTACAATAAAAAACAAACTTTTTGATTATTTGAACTCTTTGTTTTTTATCTCTTGCATACTTCTAAATGTATTGCTAACATTTCACACTTTGTTATTTCCATTAGAATGGAGTATATTCATCTAAATTATTATAAAAAATCTGAGTTTAAGCCAAATCGAAAGATAAAATATGGTTATTATCAAAGACATCAAGTAGCTGCAGTAATTTTGTAATATTCGTTATTATTATTCGCTTAAGGGGTAAACATGTTATAAAAACAATTTTTAAGCAATTAAAATCAATGGTCAGCAACCAACAATCATCGTGAAGTGCTAAAAATACATATGAATCTATGAATCGTTTCTAAAGTAAACAACGTGATTAGGCTAGTTTGGACTAGGATAAACAATCAATGAGTGGTTTGTTGGGTAAACAAACAATTGCAATTCTGTGTTGTCAGCTGTTTGATCGCTTTGACCGTTCTGTATGAAATTAGGTTAGAGGCTTTGATATAACTCTGTGACCTTTGCCTTTAACTGAATTACCAGAAAATGTTGACCACAAGAATTGTTATATATACAACGCGGGACACACAAAACTATCCATTACTATTGGTGCTACGTTATTTTAGTAAGGAAAAACTTAAGTTTCGGTTCATAATAACATTTGTAAGTGTTAGGTAAAAATGTCAACCCTTGTAAAAAAAAATATATATCCTCAATGTTTTTTCGTCATGTTTTATCCTGCAGATATATATTATCTTAATTTTTTTGTAACCGTAAATAAAAACAAATTCTCGGAGTCCTTATTTTCAATAAAATAATAATACAACCAAATAAAGTCATTAAAATTAACTTTTTAACGTAAAGGTACTATTTACCATAGTTTTCAAGGTATTAACATTGTTGCTCATTGTACGTATTAAATAACACGTCCTTTTAGCAGTTTTTTGTTTAAAATATAAAATCATTTGTTGGGGTTTGTTTTATAATTACTTCTAAGTTTTTACTCAAAAATCAAAAACAAGTATTTGCAAAAGATACTTTGAAAAAATATGTATACAAATTTGCGATTATTTTAGTATATATATATAATAAATTATTAATTTAAGTTCCATAATCAGTTGTAAATATTGTTATTTTTATATTATTTACATTGCTTAACAATTTTTCATTGTTTCCAGGTAACACCCTTTCCTGTCTGCTACCTTATCACAAAAATGTGAGTAGTAGAATATGTTCTGTGATATTTACAAATTATACAAATTGTTTCCTACTGGAAACATGTTTCATTACTACAGTTGTCATAATTTATACAATTAATTTGTTATTGCGTTCTATTAAACATGTTTTCTTTATAATAATAAAAAAGCAGTTTTAGGTTTCTATCATGTTATCATGTAACATGATATCATGTTTCTTTTACTATCATGTATCATGTTTCTATCATTTGAAAATAAGGAGTTCACGTAAAAGTTCACAACTTACAGTTTGTATTAATTGATTTTTGTTTCAAAACATCTTTACTAATACAGTTTTATATATATAATCTAACATTTAATTCTACGTACAATATTTATATGCAATATACGTATTCTATTCGATAGACAATTAGTAGACATCACGTGTTTGTTTGAACGTTTATAATAAAGTATAATAACTTGATTAACCATTTATACATTGTTTATTTATTGTTTACTTCACCTTTGTTGAGTTTTCGAGTCTTAGGTTGCGTCAAAAGTTATTGAAACATTGTGATTTCTTTCAGAAAATACCCAATGATCTATAAAGTAGAAAATATAAAAAAAAGATTGTTAAAACTAGATTATAGTTGTATATTTTTGTAAACCATCATAAATAACAAGTGTAGTTGAAATCATTACCAACAAAATAATTGTATAATACTTGCAAATATGTATATATTTAAATATCCAATTGATGATAATGTAACTTCTTACGTTTTCTTATTTTTTTTGTCAGGTTATTAGGCCTAATGATTGAACAAATAATATAGGCATATTGTGTGTTTGATCTGCGGATAGCACAATTGCTCTCAATAATATAATCGTCTTATTTTAAATTGTTTTATTTCCACATAGTAAACTAATAATAAATGATATGTCATTAAGTACTATCACCACTATTTGTGTCGTCATAATCCTAATATATGCAATATTCGGTTGAAGCTTAAACTTATCACATTTTTCTCATAACCACTGCAAGTAAAATTTAAAATCATTCCTAAATAACGTGAATCGCCCTTGAAGGTAATTTTCAACACTAGTGTCACGGATGAATAACCCCTGACAGTATAGTTTTTGTTTCGAAGACAATCTAAAGTATCAGTGTCAACTTCCTCACCCTGTTACAGCAGACTGATAAGCTGTGGGATCGTCAATTATCTTGATGTATGATCGATGTTCAAATATCAAGGCAATGAAGCTTAAAACCGCCCTAAGAGAAACTGAAGGGCGCAAGCGACAAATGGCGACTAAGAGAGATAAGATAAAACTGACGTCGTCGCCCTCTGGTTGCCTTCGTGTTAGACGTCTGTCATAGAATTTAACGGGTGGTGAATAGAGAAATTGGGTGACGTGGTGAATCGATAGACCAATTTCGAATTATTTATAGTACAGCGATTCATTGCAGGTGTTATATATAATACTTGTAACATTCTTGCAATTTCACTATAGTCTTGTAATAAGTAAGTATTAAATGTACATTTCCAATTTATTGTAACAACGGTTAATAGTTTTATACACGTTACACTACATATTTATCATTCGGTAAAAAGTTACCGGTTTCTATTAATATATAGGAGGAGAGATGGCGGACCAGACGGTAACCAGCAGGGCAGTAATAGCACATCGCGTCGTGCGTGCAGAGATGGGGCTAGTTTAGAAGATTGCGGTCAACTTACAGACTACCAATGAGAAAATTCTGCCGGTCTAACATTAGCAGGTCTTTTTCAACCCTTCTTTATAGACGACTTACCAATAAAATATTAAATTTTATAAATAAACTAAATAAAAAACTTGTTGCGAAACTGTTCTTAAATGATAATTTCTTGAAAAGTGTAAAGTCGTTTGGCAATCGTTGAATTTAAAGCACGACAAAATCTCAATAAAAAAATTTAAAAAACGGTATTAGTTTATTTATTATGTTTACAAAAGGTGTTTAACACACTCTTATGGTGAATGGATTTGGTATGGATTTTAATGGAGGGATTATCTTATAGAGATAGTTCGCATCACCTCTTGGAACATATCCTTTTTTGTTTTGAAGATTGGCGGACCTTTAAGCCAAAAATATGTGGGTGGATTTCAACCCCATGGGTCACGGTATTTTCACTTAGCTAAACATGATTATTGATTAGCGGGGATTAAACCCAGGAATTTGAAGACCAAAGTCTTACACTACAATAGTAAAACCCATTGATTTTTATAATAAAATAATAAAATATGTTTATAATTATTTTATTGTAATGCATTTATAAAAACTATTATTTATTCATTTAAAGTATATATAAATTGCATTCGTATCTACTGGAAACCCATAGGATTTAACGCGACATTATTGCACCTTTGTAAGGGACATTGTTTGTACAAATTGAAAAATATTCATATAACGTTACTTTTATTTGAAGAAAACGAATGTAATTTAATGGACAAAGTGGATGGATACGTAAAAACGTAGTTTATTCATGTCACATAATCACACTTACAGAATAAATAACAATACTCCATGAATATTTATTTTTATTTTTTATTCGTATATAATGTGAAACATTGACTTTGTTGATCAGGAAGTATATCTAACATCGTTTGAACTATAAAATATATTCATTTAAAAATTAAATAGCGTAAAATATTTATTATATGATGTGTTTCAATGGTTGAATTCAGACTGCCCCATATGATAATGGATTCCAAAGCCGCGGCTCTACTGCAGTATTTAGCCCACACCTGGCTGCCTGATAACGGAAATAACCCACTGGGTGTAGTTTGATACATTCAATCAGTGGTTATCCCAGGCTCTATGCTATCATAAGTTGTGTACATAAGTGGCTTCTGCATTCATGACCTGCATCCATGTTTATTGGTGCCAGAAACAATTGAAGGAACAATTACATGTGCACTTTTCTCATTTTAAGGCATTTACCGTAGTACTCAACAGTTTTGTTTTAAGTGACGGTTTGTTTTACATTAATTTAGAATGGTTTTACACTCTAAATAAATTACTGTGTATTTAAATATTCATTGCCACTTAAGTTGTAAAAAATCAACCTTTTACACGGATAAAAATTATTTTAAATAAACTATACAAATATATATATATATATACGTTATGATATGCAACGATATATACAGGTACACTAAGGATATATCCAGTATAATAAAGCCAATAAACTCATTATTGACATATATTTCTTGTCCATCTAATAATACGCTGGAAAACTTGTAATACCAGATTTTAGTTTTATTATTTATTTATAAATAGTTTTACATAAATAATACTTATAAAAAATGACTTTTACAATCCATCGTAAGTAGGTTGGAGGAATCTATATATAACTTCTGTTGATCTATTGAACTATGCTACATCTAACGAGGTAATATGTCCACAGGTCTCGTCCCGTATAACAAAATTCAGCCTACGTAGTCACCCCGCTTCCGACTATGTTCCCATGGCAACCAACATGGTAACCAATAAATTTCTCTCTTCACGAGCTATATGAAAATCTTGATTGGTTTTCTGAGAAAAAAGGCGGTCATTATGTAGGCTTCACTTTAATACCCCGTGGGTTACCTCACCTCGCAGTGTCCGTAATATCTAGCTTGTAGCCATTGATGCAGTTAAAATAATATACTATTTCTAATTACATTATCCTTTTAGCGAATTCCCCCTATAGAGAAGAAGCTATTGCCGTAGGTCTCATGGTAAGACTTAAGCTCGAGAGCATGATAACTTTTCATGTTGAGGTCCCCAGATGGCAAAAACACTATTCGTTCAAATTTATATACATAAACGTTCCTAACTATGGTTCCTCAGGTTAATAAAACAAACTATAAAATAAGACTTCTTATGTTTAAAATTCTCAATATTTTATTTTAGAAGGAACATATTTTGACGATTATAAGAAATATGCTGAGTATGAGCACTACACAAATTACCACAAGCTAAACCTTTTTATATTTGTTTGTAGTAATTTAATTATAATAACAAATTAAATAACACTACAGTCTACTATAGTTTAAACTAGATTTACATAATTAACAGACTTATTTAACACAGTTAACAAAGCTCTTTTCAAATGAAGTTTTAATCAAACTTCTTGATATTAATTGTATTCATTTTTAAAAATACAATTAGAGACAATACACCAAATATTAAAACTAACAAACTTTTCAAGTTAATGAAACTCGTATAGTATACCAGAAAACACGAGAAATGATTTTGCAAGATATTTGTTACACAAGCTGGGGGCGTGGCTTAGATATTAGTTTAGGGATCAAACCTTGCAAGATCCATCATCTCAGAGGATTTACCCCGTGGTTTAGGTTCTTTATGTTAACAAATATTTATTTTAAATTATTAATCCAATCAAAATCAATATAATACCAATCGTATATATGTTATATTGGTCTAAGCATTCAGTGGAAAGTTACCTTTTCTGATTAATAATATATTACACGGTTTAGGATTTTACTAAATGATTATGGTTGTTTAAACTTAGCATAAGACAGTAGTAGTAATGTAACAAATTCCCATTACTTGCAATGAATTTACATAACAAGGGCAATTTTAAACTGTAAACCTTTGCAAACGCTTGTTTATCCACATACGTTATGCGGGATTTTGTAAACAACTTTGTAAACTGAACCGGACAAAACAGTAAACAAATGTTGTTCGCTTGTTTGTTACTCGCAATAAAAGGCATGTCATCATTTAGATTAACTGTACAGTCGCTAATAGAGGCCTAGTGTCGAGCTGGCTTGCCTACACCCTAAAATGACGTCATTATAACAAACTGTTTATTGCCAAACACTTTCCTTGTCAATGCCATTATTATTTATATTCCTTTTTTACGATTATAAAAATATATAGACATATATATTTTTGACGATAACCAATTAAAATTACAGAACAAATACACAGGGTGGCCCAAAAATAGGTATACAGTTACATATATGTATATTCAATTACATGTACAGTTGCATATTTAATCTCGTAGGTACTCAAAACGTCCATATAAGTCGTTGATGCATTCCTGCAATCTATTATCGACAGCTCATAGAAAACAATATGTAATATGCAACTGTATATGCAACTGTACAACTACTATCGGGCTACTCTGAATAACTGAGAGTATGACCAATTTTTCATTTAAGAAATAACTTTAGTAATTTTAGCCTGTTAAATGGGTCTCTAAACCTAAAATAGTTCCTAACTCAAACCTTGTCCCCACAAACCAATATTTTGTAATTAACACAACAAGTATCATATATATATACTCGGTCTTAATATTTTGTTTTGAGGATTTCTATATTTCCGATTTGATCCGTTGTACAGTTTGTCTGGTATTTAATTGTAGTCAGTTGGGTAGTTTAGTGGAAAGATCTCCCACTACTTGATCTAAACTCAACCAGCTTAATTATGTGCATAAATAAAAAAATGTTCAAATAAATTTAAATATTTTACAATTAAACCCAGCAACTAATTTTTAATGGGTTTTCAAAAGATTTTTTTAAATACAAGGTTTATCCTTAACGCATGTGTGAACATTAACAAAACGCATTTGGAGATAGAAGATACAAACTACCAGCAGGTGATGAATGGTATTAACGTTTTTATTTAGAGCAAAGGAAAGCGTGGTTTAGTTGTAATAATGGTACATTTGTTAGAAAGTGTTTTATTAAAAGATTGATAACAAATTACAACTGGATGCAGCTTAGGAACTTCAAAAACAACGGATTAGATCCAGTATCAAACTTTTTTAATGAAACAAGTGACCAAGCTTCATTAAACCCAGTTACAATAATGAACAGTATATGTACTATAACAATATTCGTATAGTATTATCTAAGAATAATATTTTCTAAGTAAATCAAAAATGCTGTTGAACGTGTACGTTAAAATTGCCAATCGCTTTTTTAAAGAACCCTGTAAAATAAAGTTTTTGAATGGTTTAAGCGAAAGATGTTTAATCAGGGAGTTGTTGACACGACGTCCACTCAGAAACGAACCGTGCTTTCACTTACACACAATCTCCTGTGACCACGCCGCATAAGAGTTCCTTTGGCTTTTTTAGTCTACATTATTCCTCCAGCCTACTGTAGATATATTTGTATTTCAAACACTATGTCAAGCAGAATTAGAAAATTATCCAAATTGTGGTCAGTTTTTGTTCAAATACTTACATTAAAACTAAAAGTGCTACACAATTTAATTTATGCACTTAATTTATACCTCATATTCTTATTTTGTTGCTATACTTTCGCTCATCTAATGTATTCGAGTCCACCTTTTAGTACTGTATTTCTCAACAACAGATTGATGTTTTCTTCTTTATTCAAACGGTTAAATATTTATACTTTCTATTGCTTTTTCGTAATAACACTATTTTTGTCGTTTATATTTAATGAAACATATCTTTAATCGATTTATTACAAAGTGATTCATACGACCAAGATTTATAGATGCCAGTTGTTTGCCATTGTATCATATTCAAAAACCAATTTTAAAAGACTAAGCCATTATATATATATGTCTTTAATCCATACTGCTAGACCTAACTTGTTAACAGTAATATGGGGCTTAAATATTTTGAATTTACCCTAGGTGAGAAACATCGTACTCCGGTTTTGACAAGATGGTTCATATTTCAGATGCTTGTTTATTTAACCTGAAGGCGGGGCTTGGATATTAGTTTGGGGATCTAACCTTAAAGCATCCATCACATATGAGGTTGCCTTACGTTATTGTCCTTATTTTCTCGAGAAAACATGTGCAATCTGATAAACTTATGTCCAAAATATCAAGAACGTTATTAATTGATTGTTTAGAGTTGATAAAGTAATTTATGAATATTATTCCATTTCAGTTTTAGTTTCACATATAAGACCATGTATAAATTTTAAAATATATTTATACATTCTGTTAAACCTCAATAACATAAAATGTGCTTTAAAATACTTTAGGTTATTTTTGACGTAGTTAGCATATACTTGGATACTTTAATATTATATAAGAAATGTTTACTAAAATAATATAAAAGAATGATTGTTGCCGTTACTGTGTTTAAAGTTTTTTTAAACAAACACAGGCCGTGTATCCATTAACAGTAAATGTACACGAGTTAACAACACCCGCGCCTGTATGGCCGTACAGAGAGCAACGTCCACTGTAATGGACTGTCCATTACTGGACAACTGTTATGGCCGTGTACTCGTTTAAATTGGCTTTCATAATCTACATTCACAAAATGGACAGAGACTGGCTGAGTGCTCTGGTTCAAATGTTTCAGCATATAAATTTCCAATTTTAGTCTGAATTAAAAATACGTGACGATTGTTGATTAAAATATACTAAATATATCTTGTAAATTAGATATATAAAATGTGCAAAGTACTTTACAAATGCAAGTTTGTGATACAAAAAGAAATCAAAACAAGAATTTAATATCGTTTGCTGCATTAATGCAATAAAAAATTTCCACGACGCTGGGTAAAAATGCGATAAATAAGGCATTTTCTAATTAATCATTGATCGGAGATAAGCCTTCCGAATATGTGCTTAGTTCTGGGCGGGGGAAGTGAAAAATGTTCAACCTCGTTAATGGGGCACGCCATGCGAGAGTCCAGATAAAATATTTAACCACTGATAGTCAACACGCCTACTGACAAACGACGCGTGCATTACACACAGGGTCGCCGCCTAGCTTACTTATTTACACTTTATTACAACCGTTAAATGTAATATTATTTATACAGTTAATTATTTATGTTACACGTAATTTGAATTATTTAAGTTCGCAAATTCACCTGCATAAACAATCCAAGTTCCTTTTTTACGTTTTATACGAAACCGAGTTATAAGATATGTGAAATAAAGAACATTTGAGACATTTACGCGTCAAGCCTTATCAACTATGTTTGTTTTTTTAAATTTATTTGGGAAGATTTTTTTAGGGATAAACCTTCTAACTCTGATTAAATGATAATTCTAATTGTTATATATTATATATTTTATTGTAACATTCTAACCATCATAATACTTAAAAAAATGATTATAACTATTATTTGGGATTCGTTTAAATAGTTTTCTTGGATATGTTTACAGAACAAATAACTTAACCCCTCTAAGTTCCTTCTTATAGTATTATTTATTGTTTAATGGTTATTTGTAATGTTCCAGTAAACTAAGGGGAGTTTAGTTTCATCAACTATAGTGTATAATAATAGAGGATCTAAGGAGGACGAAATTTTTTTATGTCACAATAGAGTATACAGGATGCCTAAACACAACGCTAAGAAAATGTGCGATTTCAAATCTATTTACTCTTACACTGTACTAACATTAAAATCAGCTGAACTAATACAGCACATCACATCCATATTCAATTATATTCCCTAGTTACAACCCGTCCTTTTCTAATACAAAAAATTTTTTAATAAAACCAAACAGGATAAATAAAATACGCCTTACAACACTATAAAGTATATTTACACTTATACTGTACTTACATACAAGACGGTAAAATATACACAAAAGATGGTACAAGGCGATCGATTTATAGTGTTGTAATACGTATTTTCGTTATCCTGTTTAGTTGTAACAACACATCATGCTAATAAAGAAATTATTTAATAAAACCGACCATCTCTGGATTTTTGATCCTCGAATGCTCTAGATGTTGTCAAACACTTCCGAACCAACGTGACTCCTGAACCCCCCTGTTATAAAACGTTATCCGACAAATTATAATTACAAAATTAAATCCATCTCTGCATCGAATCTTAAAACACTTTAATAACTGCGGTCCAAGCTTATACCTGCTGTGGTGAAGTGTACTTTGTAATTTGCTTTCATACGTCACGCTAACATCCCGCGCCGCCCGCGGGGTCAACTCCCGAGTCACGCGTGACGGTCTGGCCGGTGGGAGAATAAACACACCTGGGGATGGGGACGGGTCTCTAGCAAACACGTCTTGGGAAGTGGACTAGTTATTCCTGGGTATGGGGATGGGTAACTAGTAAACACACTTGGAGGCGTGGACGGGTCACTAGTACTTTCCTGGGGATGGGTACGGGGATAGGGACGGGACACTTGTAAACTTACCAGGGAAGGATGTGGAATAGTTATATCTAGGGATGGAAAAGGGTCACTTGTAAACATACTTGGGGACGTGAACGGATCACTAGTAAATATGAAGGGAAAGGAACGGTATGTGACCACCTGGTATGCGAGCAAACACAGGTGACTGTGCTGAACATGAATTGAACAGTCGAACACCCTAATATCATGATTGATATATTTATTTTAGTTCTCAAAGTTCTATCATCAAAAGGATGATCTCCTTGTCTTTAGGCGTATGTCATCGTGTTACTACGATACATTACATTGGTGTTTCCAAAAAATTTATCATGGTTTGTCTAAACTGAGTATAGTTACAAATTGTATATATAATTTTATGATGATAAAGTATTTATTTTGTACACAACTGATATTTTGGTGAAAAGTGGGTGAGAAAAGTAATATAAGAACCTCGTTTAAAATTGTCGTTCCTGTTTTATAAATTGAACCCGTTCCACGTTAAAGCTTCATCGTTCCATTATAAAGCATGATTGTTAAGTTTAGGCACAGTATAATTACTCATCAAAAATAAATAAATGACCAGACAAATATATAGGTTAAACTCTTAACAATTTACTAATGTGTTTTTGAAATGACCTCCGTTTTGACAGCGGATATCAGATTTAATTCGGACAAGAGCCAGAGAATATGTTATCTACATTGTTTTGCTTGACAAGGATAATGAGTTTGCTGTACAGTTCAGTAATGAAACTCTCTCATTCCACAAACGCCTGTTTTTCCAGATGCGTCCCAGAGTAAACCGTCACAAAAACTGTTTCTGCTTTGATAACTCTGGTTAAAAGCTGAAACTAAATGTTTTTGCTTTTGTCGCATTAGTCTCTCGTTTCATATTATGATAGGCCTAAATAAAAAGAACATTTCAGCATATTTTCTTTATCGTTGTTACAATTATGGCAAATACAAAGCTTTTGTTTATGTACAAATATTTTGTTTACATTATACACTGGTATTGGTCTGAACTGATAAAGTATTATTCAATCACTGAAATGTTTTACTTAATGCAAACACTTCAAATCAAATATATTCAATAACTGGTAAATACAAATATTATTATTATAGGTTATCTAGTGAAATTTTTTTTATTTTAGTCAGCTAATATATTGTTCAGGGTTAAATTTTTAGTAAAGTGTAAAGTGCTTTCCGTTATGTTATTTTTCATGTAAAAATGTATTGCTGAAACAACATAATAATCAAGCATTTATTCAAGCGGTTCCCATTTCAAGCTTTAATTTACAGAATAACTGTTTAAAATTACATTTTTATGATGTAACAAGAATGTTAAGCAATATGTGTGGTAAGTTTACTCTTTTATTAGCTACACTATTATTGAAACAACGTCTATGTTGCCCATTGAACGGCTTGTTTAACAGGATATTTCCCAGGGTAAATTGTAAAATTTTTAAGCATTTTTTAAGATGAATCGGTTGATTTGAATATTACCAATATTTTGAACTAATATATCACTATATGATAACTAATTTAGACAAATTATAATACTTTTACAAGCTCATGATGTAAAACATCAAAAGTGCAATAGTTAGTTTTCCTTATTAATATTACGTTTTGTGTTGAGGCATTTCCTCCCAACTTTAAAGAATCTCTTTTATAAAGCTAGACGGGTTCACCCACTCACTTCTACTTATATAAAGCTAGACGGGTTCACTCACTCACTGATTCACTAACATAAACTATGAGGCACTTCCCGTAATATAACCTACCTCGACCCCATACCTGAATTAAAGCTCTTGACGAGAAACCGCCTGAAAAATTGCCAAAACATAACATTTGTTTTTAAGCATTTTTGGGGCGGGGAAGATTCCACTTTTTAAATATTTCCACTTTAGCGCGTTTTGTACGGAAACGGTAAGATATGGCAAAACATTTTAAATAAACAAGTTGTAGAAAATTAGATTTCTAACTGACCATTTTCCGTCATATTTAAGATCCGATCATCCGTTGGAGAAGGAGTAATTTTGAGTATTTTGGCCCATTTAAATGTGTACAGTTTTGGAAAGCTGTTTAATGAAAGCACACTATCTTTGGCTAATACACACTTTGTATCAGCTGATTTAAATAAACCGCTCGTGTAGGCAATACTTATTTGATCAAATGAGGTTTATATAAATACATGAGGTTTATATAAGGTGAGCACATTATCGCCTACACAGGATATTCAATATCGCAAATATCGTTTGTTACGATGTTGAAAAATGTAATCAACCGATTGTTTCTTCTATCGAATGAATTTAGCCCAGTAGTCCAGTGGATATGTTGTCAGATGATTCAAGATCATGTGGTCACAGGTTTGAATACTACTTTTGATTCTTACTTTTTGAGGTCTGCAATTTCTTTTTAATTTGACTTTATTTTTTTTTACAAATTCATCTATTCGTATTTATGTTGCACAACGAACAGCCACCAAACAGCGCTCTAAGGAGTTAGGTTAGGTTAGGTTACTATAATATTGTCGTGAACTTAAGCCTAATTTGTTGTGTAGTTTTTCTTTGGTTAATGAACTACAATATTTTAGTTTGACTTAAACTTGCGTTGACTGAGGAATGCAAGTGCGCGAAGCGAACTCCAACACGGGGTTTGGGGACGAAGCCTCCAACGGCGATAAGTCTAGTTGTTTGATATTCTTGCAATAAATTAACCAACTAAAACACGGAAATTTATTTTATATTTATTTATTTATATAGAATAATATTAAATAATCAACATGTATTTAGAATACCACAATTACCGTAATGAAATGTTAAATGAATAAGTATAAAAGGACTGCAACCGACCTTTGTCAATATCAGTAGCATTGCCTTTGTGTAACCAGAGTGCCATGGGCTGTTTTATTGCTTTTATTACATAACCTTTATTCAACCGACTACTTTGTTTTGATAATTTAATATTGACTTAGTATTAAAACTATGAGAATGTCAAAGGTAAAAGCTACTGAGTTGTAACGCAATATATATATTTGCCTTTTTACGTTAAATACAAATTCAATAAATGTTTATTATAAAACAGTCATAATAATTGTCAACCATCAAGAGGAATAGCTCATAAATAATTAAGGCAATTTATTGTTTTTCCGCATACGTATGTTAGCATAAAGTTTAATAAAGTACTGAATTTTTCTATTTTTAAGCTTGAACGTAATTAAGTAACAGGTTTAGGTTTATGATAATAAATTCAAATACATCAATATTATGAGTTTTTTTTAATACGATAAAAAGATATCTATGTTTGATCCTTTTTCAGGTGGTTTTAGGTGACGACCTCACCGATTGAAATGATATCCTGATATGAGATTAATATGTCCTCGTCTTCTATATGTCACTGTCTTATATATTTTGAAATTTGGTAAGCATATCAGTGAACAGTAGGTGTTTATGTTAATTGGATAGACTTATTTAAGCAGTTATAAATTATAGTTTGGATATCTATGCTCTTCCATAATTTTTCTGAGTGGCGAACTCTTTCTCTATTCTAGTTAAAACAATACAATTTTTTATTTTAAACCAACCTTTGTTGGGTCACCGGAAATTTCACTAGTAACCGCTGAAATCGGAGTTCAAAACACAAAATGTCATGACATATATTATTTAATATAAATTGAATAATTAAAATATTTAAACCCCAACAACATTTGTTTAAACGTTATTTACTGTGTTATTCAAAACTTTCTGAACACCTGAAATAATTACCCACAAAATTATACAACTGAATAAGTTTTGTTTAAACACAATTTATGTTATCAGATTATATCGTTAACACTTTGTTGACAAAATTAGCAAGGCTGGCTGCAGAGTTTTGCACAGTGGTGGTAATAAAGAAACTGATAACCGGAAGCATTTATAGTCTGTTTACTCTGTTACCCGTTCCATCATTGTGTATCGCACATTGCGCCAATCTCGTCGATAGTATTGTTCGTCAGGAAGTTCCCATCTGCCCAGATAATTCAGCTAATGAAAAATCAATTGCCTTATTAAGTTACCTATACATTCTTCATTAGTTTTTTTTATCTACGTCATTACGTTAATTTCCCTAGTTACTATTTATGTAATTTTTACTGATTTCCTTTTTCTGATATAATCCTGCATCCATAAAAATAATTGATGATAAATGTGTTTTATTTGTATAATTGTGCAATCTTTAGGAGGTCCTATATGTAAATTAAACAATCTATAGATGTAGGGCTAAAAAGACCAATTAATCATTCTCTAGGAGCCGGCCTATGGTTGTTATTCTCAGCACTATTTCCCCTTATTTTTTTGTGGTATTTTGTGGCTCCATGATTTCCGAAATCTAATGAAACACATATAATGTTTTTTTTGCCCTGCAATGGGAATAGGTTTCCCTAGTCCAAATTAAGCTTTGCCTTTAATATCAAACCAAATTGCTAATACAAATTATTTTTAAATTCTTCTTCTCACGAATCTGGTTGATTGTAGTAGCGACTTAGGCATCCTTGTTAAATTATTGTCTTGATAAACTAATTGGAAACAGTAACGAAAATATAAATTACATCATTATCATTATCATCATTATAATTATCATTATTATTATTGAACACTAATTGTTTTTATATATAAATTACTTAAGAAATGACCCTGTATTTACTACCAAAATCTTTTATATTGTTCATCTTTGCATGTCAGTTAACAGCTGATTATTTTGCATACATTATAAGCCGTTTATTTTTGATTAACCAATTTATGACTGTTTTATCATTGATTGACCAAGCGATCTGATTACCGTCTGATTATTCGTTAACAATAAAATCTAAAATGAAAATTTTATTTGATTACGGTGGAATTTAACTTGAATTAGAAAGTGTAACTTTTAAAAACCTTAATTTAATTAAGAACGTTGGGGTAAAGATGGTGTCACTTCGATTTCGTTAAGTTTTCTTAAAATTCTACCTTAGGCATTTACATTAGACGGTATAAAATATAATAATAATTTTGTCAATATCTATCAGTTTAAAGTTATGGAAAAATCCATCTTAAATATAAAAATATAATAATGTAAATTGTAACATATTTTATATTATTTCATCTACAATGAAAAATAGTAACGTATGAAATATTTGATACGAGTAATGTAGAATGTTTCATATTAAAACGTGATAATTTGTTTCTAAGCAAAAGTAAATGTAAATAGTAAAGTACGTAAATGTAAAATCAATGAGTATGATATTTTTTTCAGAACATTGTTCTATGATAACCTACTTAAGGTCCAATAACCCCAGCTCCACCACAGTGACAGACTACTGGAGGGTCGGATATCCTAGCCCGAGGGTGACGGTCACAGCGGTAATGATATCCTGGAATTGGAAGGATAATCTAAATAACAAGAGAACAGGCCCTGGGGGAGTCACCCCTGGATCCTCTGTCCCTGACAAATAGACATGTGATAGTCGATAAGGATAGGGAGGAAACCCCTAAGGCTCTAGCTTGGGACACGTACTGGAAGTGTATGAACAACAGTAACTCCGAAAAACAGATATTTTTCATATTGAATTTTAAAAACGTCGCGTCGATGAATCTCACTTGTTGGTTAATTATAGGAGATTTAATTAATGAAAAACACGATGAAAACCATGCAATGCTTTTTTGAAAAGGGTACTTGGCTTAGTTGTTGTAATTGGTAAACTGGTTAGTTGAGGAAAATTATGTTTCCTGTAACACATTCTGAGAATCAAGGAGCGGGTCAGTATACGTTCAGTAATTTTGAAATAAGGAAAATAGCTTACAATTAAATAAATGTTCAATTTGTATGTAAATACATTATAGTGATAGTATGTATATTTGATTGCTGTATGTGAGTTATATTTACTTATCCAGAGTATCTACTGTAAAATGGTTGTTTATTGGAACTTGAATCCAAAATGTATTACTAATAGGATACACATATGAATAGGTAATACATCTACTGCAAGGATATGATTTGATGGCCAGGTAGTTAACAAGTGGCTGAGGGGAAATTTACCTCCTCTGTTGTTTATAATTTTTGCCAGGCCAGCCAAAAACTTACAGTTAAACTTAATGGTCGTTAATAATCAGTAAAAATTAATTAAAATCACTTGTCCAATTACAAAAATAAGTAAGGATTGTGAAGGTTGTGCTCACCCATTTGTCTACTAGCTGGCCGTGAAGTCATTTCCATACAGTAGTTGTTAGTTTTAAATTGGTTTTTATATATTTAAGACTGTAGAATGTTCTCAGTCGCGTAATTGAATACGAGCTACCTTATCTTATAAAGTGTAATTTTTTAGTTCAATGTCACAAATTGCAGGTTGACTCTGTATCGAACCTACACAAAATGTTCCGATCTATTGAACCACGTATTACAATGTTTAAAGTGGTTTGGAATGATATTTTCAATTATCGTAACAATTATTAATCTCTGTGTAAACGATCTACTTTTCTTGCAAAAAATTACATTACATTAGTCAAAGCAATTGGCTGTTGCAAAATTAAATAATTTGTAAAAACATATATTTAAGTAGGCTGTTTTATAACTTTTCAGAGTGTGGGACAATTTGTATCAACCTTAAAACTCAGAAAATACAACCCAATTTTACCAGTCATAAATTTAATGCCATAAAAAAGTAGTTCGTTCAAAACAGCAGCGGTTAACTCTACTTGAACACAAGCCTATATATTGCGGGTTAAAATTATTTCAGACTTTACCAGAAACATTGCGAAAATTGGAGAAAATTTAAAAATTCAAACTTGAAGTTTCAGAGATAATTGTTTCAATCTTGTTTGTACGATCTCTAGAGCTTCTTAATAGCTGAGTAGACTAATATTTATTCATGCAAATTAATTTTAAGACATATTGACCTGTCCAATTGCTGGTCTCCGTGGACTACGGATGGAATACTCAAGTAACAAGTAAGTATCTGTTTTTTTCAGAGGCAATGCATATTTGGAAATACAAATTAATGATCTCTATTCAAATGAACACGATGTCATGATGTAGTGTATCAGGGTTTCCTAAATTTAGACATAGGTACCTCTGAAGATTTGAAAAGCAAGGAGGATGCTCCCTAGAGTGGACTATCACATCTCAGGAGAGGTTAAGTACGTTTGTTTAATTTCACCTGTATGTAATTAAACTTAATCCTTGAAAGGAATGGTGGTCGTCCTGTTCCTCTTAACTTAGACCCAATAATCCCTGAAAGTCTAAGATTGTTCTACAGGTGAATCTACCTGGAAAGACGACCATCCGATTACTAATCCAGGCTGGAAAGATAGCTCTCTGAAAGAAATGGCAAACTAGGTCTACAAGGTGAAATGACCTCGAGGTTTTAAAACGCTTATTACTGTTGATCTGGTGTTATCTTCCCTTTTTGACTAACCTGCCGTCTCATACCACAAGATACTGTTTTACAGTTGTGTGAAAAAATCCGCGATAAATAAGCAATTACTTGGGTATTTTCGTGGTTTCATACTCAAATAAAACTACTATCGTATCTGTGTTTCAATAATAAAACATATCCTAGTTACTAAGCCTATTCCACTTGGTGGCGCCGGTAACCGACTGATAACAGAGACCGTGTTTTGTTTGTTTACTCCCTGATCCACTCCATCATTGTTTATCACACGTCCATCTCATCCATCTCGCTGTTTGTGTCACCCATTGATGTCCACATGTCTGTTTATCTCCACGTTCAATATTTGTCCCTTAATGAGTCTATATGTGTTTTACTAGTAAAGTGTACTGTGTGTAAAGTACTAGTGAATGTTTGTAGTTTTTATGTATTTTGTTGAGAAAAGATGGTTGTATACGAAAAAAAATAAACAGCAAAACTGTAAAATATTATTTTTGATAGGTAGGCCTATTCTCGACTTGTACTATCACCCTTTACCCTCCATCAGCTTCCCCTACCCTTCACGCCCGATGTGGTTGCTGTGGTCGGCGCTAATTTTGGCTTTTCTCACGCCTCGTTGCGGCTTTCCGTGGGCGTTAACCTAATGAAATATTAACCAAAATCATGATAAACGACTGTATCCTCTTTCAATAGAATGCAAATTGCACCAATTCCAATTAATACTCTATAAAATTATAAGGAACAAATTTATCTTTTTAACTAAATACATATATGTACGTATTTTACTTTAAATCCTTTTTTCCTATATTTTATACCTTAATTCGATTATAAAATCCCATAATGCGTAACAAATTTCAAACCATTCATACTTTTTAGTTCGTATTTCATATATTATAATGTAAAATAGGCTTGCTATAATGTATATCTTGTATTATATAGTCGTGAACATTGAATCGTAGCTTAGAGAAAATCATAATTTGGAAAAATTGTATTGCTATTGTAGTATTTTAACTTATTTTATATATAACGAAAAACTTAAATGTTGTTGTGAGTCAATGCCAGAAGGAGTGATTTAGAGAACGGAAGTGATACTCTTAAAATTGCCTGACATCTCCAATTTTATTAAGCATTCAATGTCAGCTTTTACCTATAGCTTTTTATTTGCCTTTAAAGAGTAAAAAACATGTCGGGTACTTGGAAAGTTTGACAAAATTTATGGTAAAACATTTTGCAGCGGTTATACTCGTACGTCCGTGTTCGAGTTTTTATGATATAAATAACGTTGCGACATCCAGTTGCGTCTTATTTTCTATGTAAAGGCGGTATTATTTATTAGAGAATGATAATCCAACTCTCACATCTGCACTCAATTTGGTAACCAGAACCACTGAGTGCAGCAACAACAGGTAGATTCCTACTGGTACCTACAAAACTGGGGCTCCTTTGTGTGGACAACGCTGCAAATGGACTTAACTTTGGCCGTAAACATGCTCATTACTTATCATCCCTCGTGTAATGGCACCCGGTTTCTTTAGACCTCCTCGCTATAAATAGTTTACTCAATGGAAGTTTCCCTTTCGTGGTGAAGATCGTAGGATTATTTCCCCTATTGTTTTATTGTGGAGACTAAAATATAAATCAAATACCTAAAAGTATGTCATCTACTCATACATTTATATGAACTGAAACATTAGATTTATTTTGTTTATATTAATTTGGTAATTTTAACTTAAAAAATATTTTGTTTTTGGTATGCATTAGTTGGTTCCCTTTAATTATAAACAAAATCAACCTGTTTCAACAAAATTGCCTCTCCTCATTAACTATTGTACATTATATATACACATCTTATTTGTTACTGACTCAATTTAGGGTTGTTTATTTAGGTTATATTATCCTTTTTTAAACAGTTAAATATTATATTATTCATTTATAATACTGATTATTTTGTTGTAATACTGATAAGTACTACACAAATTCATAAGTGATTTACAAAAACTACTTTTTACTATACTGAATTTAATATATTTATTCAAATATTATTGGTAATCCACACTTTCTGCTTACGTGCAAGGAGATTTATTATATTTTTAGTTTACATACACGGTATATAGATAAATTACTGTTTACCGGTAAATACTGGTAAGTTGACCGATGTTATTCTTATGAAGAAACGAAAAGTGTTCTTATAAATCGAGTTTAGGGATAAATTTCATGAAAACTTAGATGATATGATAGACAAACTAAAAATATATATATCATTATAGATATACATATATCATGCAGCCAACTCTAAGGTTGAGGGGGGATTTCTCCAGCACTTTATGTAGCAAATGACTCTGTAAATTCTCCAGTAAGACAATTCAGTAAACATTGTGAAGAAAAAGTTTACTAAAAAAGGTATTTACATAATCTAGCGTATTTTATATCCTATGGCCTCAAACTGAAAGAGTGTATTATCAATAGAGGGTTAAAAGGAGAAAATATTTCTCTGTTTTATAATGTAGTTAACTTTTAATTAATGTATACATTTATTTATCATGTTAAATAACGAATAGTCTAAAATAATTTTAACTTCTTACGTCACATATTCATCTGATTAAAGTTAGGTTAATATTGATAGAACCAAGCCTTTTTATTATCTGTTACATTAGACAAATGTAAAAATCATACGTTTAGAACAAATAAATGTTTTCCTCCATGAAACTAAAAAACTACAGCGACAAATTCTCAATCTCTAAAATGAATGTGGTTTGAGAGGGAAAGAAACTTGTTGAGCGTACCAGTGTCCGGGGGATGTTCGGCAGACTTGGGGCTTCACGAGGGGAGGATAACGATACACCACCCCGGCCCGCGGTGGTGGAGAAAACCAGATGTGGGAGAAACAGAAAGAAACTTGTTGAGCGTACCAGTGTCCGGGGGATGTTTGGCAGACTTGGGGCTTCACGAGGGGAGGATAACGATACACCACCCCGGCCCGTGGTGGCGGAGAAAACCAGATGTGGGAGAAACAGAAAGAAACTTGTTGAGCGTACCAGTGTCCGGGGGATGTTCGACAGACTTGGGGCTTCACGAGGGGAGGATAACGATACACCACCCCGGCCCGCGGTGGCGGAGAAAACCAGATGTGGGAGAAACAGAAAGAAACTTGTTGAGCATACGAGTGTCCGGGGGATGTTCGGCAGACTTGGGGCTTCACGAGGGGAGGTTAAAGATACACCACCCCGGCCCGCGGTGGCGGAGAAAACCAGATGTGGGAGAAACAGAAAGAAACTTGTTGAGCGTACCAGTGTCCGGGGGATGTTCGGCAGACTTGGGGCTTCACGAGGGGAGGTTAAAGATACACCACCCCGGCCCGCGGTGGCGGAGAAAACCAGATGTGGGAGAAACAGAAAGAAACTTGTTGAGCGTACCAGTGTCCGGGGGATGTTCGGCAGACTTGGGGCTTCACGAGGGGAGGATAACGATACACCACCCCGGCCCGCGGTGGTGGAGAAAACCAGATGTGGGAGAAACAGAAAGATTCGGTAACAAGTATACCAGCATCTTATCTGGAAGTAATGATATTTGTTATTATAATTTTGAACATTCTGAAGTTTTGAATATTTATTTTATAAGAAGTTACCGTTAAAAAGGAAAACAAATTTCATACTACTAATTATTGCGATGTGGCATTACATATATTTACTGAAAAATATCAAATTTGCCGTATAATACTATCATTATATATACTTTACACTAGTTTAAACATTCTGCAGATTGCTATGATGTATACAAGTATTTAATATCCCATATGTTTATTCAGAGATGGCATACTTAACAAAACGTTTTTAAACATTAGTAACCAGTTTAGTTACTCTCATAATTTTACAAGTAAAAATTAAGATTAATATCCGTGAAATAATCTTTATTAAGTAGTAATAAAATACTGCAAACAATTAAATGTTGGATTGACATGATGATGTTACTAAGATGTGATATTGTTTGTATTTTTATTTCTACTTAACAATGTTTTGACATTTTATTTAGTGACATTACAAGTTAATATTTCTTAAGTGACCTTTTAGATTTTGCTCTCTTATTGTTTATAATTGCGAACCAACACGATTTAAAATTGTTTCGTGCATAAAAATAAAGTGAACTATACAAATAATTGAATGGAAACAAAATCAAGCTCTACGCACTATACATTTTTCTCGGTATAAAACAATAATAAAAACATCAATATAAAAATAAAATGTAGAAGTTATACATAGAACATGGATTACGAGTACGAGTGTAACTTGCAATCACTTGCATAGGTGTAAATTTACTTTTAGATATTCCATGCAATATGTGTATTAATGTTATTTAACACATTTATATAGATATTACTACTATAAATAGTTTATTAAATAGCTTTCTTAATGTAAAAACAATTTTCTGCTACTTAATTTAAATGCTTGAACCTGCTTGAACTTAGTTTAAATCCATATGCTTACAAAAACGTTTACTTGCCAATTATATTCTTCACTTAAGGGAAAAATACTAAAATTGTAAGGAACAGCGTATAGACCAGTTAAAATAAAAGTCCTGATTATACAAAAAATAAAGTGGAAGAGAATTCAAAGTTTAAAGATTCAAGATATGTTTACAGATATTTTTTCAAGGTTATCAATCACCAGAGCATCACAGTGTCAAGTTTACTCTAGCGTGTAATTGGTATTTGTGTTTTATATAATTTTTTACATTAAATGACTTAATATTTCAAAACATTACAATTTAACTAATATTCATCGGTACAGTTACTTTCAATTGTTTGAACCCTCATAAGGGTTAGTTAAAAATTTAGTTGATTAATCAGTAAGTTATTTACTCAATTTTTACTTTGCTTATTACATTACTAATTTATATTGCGTCATAATTATCAACAAATTAAATACAAATATACTATTATCTAAATTTAGTATAAATTTTGTATACAATAACCAACATGTTTTTAGTCTTCTTGCGAAAAATTGCCCAGGATCCAAATGTAAAACCAAAGTTGAAGAGTGTGACGTCAACCATTGGTGTTTTTACGCCACTTCAATACAAACACATGTCGTAGTAGGCCAATCAGAGGGTAGTAGCTGTGGTGGGGGAGGGGTGGGGGTGCGGACGTGCCGCGGTAGTTTACAATCCTCGCCCGGTGACGACCTGAATGCTAATGCCAATCAGGGGGCCACAAACACACAACCTTTTACCTGACAAAGACACGTCACCATAAGCTCTACTGTAGGTCGCACTCTGCTGGAGTACTTTCGTTTGAGTTTATAGTTCAAAAGAAAAACAAATATCTTGACTGATCAGGTGTGAACTACACGTAGATTATCTAAATTTTGATTTTTAAATTGAATTTAAAACTACTAACATGTCATATTTTAATCGGTCTCGAACACTACCAATAATACTGTTTCTACAAATACAAATCTGAAAGATTTATCATCAATTTTAACCCTAAGATCCTCAAACAAACAATAATTGGTGAAAAAACTAATATCAATACAGTTATTCAGGTATTTAATCACGCTGTTTTATAAATATGTACGTTATCACAGTAATTATCACTAAGGATAAATTAATGTTTAGTAAAAAAGAAAATATATTTAGCGGGAATAATTGTTTTTGAAATGGGAATAAACTACTCCAGTGTAAAAAAATTGTATTCGTACTAGAACATTTATTAGGTTTAAAAATTACAGTGTTTTAAATTTCTTATTTTTACGCTATATAAAACGTTTTCCTTTCCAAATTCAAGTCTATCACTAAGGATATTAGGTAAGTACGAATATAATCATGCAATGCTAATGAAAAGAAAGGTCACAAATCGCAGGTAAATCTAAATTAATACAATTCTATTTTGCTATGCATATCGAAACATGCATTGTTCATTAAAATAAATTTAGTGCAATAACCACCCTTAATTAACACGTGTTACGTCTTAAACATTCATCAACTCTTAAACTAATCTGTCAATAACAACGACAGAAATTAAAAAAGTCTGTTATTTTAAAGTATTATCCTAACTGTAATAATGAAAGATGGTTTTATCCCGGGTTTTCGTGGACCTGATGTCTAGAGAAGAGGGCTAATTTAATTCTAACTGCATGGATGAGTGGTTATTGAATTTCATCATGCACGAGAGAGCGGTGTTATTAGGTCTTCACTCGTCTCTTCACTAGCACCGTTCATTTAGAAACTAGCTCGTTTGGGGTTTTTAAATGTTTGAGAAACATGCTTAGGTCTGCTTATTTATAACGCGTTAATTACTTTGGATCGTGTAAATTACCTGTACTCTATCAGCTGTATCAGTTGTTGCTCTATTTTCTGTTGGACTAGAATACCTCTAAACAGCAAAATTAAATTGTTTTAAAAATTAGATGCACTTTGTTAATATAATATAATATAATATAATATCTAATAATATCTATAATATAATATAATAATATAATATCTTATGTCCCTTATTTCGTCAGCAGTCATTTCCTGATGAGTCTAGAGATTAAAAAGTTCAGATGAATTATTGGAATTCAGAAAGTACGTCACTATATTACGTCACTATATTACAACGTGGGAAATACATTGTTTGTACACCATATATCACGCAACGAGGGAAATGTTTTACATTAGTCAGAGATAAAATATATCAGGGAAAACAACAAACTTCTGCTCGGCTTAATTAACAGCACAACGCCTTCTCCTTATAAAAGGTTGTTTTATGATATTTAAAATATTTTAAAGTAATCTACAAAACCTAATTTGATAACTGAAATATATTTTCTTGTTTATACACTCTAGAACATTGTCGTATTGCGGTATGTTGAAGTTCTCATGCTGTCGTTTTTGTTTCAGGTTTGTAGAGTGTTTTGTTGGTCGTTCTGCACGGTATGAAAATTACAATGTTGTAAAAAATTAAAATGGTCTTTTGTATTACAATTAGAATTGTTCTAGTTTTCGTGATTATTTATGTAGCTAGGCAGTCCACATTTCCATTCAAATGACGTTAAATATAAAAATGTATACACACTATACAACACAATACGTCTAAAACCACACATTTATTTATTAATAGTCTTTACATATTTAATGTGGCATTTTATTGTAAGTTGATTTTTTTATTTTACGTCTAGATAGCTCACCTTCAATAAAATCCATAAAGTCTTCGTTTAAAAATCCTTGAAAATTGCTGACGCTTAAAAAATCATATCTTAGTGATAACATTGATCAACATTGATTAAGCCAATTAATGATCAAATAACCCAGTTTACGTTCTAATTTTTAAGTTTATTTTTTAAATTAAATATATAGTTAAAGATTTAGCCAAGTTCGATGAATACAATTTTAACCAACCGGAGGTATCTGTAGGCCCACACATTGGAAAATTTGTCAAGACTTTAACAGATCATTAGTAGTTTTGTTTACTGTTACGGATTAATTTTATTGGAATTTTGACGAGTCAAAATGCTTTTGGGATATAGTTTATTTTTAATTTTGTGTGAAGTTTTATAAACCGTAACCATTTCTTTCATCGGGGCAAACAATACAAACAACTTTAAAGATATGAAAGCTCGTAAATGACATTAAATTTAGTTATATGATTTTTAATTTATCGTTAAGTTACAATAATCACGCAACTCTCTAAAATATAAAAAAATGTTCTGTTTTATTATTTTTTATTATTATTCTAGAAGTTTGGCATCAATATTTAGGGGAAACCATTTTCTGGAGGATTCTTTCTACTCAGTGGTTGCACATGTCCACAATATTTTCTCAAACTTACCGGCAGTAATAATTTATTTTTAACAAATAAACTTATCCTTTTAATCATGTTCTACATTAATATTATATTTCGCATTGCATGCCAGATGTAGCTTTATCACATGCATTACAACTCTCCCTGTATAATTCACCAATTAATACGTTTGTTATTACAAATTACATGTGTAAAACAATTTAAAATTATTACACTTACGATTACAATTTGGACACGCTTTTATAAACACATATTTAAAAGGGTATATCAAAAATATTGTAAAAAAAAATAAATAATATCAATCACTATCAAAGACTCCGTGACTACTTAATACACTGTCGCTCTGAAATACAACTTTTATAAGGAATGTAACTCTCGAATATTGTGCTCCTTGTAAAAATAAGTAACGATAGTGAAGCCCGGAGCCTAATGGCATGAATCTCCTTAGGGGCAATGCTGCTAATATTGTCGTGAAATTGGTGAGGGTTCTCGAAATAATAACCGAGAGCTCCCGGGGCAATTTTCAGCACCGAAGCTCGCAGGCTGTTTGCTCTTCATTTATACGACCCGCAGCCGGGTCAACAATAGTAATGAGCGGGGAAGAACAGATTCAAATTTCGATTTGAGGGACCGCTGTTTAAATATGAGTGAGTGTACTTTATGTTGGTGATGGATTTGTAAATGTGTGTTGCTTTTTTTCTTCCTACAATGTACATTTATGTATTGGCCCCTATATGTAATTACTTAACATGGTGGTCCAATATTAGAAAAAAACTACACAAAGTAATTAGATTGTATAATAAATTATCTGTAATGTAAAATAATACCGATAATACTCATAAATAATTAAAACCCGTATGTGGTATGAGGTGGGATCTCTAATTATCTTAACTGTGTAAAAAGTTGAATACCTCTAAATGATGTGAGCAGACGATTTGTAATATGTTATTGTCAATTCGTTATACTTATATTAAAAGCCTATATATAACAAATTAAAATAAATATATAATATATATAATAATGTTTTAAAATATAAATAAATAAATAATGAAAATATGATCCTAAAGATATTATTTACCTACAAACACTTATAAAACACTCGACTGTCCAGACCTACTGATTAAGTGATAATGTGTATAAAAACATTGTCTATTTATGATTAAACAGCCTTGTACATTGTAAGGTGTAAAACATTACCAACAGTGAAAGTCCGCCACTCAGAATCACAGTGCGGCTAGGTAGTAGGCGACGACACACCACGGTGTAATTCACCGTCGGCGGCGGCGGCCGAATGTTAATGATAATCTGTGGCGTGTAGTCCGCGGTCACCTCATGTATATTGTAATGTCGCTACAATTCATGCCGTGAGAGGCATGCTCTCGTGTCCGGTGGGACTTATCTATGCATCGCTTCATGACGGGCTATATACCATACCGGCCCGGTCGTAATGTAAACGCAGGATGCAGTGGAATGTAAAGGTTACTCGTGGAATGTAATCACATTTATAGTCCTACTTTAATAGAAATTTATCAATGGAAGTAAGTTTTTGTATTGTAGATTTGATGAAGGTGTTTTAAAACACAACCTGATCTCGTTGCCTTTCATAGTTAACCTTCCTGAGTTTATCATAAATGGAAAATAAATTGCAGAGTTTAAAAAAATATGAATAATCAGCTGATGATCGAAAAGTGGATTATAGGCTGTGAGGGAAACACTGTGACCACTGCACCACCTATCTTGACTGCCAAACTGACAGTAGTAGTGGATTATAGGCTGTGAAGGGAACACTGTGACCACTGCACTACCTAGCTTAACTGCCAAACTGACAGTAGTAGTGGATTATAGGCTGTGAAGGGAACACTGTGACCACTGCACTACCTAGCTTGACTGCCAAACTGACAGTAGTAGTGGATTATAGGCTGTGAAGGGAACACTGTGACCACTGCACTACCTAGCTTGACTGCCAAACTGACAGTAGTAGTGGATTATAGGCTATGAGGGGAACACTGTGAACACTGCACTACCTAGCTTGACTGCCAAACTGACAGTAGTAGTGGATTATAGGCTGTGAAGGGAACACTGTGACCACTGCACTACCTAGCTTGACTGCCAAACTGACAGTAGTAGTGGATTATAGGCTGTGAAGGGAACACTGTGACCACTGCACTACCTAGCTTGACTGCCAAACTGACAGTAGTAGTGGATTATAGGCTGTGAAGGGAACACTGTGACCACTGCACTACCTAGCTTGACTGCCAAACTGACAGTAGTAGTGGATTATAGGCTGTGAAGGGAACACTGTGACCACTGCACTACCTAGCTTGACTGCCAAACTGACAGTAGTAGTGGATCATAGGCTGTGAAGGGAACACTGTGACCACTGCACTACCTAGCTTGACTGCCAAACTGACAGCAGTAGTGTATTGTAGGCTGTAAGGGGAACACTGTGACCACTGCACTACCTAGCTTGACTGCCAAACTGACAGTAGTAGTGGATTAAAGAGGCCACGGGTTCAAAGGAAACTGCCGGAGGTTTTTTTTATTCTATAAAGCTCCAACATCCGTAAAATTATTTTCCTTCTAGGGATCACGACTAAGCACTAGTTACTGTTTCATTGATTGTTCCGGTCTCTCCATATTAATAGTAAAATTTAATTATATACATATAAATAACTAATCATCCAATTACAAATTAAAAACATTGAATCAGGAATATAGTTTTTTTTATTTTTTTTATAGCACATTTTCAATTTACTTAACTATCGATAAGGAAAGTGTCTTCATGAAATGCCTTCAACTAATCATTACCCTAATATCAAGGTATAAAAAGTAAAATATTTACTTGGAAAAACAAGGAAATATTAAGTTGATATTTTGATAATATTCCAGAACTTAAAGGGGAATTTCGATGGTTATAAAGTGACTGCTAGTATAGTTTTACCGACCTGAACTACTAAACTACTTTTTTCCAGAACAAATCAGTGTTCAAGTAAAGCCACTGTGATAATTAACTATTGATACAATAACAAAAAAATTTTAATTATAAAATAAATATAAATTATATTATAAATCTTATTTATAGACTGTAACTTTACTAATTGTTCACTGACATTAAAACATACATGCTAAATATATTGTTTCATTAAGATTACAAATAATAATATAATAAAAGCTTGTAGTATATGCTAATTAGTTTTAAATTATTTAATAAATACCACACAACCTTGGTAAATGTTAGCCCTTAAGAGTTGGAACCATATTTACAGGTAAATAATTTCATAAAATGTTTTTGAAAAGTTCATTTAGGATTTCTTGCTCAAAATAAGAGCGAGTGACGCCTAAGTAACCTCCATCAAGCGGAAGCCCCCGTTTAGTTGAATCTCCTCGCATAAAGCAGGCGCTTGCTTCAATTACTTTACTAAAGTACCATATTTTTTTCTCTCACGTTATTACACTTTTAGCATAATGTGAAAAGTTCGTCTTGAGCTCTTTCTCCTGTTTAATATTTATGAGTTTATTAGACCATTTACTTTTGTTTTGAAATAGCGTTCTAAATTAGAGCGGCAATAATATGTCCATGTCATTTTCAACTTTTTAAATGACAAAATAAATACAAACCAAAAATAAATAGTACCATATCCAAAACCTAAGATACCCCCCACCCCACCTTAGGTTGTAGTTTTGTCAGTACAGAAGCCATGTTTATTTGTAACCATTACGAATCTACCTAGTTTGCGAAACAAAACGTACATTAGTTCCGATGTTCATGAATCCGTGATTTCCTACGGCATACAAGGTTGAATAGGTCTACTTGATTATTTTGTTTAGGTGTTTCAAAAATTGTCTGCAATATACCGTTAGCCTTAACTTTGAGTGCGTGGTGTGAGATATGCATAAAAGTTAGTTCAATAACTTCAAACTTCAAAAGACTTATCTAAAACCTATCAATATTATTCGAACTTTTGTTTTGTATTTGTTTAGGATAAATTGACCTAAGTCACATGATTGTGACTCGTTTTTTAACTAGTTTAAGACGATGTATCAAGCCCTATCTATAAATTCAAAGTATAAAAAAACCACCTACCTTCTTAAATAGTGAGGTATTTATGAGTTTATGAATATTGTAACCCAATACAATCCATCGACGATACCTTACTCTTAAACCTAAAAATTTAGGTTACTGAAATAACATGCATCGCAGTATTTTATGCGGGCTATTACTGGAAAAGGTATCGTGCGTTATTCTTACGTTATTACTCTTTTAGCATAATGTTCAAAGTTTGCCGTGAAACTGCTTACCCGCCGTGCATTTAAAGTTTTACCTTCATCAGCCTATGTTAAAAATAACATAACATTTGATAATGTTGTTACTAATTTACCATACTCAGGATTTATTTTAAGAAAATGTATTGATTTATTATTTCAATACAAGCTATGTTAGTAATAACCAGTTGTTACTTGGGGAGCACATAAAACGGTTAGAAGCGCAATATTATTCTATAAAGGGAATTCAACTAAACCATATATTACATTGAGACTAAATAAAACCATAACTGCGTTGGAAAAGCAGAAACTAAACACAAAAACTAATTATTTGTTTATAATATGTTATATCAAAATCAATTCAAATCAAAATAATTTTATTGCCATTAGACTATATACATAGCATAGACAACAAGCCACAAATTCTTAAATTAAGTAACAGCTTAAAATTAAACAATATCCCAACATAAATAATAACTAAAAATATTTGTTATTAAATTACAAACTTGTCATTGAAAAAAAATCATGGACACTGTAATATTCCTTATTTATGAGAAACATATTTGTCTGACGTCTAAATTTGGTAACATCTGGATCCTGTTTTAGGTGTATGGGCATAAACCTCACTCAGGACTACCTATCTTTTGTAATAATTATTTAGATGATTGGCTCAGTGCCAACCACTGTAATAGTAAAACCATATCTTAGATGAACATTGCACCAAATAAATTAATTATTAAATAATTTGTATGAAAATATTTTGGGTAATAAATCATCAGTAAATTTACCCACATAAACAACCAACGGCTGCATGAAAATGCATGATATAGATTAAAACCGATATATTTTTTTTATATTCAACGCAAAATAATTAAGAATGGTATTTATTTAAAACCCCACCTATGCTTTAGCCTATTTGATCACAATTTATTTGTCCTTCCTAGTGGAACTAGTTCGATTCATTTACGAATCATCTACAGCAACTTCATGTTGTTGACATTAAATACAATATTTTGTTATATCTTAAATATCCATGATTGTCTTATCCTTGATGACAATAAGGCACAACTGTATCTATTTACACAGGTACACAATAAACAAGGTACAACACATTTTCCTCATGGGGCAACAGTTGCATGCTTCTAGATCCACAAGTCATTCGTAGGTCTACTCCAGGAAAACCTATTACACCATAGGCTAAAAAACTAGGTGAATTTATTATTTAAACATAAATGTGTCGAGTCTTGAAAGATATAATCTTATTTAATTTTTCTTATACAGGGTGTAAAACAATTTTCATGACTTTGGGTTATGGCTTGTCATACAAAAAAAGTTCATATGAAGGCATGTCCTAAAATGCTTAGTTTTCCGTCTATCTTTCTGCATGTGTTTTTTACTTATACGTTGTATCGGAGGAACATCTGAATATACCGAATATTACATAACTTAGTACATATATTGCATTTAATAAGACCCATTTTTGTATGAAATATGAAATTTCTATTTTGTACCATTTAAAAATGGCGGATATTTTTGTTTTTCAAAACTAAATATCTTAAAAACCGTAAAATTTATGAAAAAACAGTAAGGATTAAAAAAGGTTGTGTAATTTTGTCCTAAAATTAATTATATGAAGATATATACTATAGGATAATACATAACTGAGTTGTTGTAATTTGTATATGATAAAACATGATTTTTCAGCCCAGAAATTACAAAATCGTGACACCATTTCCATATATGACAAATAAACAGTGTACACATATGACAACGCATCATAGATTCATTGGATAATCGAACGAAGTGAAGTTTATCCTTATATACAACTTAACTGCTTGGACTGGTAAGAGAATCAACTCAACTGGCGTGTCTGTGACCAAAATAACTCGAGAACGCCTCCACAGTTAAACTTCAAATTTTACAGATAAACTTAACAGGTCAAAATCTCGGCTGAGTTCGTTATTCAGATAATTTCGTTCAGTATTAATAAAATTATCTTAAAACCAAATTTATTTTTTTCTCCTTAAGAATAACATTGGAAGCCATTTTAGTGGTACTTGAATCGTTAAAATTTAGCCGACGTTTATGTTTCAACAACGGAGTAACAATAGTTAGTTTACTAGAGTATACTTTGTTATAATGTATAAACTATTATATTATAGTATATATAGTATATAGTATATATACTATTATATCACAAATGGTCTTTTACCAACAAAAAAAAAAAAAAAAAAAAAAAAAAAAAAACACAAGAGAGTTAAATCGAAGTATATTTTTAAGTTGTGAGCATATTTCTTATGTTATAAAATTATTAAGTGTACGTTTAAAAAATATATCCATACAGTCAATATTCCCTTAGTATGCCTACTCTGTGTAAATATCGTCAGTCGTCCGAGGCGACGATTTTAACAGTGGCAGACGACACGTTTGGCAGATCGAAAAACTCAAAATAACTTTTCAAAATAGATGACTGTAGATACAAAGATATTAACGTAACTTATAAAATAGTTTGTTTTATTGTCTTATCAATTGGTAATATTGTGATTGTCATGTGTTAAAAGTATAGAAAGCCTCAATTTGTCTAGAAAGCTTTGTTGAAGTTAGTCATAGTAAGCGAACAACCTTAAAGTTTATTTTGTAGGACAATTATTTGCTAGGTTATATTTTCACTAAATTAAAAATAAAAATTGTCTACATTACCTAAAATACATTACCAGTAATGTAGTAGGTAACCACAATAAAAGCCATAGATTATTCTAACCAAACAGCCTTTTTCGGAAGGTTATCTTGAATGATTTGACATAGCCTAGGGTTGGATTCCAGTAAGAGTAAGCCGACATTAAACTGGTAATACAACTGTTGTAAAATACTTTAAACACATTACCAGGAATGTTGTAGCGAACCAAAACAAAAGCTTTAAACTATTCTAACCAAACTAAGCCTTTTATACAGGTTATCTGAAATGATTTTAAATATCCTAGGTTTGGATTTTAATGAGCTGTTTTCATCATAAACTTGGACCTATGGCTATAAAAGGAAGGCCTAAACCCTTAGGCTACTTGCCATTTTAGAAGTTTCATGTACGGTCTTGGACCAATCCATGTTTATAGAATTTAATTTCATGATAGCCTAGGCTATTGAAACAATATATTGAAATCTCATTTTGTAAAATACAACTGTTGTAAAATACTTTTAACACATTACCAGGAATTTTTTAGCGAACCAAAACAAAAGCTTTAAATTATTCCAACCAAACTAAGCCTTTTATACAGGTTATCTGAAATGATTTGACATATCCTAGGTTTGGATTATAATGAGCTGTTTTTATCATAAACTTGGACCTATGGCTATAAAATGTAAGCATATACACTTAGGCTACTTGCCATTTCAGAAGTTTCATGTACGGACTTAAACCAACCCATGTTTATAGCATTTAATTTCATGATAGCCTATGCTATTGAAACAATATATTGAAATCTCATTTCGTCAACTAAATAACTGGACCTGACGACTTATTGTTAATCCTTAAGGATATGTTGACTTGGCCTATAGAAATTGTTAACATTAGTTCATTTAGGAAACTCGCTGTTCTCTTTAAAGTTAAATTAACCACACTGCAAAAGCCATGCTTAGCCCAAAATACTCTGTTTGTTCTAAGATCTAACGCCCATGCCAATTCTTACATCGAGTTCGCACGCAGCACGCTGACGTGAGGGAAGTGAATTTCCACATAAACAACTTTTAAAACTCAAAATCAGTGTAAACACATACATTTGCCAAATTTTTATTGAAATCTGAAAACATTGATTTGTTGGCCGTTCTAATACTCCTGGTTTCATTTACTTGCAAAGCTGGGAATTCAATTTTGCACATTATAAGGTTAGGAGAAGGTTCAGTCAGGCTTGAAAGTAGGCGTGAGGTTTCTGAGGACGATAAAGGAATAACAGGCTTTTCTAATGTAAAACCCCCATAAGACAATATACTGTGTTTAGTCAATACACATTTTCTTTAATAACTCGGTAAATATTTATGTCAGAATGACAAGAGAGGGATTAAAACTTTTGCCTCTCTAATTCCCATCTTTTAACATCCATTTATTTTACATCTGGGGCTTTTCTGACCCTTTTTGGACCCAAAAACTCGAAATTTGAAATATTAATCCTCAAAAAAGGGGTTTAGAGTTTTCCGATTGTTTTGCCCAACGAACTTGTCCAACTGATTACAGAAAGGAACGTCCCTATCAAATTTAAAGTAAATCGGACAAAAATGCGACCGCTAGAGTGCAAACACACATACACATATATATTGCCATATATAGACATATATATATATAAAAAATTCTGAACCACCCCCCAAAACGTGTTACGGGGGTCATGTTAGGTACTTTTATGGTGGTCCCGGGCTTAAGTTTCACCGTGCGGGTCATGCTAATAGTTCACTTTCCAAAGGAAATTCACTAACAAACCATGCCTGAAATCTTCATTTTATTTTAAAAATAAATAAATTTACGGATTTATACAACATTTCCTTTTATAAAAACAAATGATAGATGTATGAATGTTTTTCTACGGATAAAATGTTAAGTTGGCACCGAGATCCGAACTTGCGACCTTACGCTCTAAGAGCCAGTGTGATACCCACTCAGCTACCGCGATAAGTGGTACTTAGAGGATAAGTGACTAAAACTATAGCTATATAGACATAAAACCCGGATTCTAGTGGCAGTTAAATAATAACGGAATGTATTCTGATGATGCTACTCAAATCAGATATGGAATTTTTTATGAGACTCGATTTAAGTTTGATAATGTGTTTCGATTATCCTTATACGCGAGGAATGGGTGTACACCTAGCTAAATATTTATCATTGTTTAAAGTACGTGTCAGAAACTAAAACTGAAAGTATGTTGCTTTAGAAGTAATTATTTTATACTAAAATAATAGCTTCAATTATTATCGACAGGAAGACCTAACCACGTCTCACTACACTACAAAATGTAGGTGTTGAAAGAAGTTTTTTATTTGTCCTGTTTAACTATAACAACACGTATTATGCTACTTGAGAAATTATTTATTATTAAGAATGTACAAATATATCATAGATTATAATTAAATAAATACTCATTGAGGTGTATCACGTTGAAATAGTAAAACCACGCATTTTTAGGCCCAAGTAATACCCTCTACCTGATGAGAAATCATAATAGTGAGGTAAAAAATATTAACAGATTTAAGACATTTTTTCCGCATAGTTTTACATATACCATTAGGCCTGTCAGCTGTGCATGCTTGATTTCAGTTTTAAGAATTAAGTTTCCTAACTATACTAACTTGCACACGATATCCAGCCCTTATCGCTATCAACAGAAACTATATCGACTTTTGTAGAACATAAAACGATATCTCACCCACCACCATTTAAAGTATAAACTTCACAACTAACCCTACAGCTCAACACTGAGATGTAAAACGAGTTGTATTCAGTAGTGTTAATTCTACGGTCAGCAAAGTCTTTACAAGGTAGAACGCCATAGTTCGCACGTGGGTGTGCCATAGTGGTTGTCACACTAAAAACCCATGACCTTGGTCCACGAGGTTCCAGGTTCGATCCTCGACAATCACCAATGTTTTAGCTATAGTATGTTGGAGAGTCCAAGCCAACCTTATTTTTTAGGATTACCAATCTAAAAAACAAAGTTGTATAGGTCCTTGACGAGTAAAGAACTCCCTAAACATTTAATAGCTTCCTTCACTACAATCCTTATGAAACCTATACTCTAATATGAGTAAGGTTTGCTTGCTTATTTGCTTGCATGCTTGCATCTCTGATCTTAAAAACGGCTCCACGGTTTTCTTCAAAAGTTGTAATTAACTAATTTCTGAGTAAAAAATAAGTTATAGACAGCTCTTCCCCCGGAAAAGTATAACTCAAAAAACGAATATAAAAAGTTAAAAAAATTACATTGGGCTTATGGAGTTTCAAATTGAAACAAACGAACTATAACAACTCTTTTTATCAATCAGTCAACTGTCAAATTAATACTCGTATAGTTAAGGTGTGGTTTAATGAGAGCAAAGACTAAAACCATTGAGTGAAGATTACATACATAGTGGTCATTTGCAAAATAAACCAAAGTGACATTGAGCTTTAAATAACAACTGAAGTAACCGAAAATATGCAGAAAAGAGGCAAATGAGCTATACGAATTTTATAATCAGTAGGGAGAGTGGTGAACTGTTACTCCAAGGCATATGAACAAACTGGACAAGTCATTAACACTAATATCAGTTGATACACATAACTTTTTCACCATCTTCACCTCCAGTCTTGAGTTTCCCACCGTGAGGTCTGAGGCACCCCGAGGCTGATTAATCTACGGCTACTGTAGACCGCATCATAGAATGAGCTCCATGATTAGTTCACCACATACATCGCCGCGAGCCCGTTCATTCCTGATACAACGGACTCAATTATTTATTGCTGTGCCTTTCATAATTATTACTTCAGAAGGACGTCTTTTAGCCGCAGTCACAAAGGAGGAGGTATAATTTAATTGATATTTGAAACTGTACTGATGTCTCTGTGATTATTTGCTAATAAAGTTGCTAATAAAGTTGTGATTATTTGTTGTTAACGTTTTAGTGTTTGTAACTACCAGCTTTGGCAATTTATATTAGTGGTTAATTTTTAATAAAAATCCGTTTTATTTTTTATTCATCGGCTAACTAGGTTAGAAATAGCCTTAGAATCCCTTAATATTGAATGGGGTACATTAAAACTTTATAAACCAAACTAGACTAAGTGAACTAATTTGTAAATAAACTTTATGGATTTGTTTAATTTATACAATAATTTACACAACTTGTGATATCATAACGTAATATTGTAAGTAAATATGTAGTATTGGAATTTTACCAATATACACCAGAGGAAATACAGTAGTATACTCAAGTTTACCAAGCAGAGCTTAGAGGATGCTCCTTTATTTTGTATCCAGCCAAAACGTTGACAAACAGAAATTACCTGTTTTAAACTAATTTCCGAACGGTCCGAGTCGTAATTTAAATGAAGGTCGGATTAAAATTGACTTGAAGGGTGTTTAATTAACACTCGTTCACGTGAAGTTGTGGACAAATCACACCACTCGAGGGGGCACGTCAACCAGCCCTCTCCAATGCCTGTTTTTGAGAGAAAGGTTATCGTGTTGTCTAGTGCTGACCTTATATTAATTTATAAATTAAAATGTTCTTGTTTTTCCCAATTTTTAATACGGGCTTATTTTTGCATGTAAGTATAATTTAATGTACTATTTTTATAAATTTAAACTATTATTTCAACTTCCGATGTATTACTTTAGTTTATGTACACTGCAAACATTTAATAAATATAGTTTAAAATGTGCAATTGTTCTTAATTTATTTAAATAGTTCAAAATGACCTCAACAGATATGAGTAGGGTAACAAAGTTTTAATGAGGGAAAAATATAAAGTATTAATATCAGTTTTTATGAGGATTTAATGATTTAAACTAATAAGTTGTCTTTATTGCCAGCTTAGTTCACTTGAGTGGATTAATTTCAATATTAGCGAATTTCCCCTATAGGGAAGAAGCTATTACCGTAGGTCTCATGGTGAGACTTAAGCCCGAGACCATGATAACTTTTTGTTTTGAGGTCCACAGAAGCCAAAAACACTATTCGTTCAAATTTATATATATATATATATATATCTATATCTATATATATATATATATATATATATATATATATATATATATATATATATGTGTGTCCGTGAATGCGATAACTTGAGTAGAAAACGTCCGATTTCGATGAAATTTGGCTCAAATGTGTAAAGTGACATTTATGACTTTAAGTTCGAAAACCAGAAAAATCGGACCATGGGAAGGGGGGTTTATAGAGGTTTTAAATTTTCCAAAAATCAGTTTTTTGCTTTTTTTGCCCTAAAATTTGTAAAACACTTAATTTTGGTTCTGACCATGTTATAGAGCTTAGAAAAAAAATAATAAAGTATTTTTAATTATTAACCTAGGTTAAGTGGTTGCGGAAAAAAATCCAAAAAAACCTGCTCATAAAATCTCCCATGTTAATCTTATGGGAAAAAGGTTTTTGGCTTTTCCTCAGCTAATTTTACTTTAATCTTAACATTTGCTTTTACCAATCACTTCAGCTCCACAAAAAAATCATTTTAGTGTTTAAATTGTGATTCTACGTCCAACAGTTGCAGAGATATTCAAAGTGCTAAACACGGTACGTTCTCCAATGTTGTCCTTATGGAGAATAAATAAAATTTGATATCTCGATTATTTATGAATGTATATTGATGAAACTTGGTATGTGGCTTCATGTTTTACTGGTATATTGCTATTTGCACAAAAAATAAATTTGTTGTTGATTAACCCCGTAGCAGCTAACCTGCATACTCAGCCCTAATGTTATTCTTAAGGAGAATATGTAAAGTTTTATATCTCTCTTAATTATGAACATAAATTATTAAAACTTGGTATGTAGCTTCACCTGGTTCAGTTATATTGATAATTGCATAAAAACTCATTTCTTATCTTCCTCGTTGCAGCAAACCTGTGTACTCAGTTCTAATGTTATTCTTATGGAGAATAAATAAAATATTATAAATCACTCATTTATAAATGTATTTTTGTGAAACATTGTAAGTGGCTTTATGTAGGAGTGAGAAACATATAAATGCATTGGAAATTCGCTGAGTACGCAGGTTTGCTGCGACGGGGGTATTATCACTATAATAGGTTGGGGAGTTACATTATAGATCAGTAAATTTAGAGTAAGAATATAGGGTGAGTAATGGACAAAAATCCGAACAAATTGATTTTCGGTATACAATTTAGTGTGACCCTTGTAAAAAAAATATAAAAGTCCCAAAAAGTCCAGGCCTGGCAACGGCCGACATCTTGAAAATAGCATTTCTGGTCCATGCTGTCCTTCACATTTTCTTAATTTTCGGCAAAACCATGCAAAATACGAAAATGGTACATCGGCCTTTTTTGTCGAAGATAAAATTTAAAATAAACTAAGTATAAATTCAACAACAGTATCATAGAACCAACCGACGTCATTTAGTTTTCCCGAAATTCCACATTTTGCAGATTTGTTAATTTTTCAAAGTTATCTTTGGTTTTGCCTTTGTAGTATATGTGGGGATTAAATCCATTGTACATATAATTTTAAAACTGCATTAATATATTTTTATAGTAGAAACAAATAGTTTCATTGATGTGGCATTTTAATGTTTAACCTTATGAATAATCGTGAGTCCTTGGCGTTGTTTTCAATTTGTTCCATGGCCCAGCCGATAGTTTGAATCCCAGTTTGGCCCAGCCGATAGTCTTAACAAATAAATGTCTCCAGTAGTGTTGATCCGTCCTGGAACGTATCGCCCTTTGCATTGCTGGATACATTTGACGTTCAGATCTGTAGTCTTTGTGGCCGGGAAACACAAGTGAAAAAAGCTGCCACCCCTTAAAACAATTTAAGGTATATCATTTATTGCACATCATTTAATCCAAATCCATTTATATTGAATAGCTATATAGTTATATAATTCACTGTAAAAATATTTCTTCAACCTCACACATTACAAACATGTACACATATTTGGATAGCTCTACGTTTTTACCCCTTCAACAATATATTTTAATTACTGACATCAGATAGTTCCAACGTAAATTACTTTCCTTCAAATCAATATCTTGTAAATACAACCAATAATATATTTTTACGTTGTAGGAAGAAAGGATAAACTGTATTAACCGGTCCAGAGGCCAGCTGCTAATGCAAATGTGGTCGCGTCCGCCGTCTCATGTATATTTCACTGTCACTTACACGCTGCCCTGATTTAGCTACCCGCCTCTCCACAACTTTATTCCTCTACATCTTCATCTTCTGCCACTCATCTTGGATAGACGCTTTACATATTCTGAGTAAGCACATCATCTTGTGACGTTTATTTATAACAGAGTTTAGATTTTTTATGATTTAATATTTATAGTTTTTGTTTTTTTACTTAACTGTTTATTTTATTTATTGGTTTAATGAAAAATAAACAGTTTTTTAAAGCATTGTCAAAACATGATAACCCTCACTATTCATGCTAACAAATTTTATCCATCTTAAATAACAATGTTTTCACTAAACTAAACATTTATGACCAACATACATTTACAGAACATTAATTAATAAGATGTATAGTATAATCCTAAATTTTAAAAATAGTCCCGTAAACTGGTAAAGAGTAAACGATTTGAATTTTTATAGTTTCTTTCCGTGGGCACACCCACACATAATAATCAGGAGACCAAGAAAGCAGTTACAACTCTTAAACTTCTTTCCCCTAATAACCCTAATCAGGGTACAGTTTTATATTCCCAATTTCCTACTACTTAATACGATATAAACATAATGCAGATGACATGTTTCTAACAAGTTTCTGAGTGTGTTGAGATGTGTGTGAGCTTATTCATCACTATTTATGTGTTGTTGAATAGTAATGTGATCACAGTTCAGCATACAAACGTAGGTCAGGTTGTCTGTGTCCGACCGCGTTGTGAGATCCAACCAACTCCGCGTGGACAGGTGTCGGTGGCCGAGCACTTTGATTTCCCCAGAGAACCAACTTCAGCTTTATACACTTCCTTTTTACATGCTCTTTCATTTTTTATCTTGTCATTTTGCATATGTGGCAAATATGAGCACGTAGAAAAGTAAAAAAATCGAGTAGATATTTTGCTTTGAGTTTTTGTTATCTAAAGTTATTATGAATAGGTTTTACTAAAAATGTCACATTGTCTAGCTGTATTAGAATATACTATATTATAACGCCACCTCAACCTCATAACAAGATGGAAATATATATTTGTAAGTATGTAAATGCAGTGTTTCTAATTAAACAGATATTCTAAAATTATTACATACAAGAACTTTTTTTGAGAAATAAATAAATTTCACATAATTTCTTTGTCCTTTTCGAGCCAGCTGGTTTATAAATTATGAACTATAATGGTTTATAATCCAAATTTTCTTAGCAGTACGGACGTATTTCAATATTATGAAATGCTTTAGATTAAATGTTTAGTAAAACCAGCATCATAAATATAATGGGACTAAGATATAAATATGTCTACAAACCACAAAGTGTTAGTTTCCACTTCATCTCCATCCCAATACTCGCAATATTTTCACTGACTTGTCGTGCGACAGTGTAGGTGCAGCATTAGTGCGGACTCTCATCTCGCAACCACCAACTATCGTTGTTCCATTAGCAATCACACTCAGCCAAGGCACAGTGGACGGCTAGGGCTTATTAAGCCTGTTGTTCAAATTCACGGCTGGATTGTGGTGTTCCTGTGGTCTGGTGGTAATTATGGTTTGTTTTCCGCCGGGTTTGTGGTCTGACATTCGCTGGCCTCGGCTAAAACCAACAACACAGCTTCCTGCGCAGACGATTCCGCTGTGAATTGTTAACTTTGTAGAGAGAGACGCTGATTGATTTGAAAACCGCAGTTATTCGTTCATCGCTGTAGCATTGGTTTATCCCACCGGATATTCATAAATGTTATGAAACAAATATTGACAACTTAGTTTCACTAATGTAACAGTAGCAACAAAATGTAAAAAGAGACAAAACCCTTTTCAAATATAATGTTTTATTAATTTAATTTGTTCATTCTGACACGTTAATAATTTTATAATACTATATAATGTTGAAATTTTTCTTTTTCTTTGATTGCCCGTTTTTAAGAAGGTTATTCAAAAATATGAAGCACTATCCAGCACTAAATCATTTGGTGCATTTTTATAGCTGCTGGTTTGAGGTTTTTAGAGTTATATTATGTATATTTAAATAAATTGATAATTTTAAAATTTCTCGTAATATTGCTATTAGTATCGTGTGAGGAGTTGCGGTGTAAGTAAATGACAACTCCAATTGTAAAAAGAAGTAAATTCTTTAACTACAACTAGGTCAAAATTGAAAATAAAATTTAAGGGCAGTATTAAATTAATTAAATGAGTCAATGACTACATAAATGGCTATGAATGTGTTGTGAATGTAATATTAATATGATTGTACATCTTTTTGAGTATTTTTCTAAAACGTTAAATTTCTCATACATAATAAGAACTTATAAATAATCCAGGTCTAGTTGGGGGACGGGTGGGGGCGGCAACACAGGAGCCTATTGATCGGCTTCCTTCGTGAATTCCTAAAGTTTGAAGCTTCTACGTCGCATACCTCGAGATCTCAACAGGTTTTGCCTCTATGGTTCACGTAGAAAACATTGTATCTCTCAAATCAAACATGCAGGATCACATTTTCCAGGAAAGTATTGCAGCCAGCTATAGTAATCTCCAAATTATGCAGTAACGTTATATGAACGCCAAATATTTACGCACGTTCGTTGACGTTGAGTAGCGAGGTTTAGTTTATGGTGCAGTTACATCGGACACCAAACGAATTCCAGAATAAATTTATATCAAACTCCCATGATATAAAACTTTTTTTCATAGAATGTATTATGGTCCTAATGTATTCGTCCGATCACTTAATATGGTTCAGAAGTGTAACTTTCAGATTACCTTACCCACTAATAATCTAACGATAAGGGTTATCGAAGTTTATATGATGCAACTTTACTGCAAAGCAGTTCTTACCAACAAGAAACTGGATCCGAAAACTAGGAAGGTCCTGAAACCTCAAATAAAACCTCGGATTTGAAGTACCAAGCGACTTAGCTCCGCTGCAAAACAATATGTGTAATCATCCGTGGAAAAGAAACAAAGTATTCAATAGGTTATATTTTTTATAATTATTGGCGAACAAACTTTTACTTAAACAAACTTTTCAGATTGAACGGCTTCTATGTATTACAAACTACAATTTAAATAATGTGGTACGGTATATAAATACTAATGAGGAATCTGTACTTGACACTTGAATAACACATTCAGCTAAACGTGCTAGCGTATAACAACTCTGTACGATTATAACACTAACTAGTTGCCCGTTTCGGCATCGCTCGTGATCATAGTACAATATTATATTTTAAAAGTTAGATCCATTTGTTAAAGTACTTCGTCACCTGGGGGACCGAGTTTGCCTGACAAGCCAGTCAGTTTTCTTCAAAATGCTTATCTTAATTTCTAAGGTTCCTCTACAAGGTAAGCATACTTACTTTGTTTATTTGCTCGTTTCGTTTTATTTTGGACAAGTCCGCTTTTAGCGAATTTCCCCTATAGGGAAGAAGCTATTACCGTAGTCGGCATGGTAAGACCTAGGCCCGGGACCATGATAACTTTTCGTTTTGAGGTCTCCAGACCCCAAAAACACCATTCGTTCGAAACTGTAGATATATATATATATATATATATATATATATATATATATATATATATATGTGTGTGTGTGTCCGTGAGCACAATAACTCTCGTAAAAATGATCCGATTTTGATGAAATTTGGTATAAACGTGTAAAGCAACATTTATGACTTTAAGTTCGAAAACCAGCCAGATCGCTTTATCCCTTAGGGTATTTTGGGGGGGTTTTGTACCCCAAAAATGGGTTTTTTGAATTCTTTACATATAATTTTGAAAATAGTCAACATTTTAGTTTTCCCCATTGAATTAAGCTTAAAAAAAACACACAATTTGGTGTTTTGATCATTTTTCTACGTCAATTGGTTACTGAGATATTGAAAGTGCTAAACACAGTACGTTGTCTAATGTTATTCTTATGGAGGATAAGACAAATTTTATATCTCGCTTATTTATAAACGTATACTGACGAAACTTGGTATACAGCTTCATCTGGTGTTGGACCATTGATATTTGCTCAAAAAAACAATTTTTTACCAAAGGCTCCCCTAGCAGCAAACCTGTTTACTCAGCCCCATGTTATTCTTATGGAGAATAAGTGTCGTGTTATCTCCCTTCATTATGAAAATAAATTAATTAAATTTGGTATGTGGCTTTACCTACATGAGTTATATTGATATTTGTATAAAACCCCATTTTTGTGTTCCTTGCTTCAGCAAAACCTGCATACTCAGCCGCTATGTTATTCTTATGGAAAATAATTAAAATGTCATAAATCGTTTTTTTATGAATGTATATTGATGAAACTTGGTATGTGGCTTTATGTGGTATTCAGATACATATATATGCATTGGAAATTCGCTGAGTACGCAGGTTTGCTGCTACGGGGGTATATATTCAATTGTTCTATCTTAATTAGTAATGGTTCTAGAAATGTATAGAAAATCTATACATTGTGGATGTATACATTTGTTCTAATCACTATTCTCACAACAAAATTCATGCTGATACTTTACCAAGCGATTGTTCTTTTTACAACTGACTGCTTGTTTTTGAACAGCTGGTACGATTATTTTGTTTTATTTTAAAATCTTAACCCTAACACCAAAGTTGTTTTTTAACAAATTTGTATACACAATAATAAGGCCTAATTATAACTTATTTATTTACCCACAAACTTGATAGCTCCAACATTTGGAGGGTCCTAAAGCAGTTTTGGAATAGGGGTAGACCCATGTCGTGTTTTTATTGTGATGTATTATCTATAATTCTAACAAATTCATTTTCAATCGGTCCAGTGAACTAATAAGATCAGTGTCTTTTGAATTACAATTTTAAAGGCTAACGGAGCAATGGACATAAGGGACGAAAAGTATAGACCTCTTAATGGTTATGGTGCATTCCTATTAACAAAGCTTTGTATTCTCTGGAGGAGTACTTTTCCACCCCCTCATGGATTTACTATTGATTTTGTTTTTCATTATTTATTTTTATTCTGAGTTATACTCTTAAGTTTTGATGACGCCATTCAATGTACATAACATGTATTTTATGAATAAAGATTTATTTGATACTATCTTACTAACAATTATGTGTTCAATCGGTCTCGTAAGTATATGATTAACATGGAAATTTTGAAATTCATTAATAGGGCCGAGCCTCATTGGAACGGGAATAAACCTATAACTTATTTTTTGGGTGGACCTAACTTCTTCCAAATATCTGCTCTATAACTCATGTAGTTTGTGCATGATGGGCTTAAAAACACATAGCAAATCAGAATTAAAATCACAAAGACTCCCTGGACAAACTGAGCTTTAAATACCATGTTGCAAGGGCTTACGTGTTCCCTACACAATGTTTCGTCGCTGTGCCGTAATTTTATATTGTTTAGTATACCGTTTTGGATTAGTTAGTAAAGAACGTGTTTCCTCCATTCTGTAATAAAAGATAAATTACCTGACTAAATGCTTATTAGAACTAATACGTTGCATTCTACAGTGAAATGTTGAGTTGTACCCATAAGATCTTCTTTGGAGCAGTGATGGACCAGTGGGCATAACCCTAATGTCGTAAGTAGTGATTTGATGCCTAAAAGTGTCCTGCACCACACGAAAATGAGCAAAATGTTTTATTTCGTTCAGTTCAGTCTTTTTTGTGAAACGTGGAATAAACCTGGTTCATAAACAAAATTTAAATATATCCGCTCCACACAATATTTAACTGCTCAAAGCCATGTAAAAACAAAACTGATTTTATTTATATAGGTAAATACTTTCCTTACTTGAAACATCTGGTATTGCTAATAACCTGTTCATAATGTTTGTTCAACTGTAATTCAAATACAATTATTCCCCATGTTAATCTTATGGGCGAAAAACTAACTTTGAGGGCAACTCGTGCCCTTGAGAATAAAAATATATAAAATTAAAAACCTTATTGCATATCTACGAACTGAGACGAATGTTTTGTCACTTCCATCGTTAAATTTAGTCAAGAAATAAAGGAGGAGTTCCGTTTACCAAAAACCGGTTCACGTATTATATATAAGGATACTAACAACCCTGTACTCCGTAAACTTCAAATCCATTTGTACTATCCCCTGGACTATGTACAAGACTAAATATATTTCTTACCTCCGTCAGTAGTCCTAAATCTTTCATCGCCTATTTAGTAAATCTGAACCTATGAACTTAAAATTTAGTGTAATTTCTGTGCCTTTGTAATATTACGGGAACTTAGTATTAATAAACCCTATATCTTTTGCTATGTTGCAAAGATTTGCCGTTTTCTATTAAAATTAGCATGTTAACTTGATGATAATGTCAGTTAAATATAAATTTAAGACTTTGTTCAGCTTTGTCTTAAGCAATATGTTATCTTAACAATGTATTCTAGGGGCCCTTTAATCTTCTACTAACCTTTACCTTTTTAACAAGCTAGATACGTCTTGTCACAATTATGGGATACCTACCATCTCTAAGACTTTTAAAATTATTTGGTCCTCTTACAGCGTGATAATCGAAGACCACATTATGTGCGGTGCGTTATTCATCCACCAAAAGCTTATTGAGGGTTCACTCGAACATAAACACAAAACGAAGAGGCTAATTAGGATATGACACTGCTGGGAATCGCTTATGCACACGTTATCAAAGTCTCTCTTTCAATTTTCATACTCAATCCTTTTAAAGGGAACTGTTTAATGAAAAGCATTCCACTTAAAACTTTACTCTTTCCATCTTTGCTTCAGTGAAAAAGCTAATTACCCTTTTAAAAGCTCGAATGAAACCCATTGACTCCTGTTCGTGACTGGTTTGTAATTTCAGCACTAGAGAATGATTTCGATTGTCTTTACGACTCCCGTAATTGAGATGGCAAAGTTTCCACTGTCTGGTAATATTTAAATTACGACAGCGATAGTTAAAATCAAATAGTATTTATTTAAGTTTTATTTTACAATTTTATAAGAATATCGTATTTTATGATAATGTTAAATAAATATATTGCAGACTTATACATTTTTTCAAATACCTAAGTCAGTTTGATTGAGTTTTAACACCATTTTCATCAGTGCATTTGTATTTTAATTAATTCCGCATCTTGAATAAAATAACAGAATCAATTTCCTGTCCAAAAAGATCTCATCTTGCGTGTCATCCTTTGGCATGATTCAAAAATTAAGCTTAGCTATATGGGTTATCGTAGTACATATATATACTGAATAAGCTATTACGACGTAAAAACTTGAGTTTTAAGAAACTCGGTATTTATTAATAAGAAGGCTTGTCAACCGCATTGAAACTCAAGATTCTATTGTTAAAAAGAAACGATTAAATATTCCTGGAAAATGTTTTCCAGAAATAAACCGAAAGAAAGAAATCCTTTGGTCAATTTATTTCTCGAAGTAGAAGTTCAAATTTACACAGTCGTTATGAAAACGAAAGAAGAAAATTTAATACCCTTAATGCGCCGAATAAATTAAATATAACGATTGAAAAGGAGTCGAAGTGGAAAAGCAATTGATTGTGGTGGCATTCGATCCCAATCGGGTGAAATAAAACGATCTAGATGTTTGCACCGTCTTAAGCCTCAGTTTCTCCCTCCTTCTTTTCCCTATTAACCGCTACTCGCGAATGTTAATAAAGCCCCTCCCCTTCTATTCACCCCTCCAAAACCTTTTTAATATCTCGCTGCCACAGCCAGCCTTATATCCGTGATGATTTAATCTCTTATACCTGTTTACACTTTCCACCATATTATACAGCCGGGAAGGGATTGAGATTGAATAACGCGGGCCAGCTCATTACCCTAACTCGTCTTTTCATTCACCTTCGCCTTCGCCCGGCTATTACTGCAATAAACAGCCCGATTATTAAAACTCTTGTACGGATTTTCTTTATTACAGCGTTAAAAAGATTTAGAGCTATTATTACTTTCTTTATTTCCCGAGTAAAGTGAGCCATTCTTTAAAATTTCTCGGGTTTCTTTTCCCGCTGACAAATAAATGGTCGGCCGTTTTGCGAATTGAGCTCAAATTATTCCGTTTTCGTAATTGCTGTGTTAACTACGAGACTAACTGCGTGCGAATTAAGTCGGGAAAAGAAGATTGTAGATTTATCTTTCGCAGTTTTTTTCACATAAATAATTATGTTAATTTCAAAACCGTAGTTATACTTTTCTGCTACAGTTCACTGACATTGCATTCTTAAAGGAGAAGATATTATGTACAAAATATAGTAATAACATGCAATGTTACTTATGAAAGAACGAAATATAGTTTAAATTCATGGCCTTCCTTGTTTTGTAAATTACTAATAGCAACGAGATAGGTTTGGTGGTTAACTTCTCCACATGTAGTATTTTGATGCAGAGAACACAAGTGAGTTTGCGATAAAGCCACATATTATTGAATTTGCTGAAATTTATTAGATAAATCGTTTCATTTAACATAGATATCGTATTTTACCTCATACGACCGTGGGAAATAGTTATCTGATTTCTTCGGTTAAAATTTCAGTCCATATTATATATTAATACTAAATCCTTGTATAATAGTGTAATAATGGTTAGTAAATTATCCGTGGACTAATCAACCCATGAAATATTTAAGATAATATTTATTTCAGCTAAAAACATTAGTGACAAAAATATATGTTTGAGAACGAAAAACAAAGACGAAATTTTTCCATAAATTATGTAACCACGAACTACAAAATATAATAATAGAAAAATAAAATAAGCAACTTCTAAATAAATTTAAAAAAATTACTATACCCTAAAGTCTCTGAAAGATAATAATCTTTCAGAGGCTTCAGGGTACAGTAAATATTTTTATAATTTTTTTCTTAATTTGCTTATTTTATCTTGCTTAAGCATATTAACGGCTAATTATCGATAAGTAGCCTACTTTCAATAAGTCATTTAGTATCTTAATATCTAAGTTTATTTTGCTATAAGAGAAGTGCAATATGCCCTCTATAAATAATAATTATTTGAGTAATACTTAATTTGATGAATTCAATGAGGAATTGCTTCCTACGTGTATAATTGTAATACAATTAATGTATAACGTACAAGTATGTACATAGTGTATATTGATGCTGAATACGATTCTGTATATCCCAGTGTCAGAAGATAATTAATAGGTGTAGGTAATTAATTTAAATAAATAAAATGTAAATGGAATAACTTAGTAATGGAACTTTGAACGATTCAGGTTATGATGATGAAACCGACCTACTCAAAACCACAATGCATACTGAATCGCGAACTACATTACCTCGAGTGACACAGTTTCTGAGAAGAAAAACAAAGAGGGTTTAAAGAACAGAGAGAGTTTGCCCAGATGCTTTAAATAAAACATCAGAATGAGAAAAGCTGCGGAGTCATGAATATTTGAGCGGGGCGCGAGAGGGGTCGTGACCTCTTGGTGGGGGGGAGGGCACCAGTAAGGGGGCGGGGGAGAATGAAGTGGATAGTCAAGACGGTGATTATCACAGCGGCCGCAATAGCCCCCTAAATTAGCAACAATTAGGTTGGATTAGGCCGTGACGTAAGGCGGACGGACAAAGACGATGGTTCTCCGACTCAGACACCACATCACCCTTCGTCTTCATTCCGACGGTATTCCACACTGCCGGCCGCACGGACACGACATGCAAACTTGACTGATGTCTGACGACCTTATAATTGAGACTCGGCCTCTCATTAGCTGAAAAGACAATTTTCCCGGTTGTCTGATGAGTTTTCCGCACTAATAACTTTGCGCTCGGAAATTTGTTTCTGGCATTGCCGGGGATGGAAATAATCTATATTTATTATTTATTAATGCACTTCCCAATACAAGCAGAATCAAAAATAATATATCAAGTTAAATATGTTTATAAATGAATATTAAGTGGTAGTGATGATTAAATAGTTTTTTCTTTGTTCGTATGAAATAACTTTAAAGGTGTACTTCAGATAAATAATGTTTTCTTAATAATTACTTTATCTATTGACTTTTTAATGTATTTTGTTGAAAACCGAAGTCCCTTTATTAAAGTGGCTACTTGAGCCAATCTAAATAAAACACGTAAACTTTACATTTTAAGAATAGTCCCTTTAAAAAGAATATCTATATGACAAAAGTTTACACAATAAAAACGGTTTGTAGTTTTTCCCCATGTATTCATATTAAATATGAAATATATATATATAGTTTGTTAAAACTGTTATATATGAATTATTGTGTATTAGTTTAGCATACAGTGAATTAATGAGGCGATTTGAAATAAATCATGAAATATATTTAATGAATTTGTTTTAGGAATTGATTCGAAAATGATTCAATTACTAAAAATTATAATGTTAATTATTTAATGTTATTTCAGTAAAAGTTCAAAGTACCAATTTGTATAAAAAATTTTCATGTAATGGAAAATAGCCTTGTTTTTATTACAGTAAAGTTTTTGCTAAGTGTAATTTTACATTGTTTAATAACAAGGTTTGTTATTGGCACCATGTTTTATACTACCATTGGGGAAAAGCGACTGATTTACAAACAGTTTGAAATTATGAAATACCTATTTTTCACAACATGCTAGGTATTATATAAGACACCAATAATATTAAAGTAAAATATCGAGCTAATAGCAGATCTATGTCGCTGCAAAACACTTTATAGAATCCGCCGGCAAACACTCAGCGATATTGTCCCTAACCGAGATAAAACCGTCTAGTAGTAGATCGTGAGAATCGGTTGTTAAACCTAAGGCCACCATTACTTCCCGGTAAACCACAATCTCCAATATTTCATAATCCACGACCAGATCTGAAATCAATTGAGGCACGCAGCCCAGGAACCGGTCGGCCGTGTTGCGGTGTGGGATCACGACTAAGGCCCAGTCGGGTATCCTCCAGGGCGACAGGCATACATTAATGCCGTCCGGTCTAATTGAAAAGTTAATTCGTTAATTGGAGACGGTGGCGTAGTAATAGGGAAGTAGTAGGGCGGATGTCTCCAATTACATGGTCAGGAAGTTTTGACCGTACGGGTGTTGTGGGCAGAGGTGTGAGTCAGGGGGAGAGAGGCAACTGGAGCACGATGGGGCAAACAGCAGAGGGTAGTTGGGTAGTTGTAACGGGGATGTAAATGGGTAGTTATAACGGGGCTATTGGTATTCTATAGCGATATTATACAAGAATAGCGTTTACACCAATCATCGTAGTGTAGTCTCAAATCTCCTTTAATAAATTGCAGAAACCAATACTTGCGTATAGTCTAAACTAACAAGTAAATATATAAAACTAAAAACTACTAAGTCAGGAGGAAGTTAACCTAAAAGTACACAAATTATTGTATGGTATTAGTGACAGAAACCATAGTTAAAATAGGTAAATAAAATTGTGTTGAGTTAGCAATAATTTGTTTACTTTCAAATAATATGTGTGCAGAATCTCACTTTTAAATAAAATGATCATATTGACATCTTTGTTGGAAGAATATAGGATTTCGCAATGGCAATGGACCGAGGAATTTTCTTGAAAAGAACATGTTTAAAAAACCTCATCTCATACTGATTGTTTTTATATTCTTGATAACAGTTGTTCAACCCTTTGCAAATTACAGCATTTAATAGTAATTATAACGCAGAAGTCCAGGTAAAACAAACCATGTGCCAACACTGGGACAAAAATTTTGGAAACTTAATATACGAGATGGAGGCACAAACATTTATTTAACCGAAGAAAACACTCCAAGTTCATATTCGATATTTGTTTTTACGATAAACTTTAACTCAATATTTGTTTTGACTCACTTACTGCGGAGTTTGAGAAAAGTTTGGACCAACTTATCTCGTTTATAAAATACAGTTACTCCCCTCTCAACACTTATCGTGTCATTACTTTTTTCATTTCGGCTTTGAATATAACGTTCAAATATAGAAGCGCATCAAAAACTTCCTCGCTGTTATTCGCCCCGATGCGTTTCTAAAAATTGCTTTAACTTAACTTTCTTTAGCGGATTTTTTTCATTTTCATTACGTCTGAGTTTTTTATTCAGACCTACTTTAGCAATCATTGGCTACACTTCCATAGATTCTGCACTTGCTACATGGCAATAAACTTAGAATTATGGGGATATACTTGCAAATTAGAATTAATATGTGCCACCGAGCAAAATAATACACATTTAAAGTTATACTCTGGTTTAAAGCAAAAGCATACTTTTACGTATTATTACACTTTTCAGTTTGTTGTATATTAGTTAAAATATGTGGATTATGATAAATATAGTTTTAACTAAATTATAAACCAGTAAAACAATTAAAGATAGTAATCCCCTAATTTAAAATTGTTTCTTTATATTTTAAAACGTTCGCAATCAAATAATTAGTTGTATGTCCAGTTACAACTAATACTTTCATACCATGCTATTTTTAGTTACATTATTCATGTTCTAACAATCCAGTAAATAACATCGTTATATTTTACTGTTTGTCTACTACATTCCTTGTTTATGTTTCAAAACGTTTCTATAAACAATTCCAAAACATTTCATATTTGACTCTTCTTGTCATATGAAAACAGTACAATTTGTTAGTCTCCTTAAATGGAAACCACGTAAGAATGTTTGAAGTAAAACGATCTGCAGAGTCCTAGAGATAATCCACTTGATGGACTAACATTCACCAGAATAGCCTGGTTATAAATAAATATCCCTGTACTTACCGGGCAGATAAACTGACAAATAATTGTGTTATGTCAATAGTTTTAAAACGTTAAAATTATGTATATTTTTTACTTCTATAACCTCTACAGTTTGAAGTACATTTTTATTTTTTGGAAACATTTACTTAATTCCATTGGTTATCCCACCGGAACTCTTTACTAACCAGTGAAAATAGGTGTTTAAAAGGAAATAATTTAAGTGGACTTATTTTACACGGAAATTAAACTTGTTTTTTGTACATTTTCCCTAAAAGTTATATTTTTGTTTTTCCAACATGTAGATTGATTTATTTAGATAATACTGAATATTTCTAACTAACATAGAGGGAACATCCAACAAGACTGAGGGAGATCACATCACTTAAAGTAGATAACTAGTCAAATCAATCAGATGATCACAAGTAAAATATTCCAGCACAAATATTTCTGCTGGCAATTTTGATGATTAAATTTGTTCTCCTAATTTTCCTGGTCCCTAATTAGTTCCAGGTATTTCTGAACGTCTTAAGTAAGTCCTAGAGTTAATTGAGGGTTTGTAATATCTGCGTACTCAACGTGCCCTGGCAGTTTTTTCCTTCTCAATAGTTTCTGACAAACTATGCTCATAATTTAAGAAAATAATGTCTGACTCTCAATTGTCCTAGACACCTGCAACCATAATGAACTATTATATAACACTTTGTTAAAACATGCCCTGTTATATATTTTTACATGTTGCTTTTATGTGTCTCCATGAAAATGTAACACCTACACAGTCTTATTATTAGATGGATTTGTATTTTCCTAATAAAACTCCAACAGTGTTTTTACGATTAGTAATGTACAATTAACCTTAAACTAAAAATGTTAGACAAGGCCTGCTATTTCTGTTAGATTTCATTGCCGGTCAAATTGTATTTATGTATTTTTAAAATACCTGGCCAATATGCAAATTATTATAAGTTTTAGTTCCACAGTAAAAAATAAATGTTCTCTAATCGTTGATAAACAAAGTAATTCAGTTTATGATTTTAAAGCTTGTGCAAATTTATGCCAAAAAATATTTATCCTTCTATAGACGGGATTAAACCAAGTCATATTATATTAGATTTATTTTATACTTTTATTCGTATAATTTTAGAATAAAAATAAGGAGAGCTCTTTTCAGTAGTTATTTGCATCGCTGAATTTAAAACCACGATTTAAAAACTTTAGCCTGAAACTTTTGTTGTATTTCAGAACCGGATTACAAATCTCATTTAATATTCATAAAAGGTAACATTTCATTCAAGTATGATTAAAAAGTATTTTAAATACTAAATTATCACTTCAAAACTGTACTGCTTTTGATATTATGAGCATTTTATATAAAATGGGCTATTATACAGTGAGTTTTATTACTACAGTTCAAGGATTAATTAATTTACATTTTATAGTTGAAATCGGTTTAGTCTTACTTGTAGTTGCTATGTTCAATACTAGTGTAAGTCACCAAATGAAATGTCTTTAAGACATATAAGAAGTCTTTAAGATTTATACCTTAAAACTTTCTTAGTAGTCCAGCCTTTCTCTTGTAAAAAAACCTGAAATGGGTTTTGGTTATTATTGACTCAAATAATATGTTTTAGTTTGTCTTTATAGCGAGACATTTTAAAATAGTGATGTAATTATTGTTATTAGATTTGATTTAAAACTAAAGACATTTATGTTGTAAAGGTAATAATAAAGATGAAAACAAGAAAACACACAAAAATTTACGTTAGCCCATAAGATAAATTGTAAATATTTATTAGTTGAGATACCAGTGCAAGTAGACGATATGATGTGCGCCCCGTGATTTCAAGGGGGGGGGGACGCCGAGTATAAACAAACCCAGAGTGTTATAAGTCTGCAAGATTGACTCACGCGCCGCTGATTTTTCAAATCTGACAGCTTCCAGACTAAAACACCTCCATCACAAGGCTTACTTTGCTGAAAGCTTTACATTTTTTTTCGATATAACTATTTTCATTAACCAACAAAAATACTAGTAAAATATCCAAATAAGACATCATTACATAATTTCCTCTTTCCCATTTTCCTAGAAATTTCAATTTCAGAAGCTTATTTGTTAACTTTTAGTTCCCAGTGGTAATCAGTAGTTCTTTATATTCATATACATATATATATATATATGTATTTGAATTTTGTTCACTGAAGAGACCTTTCAGTGTACTTTTAATTTAATGAGACTTCCCAGATAAGCACGAAAGTTGTTATCGATGATGCAAGGTTTATCATCATCACATTCTCCAAAGTGCATATATTATTCTCCCTTGGAGCTTTACATTTGTGATTTGTGATTTAAAATTGGTAATACTTTTATAAATCTGGCTGGACTTCATTTTAAGGGGTCGAGGCTTCAAATCCCGGTGTGTCCACAAACGTTTGAGGGGTTCGAACCACTTCCCCTTTAAAGCGTTTGTGTGTTATCATAACTAAAATGCTGTTGGTGTTAAAATACATAATAAAAATATCGTACTTTACATTAGGGTACAAAAAAATAGTAAGTAATAAATAAACCCAACACCCAACACTTATAAGTAAGTGACAAGTATGTTTTGAAAATTGACGCTATCAATCCTCATTGGGGTAAAAGATGAAGAAGACGGTAATGGTAACTTACCTAAATTTCTTCCTAGTCTTTTTTAAAAATCAAATCAAATTATTTACTGCAATAATAGGTGTGCACTCATTAGCAATAGTCATACAAAATGTGTTTAACTTAAAATTACCAAATACACTTGATAAATATATACAAAAACACAGTACAACAGGAGATAATTATGTATTATATATTATTAGCTAAATATTGTTTGACAACGTAGTACTCCTTGATGATCAAAAAAACTCTTGTAAAATTCGTTTTCGTCGTTATTAAAATGTCTTCGTTAACCCAGAACACTAATAGTAAGTAATCATAATACAACATTTTCTACTAAAGCGTAAATAATCTGATTAAATTTGGAATGCACGTTGGATGAGCGAGCAGAGCAGCAAGAATGTGGGGAATATTCGCCGCGCTGCTCACTGCTCAGTGTAACTGGATGCCGAGACGCCGCGTCTTCCGAGCTGCAAACCGACGCCTTTGTGATATTCGAGACTAGGGTTTAATGCCGGGGCTCAGTTAACGAGCGCATTACATCGGCCTCACTTCTAATTGCTCGCTAATGACCTGGACTTTGACTTAATGCTCTACCCGGCTAATGCGGCGGTTAAAACAACGCGTGTCGTAAACCGGGTTTATCACATGCATGGTTTATTGCCCACCTGCATGTGTTCTTGGATTGAGTTGTCGGACAAGCGTTTTTGCTGAGAGGGTCTTGTGATGGTTTTTAAATCCCGATTTTGTTCATGTATTTGAGATTTTTTCCTGTGTGGGTTAAAAGTATGTTTTTATTAGTAAATTTTAGTAACGGTTATTTGTAGGATTTGCTGTTGTAATGAAACGTTATACAATTTTATGTTGTAATTATTTTGTTATACATACATCAGCTTATTTTGAAAAATTTACTTTAAAGTAATTGTTCGTGAACTACGTTTTTTATACTCATAAACAGTTAGATATAAGTTTGTGTAATGTTATTAATATACTTATTGTTTCACAACGGCAAACTTCTTCTACGTTTTTTTTAAATATATTTTATTATATAATGCGCTAAATTTATTTACTTTTAAACTGATGTCTTGACTGCTTTTGTAAAATTTTCATTTTCAAAATATTTTAACGATTGTTATAACATTGACTAAAAACGTTGTTTGTGAAGAGATTAAGTGGAGTCGGAAACATATGTTCCCAATACCTTGACTCAAACATTGTTTTTACAAACTTTTGAAAATGAAGAGATTTTTGATTTTACACTAAAAACTTTAAACTAATGAAATTGTTACTATGATTTTTATATTTGTTTTTTCCAGAAACAATGACGCACAAACCATATTGACTACCCTAACACTATCAACAACGTTATCCTTGTTAAAAAGAATGGAAGGCTCCGCTAATTAATTGTGTGAATTATTTCATGTTAATAACAACATTTCCCGAAGGAACTTTATCAAAAGTAATTAACAATAAATATTTATGAGAACTAAAAAAAGTTACGCTATTGTATCAAAAATGGGTTTTAATGAAAAGTCAAAAGATTAAAATTAAACTACTACTCAAACGACTATGTATCCATTTATTTAAAAGAGCTACTTCCTACCATACTAAAGCCTAAATAAACCATTTATCATATATTTATATTTAAATACTCCGCAAAGAGATGATAATTAGGAATAATTTAATGCCGCTGTAATGGCCACACATGGCTCTAAATAAACACATTATTAAATATTCAGCCCCAGCGGGCTGTTCCATTGAATGAGGCTGATCCAGCCAGCATGGGAGTGTCGGCCGGGCGGTGGTGGCGCGACCACACACTAATTATCACCACTGCCATTGATTTGCAAATTAAATATAATCCTATATTATTCGACACCTCTTTATTAATGTTGATTCTCATATGTGCGGAGAAATACGAGGGATTATTTGAAAAAGGACATTATGTATTGACAAATTATAGTGCTGTTTTAAGCACTAAAACGTGATTAGTTTGTTGAAATTTGCTAAAATTATTTGTTTAAAGTATACAATAAGTTACTTATCAGTTACTTATTAAATGTACGATTAGTTATGTGTCGTAAGCTTTATTTCACCTTGAGTTTATAAAATAAATTGAAAGATTATTATATAAGACAGGTCGAATATGTTCTCCCACAAACAGGATACATTAAATAATCGTTTCTTCATATTATAGTGTTAAATATTAAATTTGAGGATATAAACAATTATCTGAGTCTGTATCACAATTACGTATTGAATCTAGCCTAGGCACAGTTCAGATTTAACATGAAATGAAATAATAGTTTTGCGTTCTGGTATTATTGCAACTTTAACACACTAGTCGTCAAACCGTTAACTTTATTCAGTAATGATCAGTAGATTTTTAGAATATTTCACCAGGAATGTAACTTATTTTTTTATCACTAAATGTATTCGCTTTTAACACAGACCCAATCATGTATGGTAAATGGTATTATATATTTTGTATAAGGGAAAACATGTTGTTATTAGGTTATTGATAGGATCGAAGAATCAAGTTGATTCGAATAGACGCTAACACTTTTTCACCTAAGATAGTTACAAAATTATTAAGAGGTACGCCAGATAAATGACGTAATATTTAAAATAATCAAAGTATAATTTTGTTATTTATAATTGTATAAGATGAAGTATTTAACACAAATATACAGCTTAGCTTGTACAAAATGTAAAAGTCAGTTTAAACCACCACGTCACACTCTATCGTAAGGAAAGCAGAAGTTCACAGTGGCTCGACGCAGTGGCGCAAACACACCGGTATTGCAGAGATCCCAGTGATTACTGGTCCAGGACTGGTAATTACTGGATGATTCGATCCGCAGCAGTAATGGTCTATGGGTGACTAATGTTCCAGAATGGGAGAAACACTCCACACTTGTGATTCCGCCAAGCGGTGCCAGGAGATACCCGTAGTTGGTTGGTTCTTTGTGAGAGATACATTAACTGTACCTGAGACCATCATCACTAATTATAGAAGCCTTTTTATGCTTACAACGTAATTATATAATAGAAGTTCAATAATGTAATCAGGTTTACATAAATAGTATTGTTCCTTATTCCTTTTTTTTGCGTTTCAAGTAATATCTTGCAAATTTACTTAGCCAAGTTACGTAATTTTCAATGAACATGTTAACGAAATCCAAATATTTGTTTACTATTCAAAGAGGTTGAACTGGAATGGAAGGCATTAATTAAAGGCGCGTAATAGCAGTTCAAAACACAACCAATTTACAATTGGTAGATCATGTGTGTTTTTAATTCCAGCCAGAATGAGTAAAGATGTGTTTAACTAACTTTTCCTCATTACATATAAGTGAGTTTTACACAGAGATGTGTGTATTCATTTTAAAAATTATTATTTATGACGGACAAAGCCAAATAACTATATAATCTACAGAGGTGAGTTGGGTGTTAAAACAAGCAAAAAGTGGTGATTTCCCAGTCTATAACCCGAGGACAGGCTGACATGTCGTCTCCCACATCACGAAGCATTATTTACACCTGGAAAATAATTGTTCAAATTTAATCAAATGACTTTTGAACCTCAAAACGATAGAACTACCTGGTCCGTTTTCTTACATGTTAATTAGATGTAATCACCATGTTTTAGCGAATTTTCCCTATAGGGAAGAAGCTATTACCGTAGTCGGCATGGTAAGACCTATAATATATATATATATATATATATATATATATATATATATATATATATACTATGTGTACTATATACGTGTGTGTGTGTGTGTGTGTGTGTGTGTGTGTGTGTGTGTGTGTGTGGGTGTGATAACTCTCGTAAAAAAGGTCAGATTTTGATGAAATTTGGTACAAACGTATAAAGCAGCATTTATGACTTAGTCCGAAAAATAGTCAGATCGACGAATCCAAAGTGGTATTTTGGAGGGGTTTTGTACCCGAAAAACTATTTATTGGAGTTTTTACATGAAATATTTTAAATGTCAAATTTAATTTTTCACCATTGGATTCAGCTTAAAAAAACACACAATTTGGTGTTTTCATCATTTCTCTACGTCAATTGGTTTCAGAGATATTGAAAGTGCTAAAAACAGTACGTTGGCCAATAGGGAGAATAAGAAAAAATATATATCTCGCTTGTTTATGAACGTATACTAACTAAACTTGATATACGGCTTCATCTGGCTGTGGTCTATTTTTATTTGTACAAAAAAATGTTCAAGGATTATTCCCGTAGTAGCAAACCTGCGTACTCAGCTCCCATGTTATTCTTAAGGAGAATAAGTAAAATGTAATGACTCCCTTAATTATGAATATAAATTAATAAAACTTGGTATGTAGCTTCACATAGTTGAGTTATATTGATGTTCACATAAAAAACAATTCTTTTGTGCCTTTTTGCAGCAAACCTGTGTACTCATCCTTCATGTTATTCTAATGGGAAAAATTAAAATGGTATATATCGTTTATTTATGAATGTATATTGATGCAACTTGGTAATGGTTTCACCTAGTTGATTTATATTGATAATTGCAAGAAAAACTATAAGTTTCCTTCCTTGTTGCAGCAAACCTGCCTACTCATTCCCCGAGTTATTCTTATGGAGAATAAATAAAATTGTATATATCGCTTATTTATGAATATATTTTTATGCAACTTGGTATGCGGTTTTGTGTGGTATTAAGACATATATTATGCATTGTAAATTCGCTGAGTATGCAGGTTTGCTGCGACGGGGGTATTTACTAATTTATTAATATTGACTGTGAGCTATTTTATTTAACTATATTCTGTAACGGTATATAATAAATATTATTATTGGCATATAATAAAAACTGCCTAGAATCTGATACACTCTAGTGATCCTTAACCAGCCCTAGAAGTAAACTAAGAGGATATTTCAGCATATCACATGATTATTTTCAAAAATAAGCATTCCTTTTAGAACCTATTAACGTCTATATGCGGCTGACATTTTTTTCATTAGGACTAAAGGCAGACTATTTACAATTTAAATCGAATCATGTCTTAAAACAATATAAAAGAAAATTAATGTATTATAATAATCATTAAATTCTTAAATGTGTCGAATGATCTTTTAAAAATTATTTCTTAATTTAATTGTAATATTACGTAAGAATATAAAAAATGGATTTCAGGTTGGACGAGAACCACAGCACTTTTAAATAAATAAAATTCTAAATAAGACAATAAATAATAAACTTTCAAACTTTTCAATGCACATTATAAACTTACATTAACGATATACTATCTATATTAACAACTATCATACATGAATCCTACCTAACAAAAAATAGTTGTACAATATCCAAAAACCTCTGGTATTCTATCGTTTTGAAAATGTTGTCATAGAGACCATAACTGGTGCAGACATTTTATACTTCTACAATATGAATGTAACAAAACCGAGATAGTGAACAAGTCTCAGTAATTGAATGGTAGAATATTTAATTACAAAACAATAAATGCAACATCAGGTAACACGTTGTGCCCGACCCTGTGGTAACTAACATCCCATGTACCAACCAATTAGTGGTGTAATGCACTAAATACATGAACCTCTAACACTGAAATGTGCTATAATACTGTATCGATCCAATCACAATAACCATATTATAGCAAACATGCTCTCTATCTCATAATCAGAATATATTGGTCGACGGAACATTTGCAAATTAGTCTCTGATTTCATTTGGCTGAATAATCAAGCAGACTTATAGCATTAAAAGCTTCCATACCTAATTGTAATTATAATCACAAGTTTTTGTGAAATTTTAACCAAGGTTAAATGCTATTATAAAATTTTAAACATAGTTTCAAGTTATTTTTATAATATGTAGGGTGTGTTAAGAAAAACTGTTTGACTTATAAAATATTTAAAAGTATTTGTACTGAAAATGATTCAGGGAAACATTATTAAACATATAAAGGTATAGACAAACTATATCGTTGGCTAATAGCGAGATATATGACTACTATTTAAATAAATAACATACATGCGTATAAACGTGTACGTACCACTGTTTAAAAATGTTTACAGTTGTTTCAGAATCTGTTTAACCCGTATTGATATTATATACGATAAGATATATAATAAGGATAATGTAGGATAAATTTGTTTTGGTAAAAAATAATTTATTAGTCTGTATCATAATGTAATTGTGATAAATTTATATATTACTTTAAGGAAGATGATATGGTAAAATTACAAACGCATTTGATAATAAGGATATGAAATGTATGCGAAAACTGGTTTTAGAGGTTAGCGTTTTTTTTTTGCCTTACAATAATGCCATCTTTATTATAGTTTGATTAAACTAACGCATTAGAAACAAAATAATTCAATAACCAACACGTTCCAAGCCTCTTCACAAACATTCAGGTCACTGCACCCCTTAATGAAACACATCCGTGACTAATTCATTACCGCCTGAAATTATTGTCATAATCGACGGACCCAATAAAATCGCGTCGACAGACACGTTTGCTGGCGGAATTGAAGCAATTAAAGCCAGGACAACTGCCGTAACCCGAACGGCCGTCATTTACAATCAATTAGACAGTAATTGGTTCCAATCCGGATCGTTCAACACCGACGCCCGGCATCTGTCCAACTCCCTTGAAATATTGTGATGGCCGATAACTCCGACAACTCATTTAATGGACCTACTTTGTGTTTCATTGGGACATTACTGTGCAGTTTCACACAGGTTTCGCTATTACTGGCTAATTACAAAGTAAACATAATGTTACATTTTCCCTTTCTCAGTTTTTTGCCAATAGAGCACATACAATTTATACTAGTATTATAAATAAAATTATATATAATTATTGATTCCTTTTAACCAAGAGTTACGTATTTGTCATAATGTCATAAGCATTGGTCTCAAAACAAAATAAGCTATAAGATTTGTGTAAATATGTCTGATAGATTAGGGCTGCTGATAATGATAATAATATCAACATAAAATAACACCCATATGTTTACGTAGATCTTTAATATTTTATTCTTCTTGTTATATAATTAGGTTTTTGTTAATTATCTACATTGATTGTGGTTGAGCTGTCCTTTATTGATGTACCGTTTCATTTAAATACAAAGGTTTCAAATCTTTAATTGCTGAACAATTATACAGTAAGTTAACCAAAATTATTCAATTATAACTTTTATGTTTACTATTGCAATGATAAAATGATGATCATTACGTTTTACATACTGCCAATGCCATATGAACTCGTGCTGATTATTTACGATTTAATTGTTTATAACCAACAGATTTCTGCATGTTCCATAGTGTAATGTATCCGCCCTACGTATTCCACACGGCACGCGCCCGCGTAACAGTTGACAACAGGTGATTCAAGCTCTGCATGCTGATGACATCACACTCTGCACATCGATCTCTTATACGTCCTTTTAGAAGGACATTTAGTGTATAAAACAGTTCAACCTTAATTGGATGACCGGAATGAAGTGAAGAATCCTTATACTAGAATCTGTCTCTATAGATTGGTCTGGGGAAATGACTTTCGTTATTTTAACGGGAGACGATAATTTTTGATCCGATTCACACATCGAATCCAAACTTTGACAGTAGATTTTTAGGGTAAATTGTATATCAAATTTGGATTTTAGAAGAATTATGTTCAGTAATTTACAAAATATCGTAAAATGAGATTTAGTTTTTTTCCCCATAAGAAATACATTGGAAGCAGTTTTAGTGGTGCTTGAGTAGTTTATATTTTAACCAACGTCTAAGCGTCGTTTATAGAGTAAGCGAGTCTTAAATACGTGACTAAAAAAATCAAAGTAGTGTAACGCTAACAACATTTTGACGGTTTAACAGATTGTCATGGAATTTTTAGGGTAACTTTTTGATGATTTAATGATTCTAATATAGTATAGACGGAGAATTAATATTACATTTTAATAATTAATGGTTTTTTAAGGAATCTTTTGCTGATTTGGTTCATGTGGCGAAGTTCTCGAACTGTCAAATAGATGGATTACTGGTTTCAAAGTGTCAAATTTCAATTTCACGCTTGAGGTTATGTATGGTTTGATTGATTATAATTGATCTACACAGTCCTATTCTAAATACGAAACGTGACTTTTAGTTTCTTAGTAATAATTTTATTGATGTTACTTAGTGAATTTTTAGTTTTCACAGATGTAAATTTTCTGTAAATACGACTGTAAAATATAATTGATCTACACAGTCCTATTCTAAATACGAAACGTGACTTTTAGTTTCTTAATAATAATTTTTTTGATGTTATTTAGTGAGTTTTTAGTTTTCAAAGATGTAAATTTTCTGTTAATACGACTGTAAAATATGAAAGTGTCATCATTGGCGAAAACGCCAACATTTTTAGGTGGGGAAATTACAAACCTTTCGTCATAACCCTTTATTTGGATATTTGTAATAAAAGGAAGAAGATGACAGTATACCTATTTCAACCTAATTTATGGTGTTGTCAATATATTTTAAGATCTGTCTTCAAAGTTTCAGTTGCAATTGCTAATGAAGGCTAAACTGTATCCTATGACACAAACTTAGTTATCTTTCATTTAATTTAGGCAGGTCTATGATATTGTTGTGTCTGATAGTCTGGAATTCTCTTGCATTCCGGCCTGTATTCTTGAGTTATATTCTTGAGTTATTCTTGAATTATTCTTGAGTTGGCCGAGTATTATACCGTAGTATTTCTTTGTGTTCAGCTTTTTAGTACTGAGGAGACCGAACCATACTCGGTGACATTTGATTTGTTTCGTAGGTGAAAAAGATGTCTACTCTACATGCAATCTTTA